>JAMJFZ010002749.1:4977500-5405000 GCA_026225945.1 Cricetomys ansorgei
GCCATTCAGGCCTCCTAAAGGATCCGCAGTCTCTCTAAATAGCATCCGCAGCTGGGGATGGAGCGTTCCAAACTTGAGCTCGTGGGAGACGGTTCAGATTGAAATCACAGCAGTCACCAGAGTCTTCCGTAACCGGCAATCGTTGTCCGTCTTGCGGCTGAGTCTGAAGCAGGCAGAGCAGTGCTTGGCATCTAGTAGGTTCTAAATAGAAGTCTTTAACAACCGAGCGATTTGTGGGAGGGGCCTCTGGAAGGGCTATAAGAAGGGCTATAGATAGGGCTGGGGCATGCAGAGAAGGCCGGCCAGTAGGGGGCAGGCATGAGCGCGCACGTGTTTGGAGTGAGGAGCAGTCTAAGGTACAGAAGGGACCTGGAGAAGTTGAAGTAAGTGCTTTCAGGCCCAAGATCAGTACCAGTCCAGGGAAGGCTCTCACCGCCACCATTCGGCAAGCTTGGCAGGGTCCCTGCAATGCGCTGGATGCTAATTCCAACTCTGGGCACAGAATAGCGTCCTGATACTGTAGTCTGAGGAGACAGGCTTTTTCTCTTATTCTTTCTTGCTATTCAGAATTCAGCCCGAATGCCCACTGGTCTGAGCAGTCGCCTCTGATCATTCATTCTAAACCTGCACCCTTTCCCCTTCCCAAACTGTGATTAATAACCCAACGCAGCCTGGAGCGGGTGAGGATTCTGGGGGTTACCCGCTTCTGACTCCTTTGACTGGCAGGCTCAGCTAGGTGGTTCATCTGCTCTGCAGATAGATCACTTAGGGGGCTGAAACTCCAGGTGGCCCCCTATTTGCTGGGGTCCCTCTCTGCATGGCCTCATTCCTCCTTGTCTATCTTGGGTTTCCTTTCAAAGTGGTGTCTGGGTTCCAGAAAGGAAAAACGTGTGCTGGGACAAACCCAGATATACATTCCTTCACAGTATCTGGGTGGCCAGAGTGCTTGTGAGATGAGACAGAGCCCAAGGAGATCCCGTCCACTGTTTGGAGAGAAGAAAAGTTGTGGCCATCTTTAACTTTCATATTCTGGATCAGACTTATTTATTGATTTATCTGTTTATTTATTTATTACTGTGTAATATCAAGCTATTCATTTCACTCCCATTTTGTCTTCCTCCTTAAGACGTCAGGAGTCAGTGGATTGACATAGGCTAATGTGCTCCCTCTCTCAGGTATCCCTTAATCTGGCTGGGATCTACTAAAGGGCTTAGAAGACATGTTACTGATGGTAGAATCTCAGGCTGAGGTGTGTGAATCCTTTCTGTCCCCCTTCAGCCGACTAGAGAGGGAGGGATGCTTTACAGCCCCTCCCATCTGGTCCTCCGAACGCAGACTTCAGGAGCCATCCTTCCCGCCCCACCTTCAAGATTTTTCACTGATCTTCATCCACCCACGTGCCCCTGCAGAAACATGTCCCTTCTCTTGGGTTATGATGGTCAGTTCTATCTGCCAGTTTGACATAATCAAGAATCACCTGGGAAGTCTAGGTAGTGTATATGTCTGCGACAGGTTATCTTGACTGCATCAACTGAGACAGAAATACCCACCCACTGTGGGTAGCATTACTCCCTAGGCAGGGGATCCTAGACTGTCCAAGAGTGGAGAAAGTGAGCCGAGCCCTTGACTGAGAGCATTCTTTGCTCTCTGCTCTCTCTCATCCTTGACTATGGATGTCATGTGACCACTAGTCTTAAGTTTCTACCCTGTGCGTTCCCCAACACTATGGACAGCCCTGAACTGTGAGCCAGGACAAACTTTCTCCCCTTAATTTGCTTTTGTTAGGGTGTTTTACTTTGTTTATTTACTTTGGTTTTTTTCAAGACAGGGTTTCTCTATGTAGCTCTGGCTGTGCTGGAACTCACTATGTTGACCAGGCTGGCCTTGATCTCAGAGAAGTCTGCCTGCCTCTGCCTCCTGAGTGCTGGGATTACAGGTGTGCGCCATTATGACCAGCTTTGTCAGGGCATTTTATCTCACCAACAGGAAACCAAACCTGGATCCATTACCCCCTTCTATTTTAGTTCCTGAATACATTGTTAACAAATATAACCATTCATGGGACTCCGTAAATATTTTCAACTGTTACCCTAAATGGTTTCCATGCGTATTTTTAAAAAAAGGGGAGTAATTTATTCACTCCTTGTTAGTCATGGGCCAATACCGGGTTGGGTGGTGGGGGAAGAGCAGCCTGCAAGGCCTCCCGGTGCCAGGCGGCTAGAGGGTGCTGTATACGCTGCCCAGACCCAGTTAGACTCTCACTGTGTGTTTCCGCTTCCCACTGCCCGAAGGGAGAGAACAACACCTTCCAGGAGAATCAGGACTTGGTGGAAACGAAAGGAGAGAAGGAGATGGCGGTGAAGAAGATGATGGTGCGGGGGCCACAGGCGGGGCTGCAGGGCTGGAGTGGGGTCCTGGGTTCACCAACTGGTGAGACTGCTGGGGTGAACTGGGAGAGGACTGGAGCAGGGGGCAGGCCCTTAGACTCGAGCTCAGTTCTACCCACCTCTCACTGCTCCCACCTGCCAAGAGGGAGTATGGGCAGGTTATTTCTCTTTGCTAAGCCTCACTCTTCCCATCTCACAAATGGGTGTGATTATGCATCTTCACTTGTGGGAGGGCGCAGCCCAGTGGCTAGTCCATTGTGAAGTCTGCAGCTGAGAGCAGTTACTATCAACTCATTCTTCCTGCAGAAATCTCTCTTGGTGGGCAACCTCAGAGGGTCCCCTAAATCAGCTTCCTCTTAGTTACCCCTTAAGATGACCTGGGCACTGATAAACACAGAGGCTTACATAGTTGTATTTGGTTTTGAGGTCCTTAAAGACAGAGAAGGGGGGTAAGGGGCCATCTCAGACAGCAGTGTTTGCCTCACAAGAACGAGCTCCTCAGAATGTACATGAGAAGCTGCACGGCGCACACATCAATAATTCCAGCACTGAGGAGGCAGGTGCAGGCTTTCTGGCCAATCAGAATAGCCTAACTGACCAGCTTTGGGTCCCAGTGAGAGACCTTGCCTCAAAATCCAAGTTGCATGACTCCTGAAGAATGATACTCTCTGGCCTTTGGTGCACCTCTGGCATACATGTGCACACACACACACCACCACACATATACACATATACACACACACCACACACACACACACCACACACATACACACACACACATACACACACACATACACACACACACATATACACACACACACACACACACACACACACTCACACACCTTGCATACACATCTGTTCATACACAATGCATACAAAAGAGAAAGTTCCTTCCTTGGATGCTTCCCTCTAACATAAATTGGCACCCACTATGTGTCGGGTTAGGGATGAAAACTGAGAAGTAGGAGGACATTGGAGGAATTGGACTGGGCTGCTTTTGAGGGCCATCCCTGGTGCTTCTCACTGGGGTTAGTTCCATGGCTTAACTGTCAGTCACCAGAAGGGCATTCTGGGAACTATTCTCACCGAGCTCTCCATAGGGGGTGCACGCAGCAGGGTGCAGGGTGTTTTGGATGGTCTTGAACAGAGGGCTGGAGATCGGTTTGGGCAGAAAGCTGGCTCTCCCACCTGTGCAGTGGGAGAGTGTGCCCCGGCCAAAGGCCTGCATGGCCTGCTGTTGACCCTGGGAGTCAGCCGTGGCCTGCTCTCACTGGCTCTGTGGCCCCCACCCAGAGACAGATTCAGGAGGAGCCGCTGGATTCCCTTTTGAGCCCTGCCCGCCGGCTGGCCATGGAGACCCTGACGCAGCTGAGGTACCCACCGCTCTCTTCTCTCTCCTCACCAGCTCTGCCCCCTCTCCCCTGCTTCTGTCTGCTCCGAGCCTTTTCCTCTCCCTGCACCCAGTCCCCACAAAGCATGTCACTTGCATATCCTTGTTCACATCCCGTCCTGTGGATCTCATCTCGGGTGGCCTGGCTGAGTCAGGCACCTTCTCCCCACCCCGAGTCCTTGGACCCTCCCCCACTCCACACTCCACATCCTGTCTCTCCCAGTCAAACCAAGCCTGTCATGAGTATGCAGGAGAGGGTGGAGATGGTGAGCACCTGTGTGCGGAGCGTGTTCTCGCTGCCCTCGGTGCAGGCCATGCAGGAGAAAGATGAGACCAAGGCGGAAGTCATCCAGGTGAGCTGGGCCCTCCGGGTGGGTCCTGGGGGGGTGGGGGGCGCCCTCAGAAGGGACGACTCACGGGGACAAGTGCAGGCTTTCTGTAGACAGTCTCCCCCTATGCCTCGGCTGTGTGGCCGGGAGCAACTCCCCTCCCCTGCGTCAGCCTGAACAGGTGCCTGGTGACTGTTAAGCAAATGCATGAACCATTGCAGTAGTGGTTCCCGGGGAGGGCTCTGTCCACGTGTAAGCCCTGTCCTGCGTCAGGGAGGGAGATAGATGCTGCAAGGCCATAGGAAGTGGCGAGGATTGGCGGGTAGGACTGAGGACTAGGGAAAACTGAGCAGAGACCAGGAAGAACAGAACCTCAAAGGGAGTTCCGGCAAGCATCTTGAAGCCTCTGCGGTTGTTCCTGGAGGTACCAGTATGGGGACCTTTAGCTGAAGGGTGCAAGGACAGCTAGGGTCAGGCGGGAGGTTGAGTGAGAGGGGTCTGGCTGCCCAGTCACCCTTTGGGCAGCAGTTATTCACCGTGCGTCTCTCCACATCACCATGGTAGTCTTGTAGTAGCTGAGGGCGGAAGAGATGAACGCTATTAAAAAAATCAGTTAAATGCAAAGTATCAGGGGTGATCAGTGCCACAAGCATGCATTTATGAGGTACCAAAAAGAATGGGATGAGGGACACAGCCTAGGGAAGATGAGGGGTATGTTGTGATACCCTGAAAGAGGGTGACAGAGAGAACCTGTACAGAAGCCATGCCGACTGCCAAGATGGCAAGGAGCTGTCTGTCTGGAGCCTGGGGGGGGGGGTGACACAGGAACTCCAAGGAGTGAGTTGTAGAAGGTTGGGGGTCAGGCCACACAGACAGACGGCCTCTGGGTTCTGGATTCTCAAGTTGCTGCCCTGAGAGGACCCAAAGTAACAGCCAGGATCCTCGCTGAGGAAAGAGCAGGCAGCTCTCTTGTAGTTGCGAGTATGGCCAGCAGAGGGCAGTGGTTCCAAACAAGCAGGAGGAAGTTGGGCTTGTCTGATGGTTGCGGTGTAATTCTAAGGGCGGGAGTGTGTAGCATCCTGAAACCAGGACAACCACAACCCAGGGGATAGACTTGGGGAGCCAGCAGAAGGAGAGGAGGGAAGAAAAGAGGGTCTCCCCCGAGCAGTTTGGACCTACCGCTGAGCCTTGCCTGTACTCATAAAGCAGGACTGTGGTCAAATGGTGGGGAAGCTGGGCAGGGGAGAAATGGCTTCCTTCAGGGGAACCTTGGGGATCTAGATGGGTCTAGAAGTAACAGTTCAGCCAAGAGTTCAGCACTTTGGGAAGAGCCAGATTGGCCTGGCCACCCTCCAGTCTGAACCGTCTTTGGAGAGATGACTTGTAGTACTCTGTTCCTTGCTTGACCTTGGAGAAGGGTTCCTGGGTTTGTAAAATGAGAAAACGGCTTAAAGATAACGTGATGGAGTATACTTAAATTACCAGGCAATTGTCTGGCTTGTGCCTGGCCGTAAGTGCCAGGCCTCTGCTTTCTCCTCCATGATAGGAAGTCCGGGAACAATAATCCCCAATTTGTTTCTAAAGAAACCCCAATCCGCAGAGAGGAAGTCACTTCCCTGATATTGTACATTAGGTGAGGCACAGAGGTGGGGTCGGACAGCGGCTTTTGTGTGTCCGAGTGCGCCGTCCTCCTGGTCCCACCCGGGGGATGTCTGGGAGCTGTGTGGGGAGCCTCCAGCAGCTCGGTCTCCCTCCTGTCTACAGATGCTTTACCACCAGACCTTGGATGCCTTGCAAAAACTGCTCAATGCCCTCTTTATTGAAGACCCCACTCCTGCTGGGCTGAAGAGTATCTTGGAGGTGCAGGGCGTGGGGCCTGGGGAGGAAGTGGAGGAAGGTGAAGGGAGACATGGCTTAATAATAGAGGTGGGGGGTGGGCCCCGAGGAGGCTTGACTTCAGGATGTCATCTTGACATCCTGTCTTGCTGTTTCATTTAGTTTTGGGCAATACTAGGGATTGGGCCTAAGCCTCATACCTGCTAGGCGAGCACCCCAGCACTGAGCTACACTCCCCCCCCCCCCCGCCCCAATTACTTTTTATTTGTAGACATTGTCTCACTGAGCTGCCCAGTATGGTCTTGAACCTCTTGCCTCAGCCTCCGGAGTAGCTGGGATCGCAGGCCCGGGGCCCACCCTCTCACTGTCTACTCTGCCCCTACAGCCACCCCTGGCAGCGACTGCTCTTGCCTGGCCCCTTTTCTTACCCTTATCCATCTCTCCTCCTTGACCCTTCTCCCTTCCTCTGGTCTGAGTCGTATTCTCAGCTCACACCCCATCCATCATTGAGCCTCCAGAAGGCGAGGAAGACCACGTAGTCCTGGAAGCTTCTTGCAGATTACTGGCTTACCCAGTGGACAGCAGGGGGCTGGCATCCAATGGTAGCAGAGTCTCTCCCTCGTCCCCATAGCCTCTAGGGCCCTGGATGAATTCTGGAAAGGCCCACGAGCGAGCTCGGGCTGTGAACAGCAACGTCTCTGTGTTGAACCACACGCTTGCGACCCTGCCTTTCTTCGTGAGTGTCCTTGGAGGGGTGGACGCCCTGGCGACTCTTCTCATCTGACCCACGGCTGTCAGGGCAGACCATGTAGGTCTGCTTGCCCTGCACTACGTAGCTACAGACTTCCTCCCTGTGATTATGACACTAACAGATGTCCTCGGGGTTCCCAGCGCTGGGTCTCCTGCTGGGAAGGCTCCTCCTGCGAATCGGCGATCCTGATGAAGAGATAGGTCGGGAGGCTCTGGACGGCATCACCATCCTCTATACCATCCTGGACTTCCAGAAACGTAGGCCCCACGTCACGTCGCTGGCAACTAGCGGCCAGGGAGGGGGCACGGTGGCGCAGCCAGCAGCTGGAGGCAGAAACAAGGGTCGGACGGGATGGGCGTCCCCTGGGAAGCACCAGGGGCAGAGATGCAAAGGACCCTTTCTCTTTAATGTTTGTTTTGGTTTTGAGACACGGTCTTACTATACAGCTTGGGCTGGCCCTCAACCTTTAATTGTCTGCTTTAGCCTCTCCCGCCTTGGGTCTACAGGCAGGAACCGCCCTGTCTACAGGACAAATCCATCTTGGCGGAAGCCGTCTTTCTCCTTCCCATGGTACCATGTGTGCCTAGGCATGGTGGCCCTGATGTCTTCTTGTCTTTGTATGTCTTCCCTACTAGACCGTAATACCGAGAGGGTAGGGCAGGGTTCTCTGCTCTTCCCGAGTCTAGCCCTGGCTTATGAATATGCCCCAGGAGTCAGTGAATATGCATGATGAGATAAGGAAGGCTAGAATCTGGAGCCTGCGAGAGAACTTCCTGACATTAGGCTTCAGGGAGCCCATGGGATGGCATGAGCCTCCTGTTCCCATGGCTACCCGGGGTCAGCTGCCTCTGGCCTCCTGCTTTTCTTTCTCCTTAGTCCCAATTCTGTCTCAACCTTGGCTGGTGGCTTAGACTCCCCTGACTCTGGAGGTAGAGTGGCCTTCGTATCAAATCTGGCCTTGGCCCTCGTCTTTCCCAGCTGAGTGACACTTGGCTTGGCTTGCCTAGAATTCCTCATCTGTACAAGGTTCCAGTAGAGTGTAATTCATAGCTTTTTGAAATATTAAATGCTATTTTTTATAAGAGTGTGTGAGAAGAGAGCTCAGGCCCTGAGCTCAGGGCCACACATCAATAGACACTTGTCAGATAGAGCTCTCTCCTTCTATGTCCCCCACCTTCTGGGATCTCAGGGTCCCTTCTCGCTCATTTCTAACATTTGGGGCAATGTTTCCTGGGAGATTCCTCCACTGACCTGGAAACATTCATGACCTTTAAATGGTGGGTGGAAGGGAGGTTACCGTATCGATCAGCCCTAGGCTGGGGACCATGTAGACCAAGGTGAGACCGTCAGAGGTGGCTGGAATTGTAGGATGCCCAATTTAATTTAATTGCAGATGGACAATGACTCATTTAAAATGTATTTTGAGTATAATCCGTCCTGCTGAAATTCAGGTAGAGATGCGTGGCCCTGTATCTTCTGGAGGAGCCCCAGGCCACCGTCGCTCTTGAGGAGGGGGACATTAGCTTGCGTTGGCAATCTGTAGAAAGCACAAGGCTGGGCACTGGCTCTGCCTGGTCACAGAGCCCCAGCCCCTCCCGCTGGCAGAGCATGTTCTGTGGCTTGATACTGCCTCGGTGACCCTCTCTTGTGCCCAGGCTTTGTGTGGATTGAGTGGATCCAGGCAGGACCCGTCCTGGCTCTGATGAGGGCATGGTCCCTAAATGTGTTTCCTTCCAAAGAACTCCCGGGGGCCCTTTGTGCCAGGCACTGCTCTGGCTCTGGGGACACAGCCTTGAAAAGAGATTCATTAAGTACTTCTCCCTTTGGCTTACCTTCTCTTTGCCAAGAGACAGACAATAGGCAAGTAAAGCACATAACAAAGGCATCAGACAGCCTAGAGAGATTCAGGTTTTCAAACTGGTATCGGCAGTGCCAGGCCTGACGGCACACGCCAGCTATCCCAGCCCTGGACAGGAAGTTTGAGGCCATCCTTGATTACAGTGAGACCCCGACTCTCAAAACCAAACGAGATGGACTAGATGTGGTAGTGTACCCCTGTAATCACAGCACTCGGGGGTACGGAAGCAGGAGGACCAGAGGTTCAAGCTACCTTTAGCTGCATGGAGAGTCTGAGACCAGCCTGGACCATGTGAGCCCCACGTGTCTCAACAAAAGCAAACAAAAGCAACAACAAAACAAACAAACAAAAGTACTTCCCCAAACAAACAAATCAAACCAGCAAAAGTATTGCCAAGCGATGGGAATTCAGTGGCTAAAGAGCTTGTCTAGCGTACGCCAGGCCCTGGGTTCCATTCCGGTACTGAAAGTGGGGGAGGCAGGTGTTGGGGCGCACAGGTCAGTCTGGTCTACATAACGAGTTCCAGATCAGTCAGGGCTACATAGTGAGACCCTGCCTTTAAAAAAAGGGAGGGCGGGGGACTGGCTACCAGAAGAGCAATAACAAAATGAAACAGACAGTGCCTTGGGCTGGATCGGCAGGAGCTCCCACACACTGCCGGTGGAAACAGTGTTGGGGAATGGTCTAGTATATCTCGGGAGGGGGAGCCGGTGCCTACTGAGAGTCAGTGATTTCTCTCCTGACACATCCCTGGCAGAAGCATCAATATATTCACCAGGAGACACGCTACACGTTCATAGCAGCACTGTGCAGGAGGGCTGGAAGCAGCCCAGAGGCGCATGCCGAGTAAGACAGACATACACACCGCAGGCCCTCCCAGTGCACGGAAAACCACCACACTGAATGCATGAGAGCACATGCCTGGTGCTCAGGGTGGAGCCAGACATGGGGCCTACTGTTATGTGAGTCCATTTATTAAAAGTTCCAAATCCAGGAATTCTACCTAGGGGCTTGGAAACCCCCTAGTGGATGGATGCCCTGGCTGCTGAGAGGGGCCAGAGGAGGGGCTTCTGGGGTGCTGGTTGTGCTCTTTCTTGACTTGGGTGCCAGTTAGCTGCGTAGGTTGACTGTGTGAAAATGAGTAGTGTTGGTGGTGTGGGCTTCATAGACAGAGCAATGCTGAGCCAGCCTTCGTCAGAAGTGTCCTCCTGCAGGCGTGAAGGACAGGGAGGAGACCAATAAGAAGGAGCTGTACGAGAACAACAAGCGCTTCCTGGGACCCTACAACCCCGTCAGCCCGTGCCAGAACATTCTGCGTGTCATCGCGGTGATTACCATCAGTTGGGGCCTCCCAGGCCAGGAAGGGAGGGAAGAGGGATTGCCGCTGGGAAGCGTCATAGGAAGGAAGCCTTCTCCAGCTTCACAGCCTTCCTGGGTGCCCCTCCTTCCTACTCCATGTTCTAGCCCAGCTGTTCTCAACCTGTGGGTCGTGACCCCTTTGGGGGTCAAACGACCCTTTCTCAGGGGTCGCCTAAGACCACCTGCATATCAGATATTTACATCATGAGTCATAACAGTAGCAAAATTACAGCTGTGAAGTAGCAACGAAAATAATGTTATGGGTTGGGGGTCACCACAGCGCGAGGAACTGTGTTAAGGGCCGCGGCGTGAGGAAGGCTGAGAGCCACTGCTGTAGGCCTTGACTTCCTTCTCCCAGACACATGGCAGCCAATTCTGGGTACAGGGACCATATTGCCCCCGCTTGCTTTTCTCCTCCTCCCTCTCCTCTTCTCCTTCTTCCTCTTCTTTTTCTTCTTTTAAAGATGGAGACTTGCTATCCTCCTCAAGCTAGTCTCAAATCTCTGGGCTCATATAATCCTCCTGTAATAGCCGGGGCTCCGGGAGCACCTCAGTGCCTCGCTGTACCCCTAAGCTCCTCTCTAGCTGGTCTAACATTCGAGAGCCTGTGGTGCATGGCATTGGCCTCTGCAAGCTGGGTGGAGTTAAGGCTTTATGCACGTCTCGGGGGGATCTGCCCTACGTAGCAATCTCAAGACCTCTATACCTACTTTCCAGGAATTCGGAGACTTCCTGGGGCCCCAGCAGGTGAAGGACCTGCTGCTAGCGGCCTTGGAGGGCCTGAAGGACATCTCAGAGATCCAGGGGAAGGACTCTGGGGAGATGATGCAGCTGGCTTCTGAGGTCACACTCAGCTCGGTGCTGGAGTGGTACCGCCACAGGGCGCTGGAGGTGGTAAGGCCTCTCAGAGGCAGAGGCTGGGTACCACCCAGGCCTGGGAGAGCCCCGCCCCCAGGAGCCTGCTTATCCTGGGAGAGCCTGCCTGCCTGTGGACAGGGTTGGAGCTGAGCACTGGGTTAGGAAAGAGTATGTACCACCCCCGAGGGAAGCCAGATGCCTTGGTAGGAGTGGGGAGGTCAGTAAGAGGGTTCAATCTCCCTCCCAGGGGAGCAGCAGGCCCCAGGCACCTCTTTCTCCCCAGTTCTCTCCTGCACTGTGGCCCCTGGTCCCTGTCTTTTCCCTCTTGTTACTCTACCCTATGCCCTCCCATACGCCCACGCTCCTCATGCCTCTCTCTGCTTCTCCAATGGGCCCTCCTTCCGCCTGCTCATGGCTACCTCCAGATCCCAGAAATTATGCAGGGCATCTACATACAGCTGAGCCACATCCAGGAGCCTCGGGCACGTGAAGTGGCCCTGCTGCCCATCTCCTTCCTGGCCAGCTCCTTCATGACCGAGGTTGTGGTGGCCCTGCTCATGTGCCCCCTCCCACTGGACAGGTACCAAGCAAGGAGACCCCCATCCTCTACACCCCAGTGGTCTGAGGCAGCCCTGGGCTGAGACATTCTTCCTGCTCAGAGAAGCCCTTTCTCCCCTGCCTTCCATGCAGTCTGTGGGCTTTGACAGTAGCGAGCTCTGCCTGGGCGCTGCTGGATCCGCACTGAAAATCCAGAGAGTCTCTCACCCCAACTCAACCCTGTTCCGCAGATGTGGAAACGAGGTTCAGGCGATGATTCTTGGCCTCCGTACCCACTGGCATTGCTAGAGTGAGGAGCTAACTGACTCCAAAGCCTGGAGTTCTTTAATGGTAGATGCTGGTCTTGAGTAGCTCATGTGCCCTCTCTGGGCTTCAGTTTTCCCACAGGAAAACTGTTTACATATGAGTGAGCGGAAGGCAGCTCCCTGCTCACCACCTCCACGGAGGTCCTTGTCTGGGCTGGAGAGGAGCCTGGCCGACGGCGACAGGTGGGACCAGTCTTGCCTGTTGGACGTGACCTTTCAGCCCGTCCCTTCTTTACACGAGTGGAACGGGGAAGCGACTGCTTAGGATGGTTGTTTCTGAGCAAATGCAGATCTGTGTGCTAGTATGGACAGGTCAATCACAGAGTCAGGACCGCTGGGGACCCTAGGGGCCAGCTCGACATCCTAAGTTAGCCATGATAGTTGCACCCGGGGTACTCTTCTCTCAGTCTCTCGCTGTCTCTGTCTCTCTCTGTCTCTCTCTCTCTCTCCCCCTCTCTCCCTCTCTTGTGTGTGTTTATGAGAAACAGAGGATGGGGGTTGGGGTGCTCCTTATGTATTCCAGGCTAGCCACAAACTCATGGCAATCCTCCTGCCTCCTACTTTCATGTACTGGGATAACTTTCGGGCCTTTTCTCTTCTTTTCTTTCTGCAGTGCTGGGCATGGAACCAAGAGCCATGCTATGCAAATGCCCATCCCCTGAACTACAGCCCCAGAGGGTTCGTTTTGTGACCCTCTAACAGTCACTAGACAACCAGGGCTACCCTTGACTTGATGGCCACTTAGTGAACCTGAGAGCGAGGGGCTCCTTCGTTTATGTCCGCAACATGCCTCGCTCTTCTCTGCGCTCAGGCCTGGGTCAGGAAGGCTTCTCAGGTGAAACGCGTCTGTGAAGGCAGGAGACCACGGGGAGACACGGAGTCCAGAATCTCTCCCATGAGCCTTGCTTTCTGCATCACTGCAGAGGCTGGTCCAGAGTCCCTGGGAGGCGCCGTGCTCCAGCGGTCCCATTGATAGTTCTTCCTAACCCAGATGTTATGTACCAAGCGGCCGCAGACATGACCATTTTTTACCATAAGCAATGTTGCCTAGCAACATAGTGAAATACTATCTTTATTGGGTTTCCAGGGGAACAGAGCTGGAAAGTGAGTGGGAGGCTCAGAAGCCCCTGCATCCTGGCAAAGGGTTTCATTAACCCTTAGCTCACTGTCAGCTGCCCACAGCAGGAATGTCTCCCGGTACTGCTGCTCCTCCTGCTTTGGTCACTTCGCCTGCAGTTGTGCTCCTTGGAGTCTGTGATAAAGGCAAGGTCCAAGCCCCAAAGGGCGCTCTTGCCTCAACTCCTGCTCCCAGGAGGAGCTTTGGAGACATGGACTGTGGTCACATCTTGCCTCTGCAGCTCACTAGCAGCAGCATCTTGGACTGATGTTTTTTTTTTTTTTTTTAACCTCTCTGAGCCTCCACTCTGCCTCTGTAAAATGGGAATCATTCGAGATTCAGTGAAGAGATTCAGGGTGAGAAGTCAGTGACTGGGAGCGTTTCCGATAGTCTGCGTTTGTATTCCCGGAGAGTCACTCAGTGCTTGCCGCACGATGGCGGCTCTAATGAGTGTTTGTGCTGCAGTAATACATTGCGGGAGAATAAGGCGCCTGGTCTGAGACCTGGAAATGAGGTTTTCAATCATTGTCAGGCTCCTGCCTCATGGAGAGTGTTTTCAGGACCATTTCTTGTGGGCATGCTCACTGATAACATTTTGTCGGCACTGCACCGCAGCCCTGAAACCGTTTGGCATCAGGTGACACCTGCCCTGGGCACTACTAACTATCCTCCTTCTTCCCTAGCAACGGGGCAGAGATGTGGAGGCAGCTAATACTACGAAAGCCCAGCTGTGATGTCCGAGACCTGCTGGATCTGATCCTGACTAGCCTGAAGGAGAAGCCTGTTACCAAGAAGGGCCGGGCTTCCATTGTGCCCCTGGCGGTGAGGATCAGGCCCACCAGACACCGGCCTTCCTTCCCTCCCACCCCGGTCAGCATACCTGCCAAAGGGGGTAGGATCCGTGCTTTTCTGGGCTGGATTAGAGGACCAGTCCCAGTCTCTCAGAACTATAAGCTAGGCTTCAGCCAGCGGTGCTGGGAGTATGGACTGCGTCAAGCCACTGGCTACCCCTCCACCCCCAGGCAGCCAGTGGCCTGTGTGAGCTCCTGTCCGTCAACAGCTGTGTGGGCCGTGTGAGGCGCATCTACCCTCAGCTGCTCCTGGCTCTGCTCATTCAGGTCCATTATCACATTGGCCTCAACCTGCCCAGCCGTGTGGGTCCTCGAAAGGATGCCAAGGATAACACACAGCCACAGCCTCCTGTCTTCGTACCTGTATGGTAGGCCTCGTCCGTCTCTGTACCCGGCTCTCCTTGCGATGGGGATGGCTACTCAGCAAGCGCCCCTCAAACATCTTTAGAGAAATCAGTTCATAGACATTAATCCTAGCACTAGAAGGGAAAGCAGAGCATACCCTTCTTTTGGAAATAAGCACTCATGTAGTCCAGGCTGGCCCCGAGCTTGCTACGAAGCTGAGGACACTCTTGAACTTCTGACCCTCCTGTCTCCATCTCCCTAGTCACTGGGGTTATAGGCAGCGCCACCATGCCTGGTTTATTTGGTTCTATGGATCAAACCTAAAGGCTTGGGCAAGCTTTCCCTACCAACCGAGCTACCGCCCCAGCCGTTAGAAACACAGTTATTCGAGCCGCATCACTGTTCCATGCTGGTTCTGAACCCCTTCTCTGCATCCCACCACCTTGCTTAATGCATGATAGTGTAAAGGAGTCTGGACCTCTACTCCTGCCACCCAGAGGACCTGCTCATGTGTATCACAGACCCGCCAGTGTTCTTAATTATTATTGGACTATAATATATACATATGGCAGGAGGGGAGGACATCAAAATCAACTTTCTTCCCCCTCCCTTCCTCCCTTCCTCCCCCCCCCTTTCTTTCGTTTTCTGTTTTTGTTTCTCAAGACAGGGTTTCTCTGTGTCCCTAACTGTCCTGGAACTCACTCTGTAGACCAGGCTGGCCTTAAACTCAGAGAGATCCGTCTGCCTCTGCCTCCCGAGTGTTGGGATTAAAGGTGTGTGCACCACCACCCTGCTGAAGTGCTCTTTCTTAAACAAGTGCATACACAAAATACAGCAGCCACTTGGGAGGGTGGATATTGTAAAATGACTGTATTTTTGGTGCTGGATATTGAGCCACAGGCCCAGCATACCTGAAAGCCCTCTGCCACATGTCAGGCCTTTGTTTCTTGGGCTGTCCTGACTTTGGAGCTCTGCTTCTCCTCCTCGAGTGCCGGGATTGTGGCTATCTGCCACCAAGCCTGTCTTGGAATTTGCCTTGAATCCCAAGAACTAACACCTCTCAGAATCACAGGCGTTCTATCTAAAAGGGCACCGTTAACTCTCCCAGCAGATGTTCCGCTTCTGGGAGATGATTCAATACATTATCTTCTTACTTTAACAGTTTATAACCACAGTTATGAGCCCCCGATGATATTTTGGTCAGTGAGAGACTGAATATATAGATGGTGTATTTCCTTCTTTAGAGGCGGCGGGGCCTGGGAGAATGGAGCCGATGAATGAGGCGGACTAAAGTCTCATGCAACAGGCAACTTTATTCAGAGCCCCAGGCAATTTACACTCTGAGGGTTAAGAAAGGTCACCTGAGTAAAATTCTCATGGGTTCGACCTGTACACAATCACAAGGACAAGCTGCACACGGCGAGACATTTTTCCATAGAGGCAGGTAAAGGACAGGTTGAACATTTGGTTGAATAACAACAGCAAGCAATAGTCTGAAGTCAACTCACTCCTGTCCGCTACACCGGGGAGGAACGTGAAAACACACTCCAAGAACAATTCTGCGTTTTGAAGAAACTGAGGTCACAAGACCCCTGTCTTGTTTTCCTGGGAGTTTTCTCACAAGCGCTCAGAATCCCCCTCGCATGACTTCAGTCCTGGATCATATTCTAACAAGGATGGCTCCCCTCAGACTGTAGAAAAGTCCAATGCACAGCAGGATCAGTACACACCGTGACACTCACACAAGGCCACCAGCTCTTGAGGCCTTTCTCAGAATGTGTCCCATCAATAGATGGCCTGTGACTGCCCACCCAAAGTGACAGTAGGCTGAACTAGACATCCAATTGGTTGGTAACGGGTGGCAACACCTACCAGGCTCCCTAAGCTCACCTGGAAGCTCTGAGCTCTGCTCGGTCGTCTGAGTGTGACAACTCCTCAGGGGCTCCTACTAGGCGTCCAGATTAGAGGCCTTCCTGAAGGGACTGAGGCAGAAAGGGACTCGGGGACTGGCAGGAGGCTGAGTGCCCAGGGGAGCAGACAGGGATGTCCCACAGGCTGCCAAGACAGCCATGGATTGATGGGGAGTGGAGAAGGGGAGAGGCAAGATGTGGGAAGCCAGGAAAGCTTGGCTGGCCAGCTCCTCTAATAAGCAAGGCTCCCGAGAAATGGGGCTGGGAAGGGACTCTGCTTCTGTCTCCTCTCATGTTCTAAAAGTGATGTGTGACTTGAAAATAGTCACCCTCTGTGCATCAGTGTGCACACTGACAGTAGTGTGGTGGGGAGAAGCTCGTGGGGGCAGGGGATGGCAGGAGGCGGAGCAGGAGGCCCACAATGCACACGAGGCTTTCCCTTGTCTTGGCAGCTGGATGGTGAAGGTGGTGAAAACCCTACTACTGAAAATGGGCTGTTCTTATGAGTCCACGTTTCTGGAGGAGCAGGGTGGCTGGGAGCTCATGGGCCAGGCAGAGAACCACTACCGGGGAGTGTCTCTGCTGGCAAGGTGAGGTGCAGTACCTCAACAGGGTGGGGAGGGGCAGGGTGGACCCTCCAGGTTTTCAAAAAGGACTGAGCCTGCATCTCTGAGCAATGGCTTTGGTTCTTCTCTAACCTCTTCTGTGTAGTTCAGGGGTACTGTCCTGTAGTTCAGGGATGCTGTCCTGTAGTTCAGGGATGCTGTCCTTCTGTAGTTCAGGGATGCTGTCCTTCTGTAGTTCAGAGATGCTGTCCTGTAGTTCAGGGATGCTGTCCTTCTGTAGTTCAGGGATGCTGTCCTTCTGTAGTTCAGGGATGCTGTCCTTCTGTAGTTCAGGGATGCTGTCCTTCTGTAGTTCAGGGATGCTGTCCTTCTGTAGTTCAGGGATGTCCTTCTGTAGTTCAGGGATGCTGTCCTTCTGTAGTTCAGGGATGCTGTCCTTCTGTAGTTCAGGGATGCTGTCCTTCTGTAGTTCAGGGATACTGTCCTTCTGTAGTTCAGGGATGCTGTTCTGTAGTTCAGGGATGCTGTCCTTCTGTAGTTCAGGGATGCCGTCCTTCTGTCGTTCAGGGATGCTGTCCGTCTGTAGTTCAGGGATGCCGTCCTTCTGTAGTTCAGGGATGCTGTCCTTCTAGCAGGGGGACAGCAGCAGTGTGAAAGATGATATTCACTCCTGGGAGGCAAACTTGGTTGTAATGGTTCCTTGAGTTCGTAGATCCCTGAAATGGTGTGGTTAGCTCCTTTTTTTATTTTTTTTGGCCTGGCCCGGTGGGTAAGGACACTTGCTGCCAAGGCTGCCGACTTGAGTTCAATTCCCTGGACCCACACGGTGGAAGGCAAAGCCCATCTCCTACCAGTTCTCCACGTGCGCACCGTGACATGTGCTCACTCACATCCACATGCACAAGAGTAAATAAATAAGATGTAAAAAGCGTTAACTTAGAAGCTCTTTCCTCAGCGCAGCATGGCGGCACCCGCCTTTAATCGCAGCGCTCGGGAGGCAAGCAGAGGCAGGCAGATCTCTGTGAGTTCGAGGCCAGCCTGATATACAGAGTGAGTTCCAGGACAGCCAGCTACATAGTGAGACTCTATCTCAACAAACAAAACAAGAAAAACCCCTTCCTTATCAGGCTGAGAACTTTGCTCTGATGCTGACACAGGCCTGGTGGGGTAATTGGGCCCTTTGGAAATGTGGCCGTGGAGGTAGGCTGCCTGCGTTTGCACCTCAGTAGTTTCCCTGCTGGAGTACCTCTTTGTCCTCCATTTCCCCGTGGGAAATGCTGGAAAGGCTTGCCTCTGAGAGCTGGAGTCTAACTGTAAGAGCAGCACAGGCTGCCACGAGGGAGGCCAGTGACAGGCCAGGGATGACTGGTGCACAATTTACACAGGACACATCAGGGTCCTTTATCCAAGGCCACACATCCAGGCAGTGCAGAGTGAAGAACGACCTGCTGACCTAAACTAGTACCTCATCTCCAAACACAGTCTCCCTGGCTACAGAGGGGGCATCGACTTTGGGGCTGTGACACCTGCTGTAAGAGCCTCTCCCCTGGGCTCAGCACACAACTATTTGATGTTCTCTGGGGACCATGCAAAAGGGAGCTACCCGGTCGGCTCCATTAAGGTTCTCACTGGCACCAGATAACAGTGCTATGACTAACTCAGGGTTAAACAGGAGGAAGCAGAGGCCCAGAGATGTTAAGTGCCTGCCCAAAATCACACAGCAAATGCTAGGGGTCAGGATTTGAACCCAGACTCTCTCAGCTTCAATTCCGTACATGACAGATACTCTCCTAGATTCATAGACCCATAGAGCATTGTGCATGGTCCTTACAGGAGATCAGGTCATCTAGGCTAGCTGTGCTCTGCCCTGAGTTCTCACCTCAATGGGTCTGGGCTAGGGTCTGCAGAATGTGCATTCAGGCGGTTTCCGTGTGGTGCTGCTGCTGGCTCGGGGGGGGGGGGTGAGTGTGTGGGCGGGGGCTTTGATCACTGCTGGCTCATCAGGTGAGTGAGGCAGCTGGAGCAGGAACTCCTGGCTTGGGCCACAGCTCTGCCACCCAGCTCTGGGAGCTGAGCCAGGCCCACTCAGAGCCTTAGTTCCCTCTGTGAAATGGGGATGATGAAGTGGCCCGTCTGGAAGGGTGGTGCAGAGAGCCCATGAATCGGCAGGGCAGGAGGCTGTCGGTGCTGGCCTGCTGGCCGCAGTGAGGGAAACCTCACACATCAGTTTGCCTATCCTAATGATTTGCCCTGCCCCCCCCCCCAGCCAAGTCTCCTTCCCACTCCGGGCCTCATTTTCCCATCTGTATAAAGAAACGGTTAAGTACAGCCGACTCTAAGATACCACCTAGGGGGAAAGGCTGGGGTGGCAGGAACCCAGGTGACAGTGGCTGACCAGGTCTGCAGTGTCCCTGTCAGACCTCCAGCTGCAGGCCTGGTGGGACCTGGGGCCTGAGGGTCTGCTCTCTCTAGGGCCATGGTGCACTACTCCTGCCAGGAGCTGTGTCGGATCCTCTACCTGCTCATCCCGCTCTTGGGGAGAGGCGACGAGAAACACAAGATTACAGCCACCGCCTTCTTTGTGGAGGTATTTCCTGGGGTCCCGGGGAGCCGGTGAGGGTTCTTCAGGGCCTCGAGTCACATCACGCTCATTTCTCCCGCGGTACGGCACTTTACAGGTTTCCGGGACCTTCATTTCTCTTCAACGCGAAGGCTCCATAGTCCTCTTTTGTGTCTCTTCCTCTGCACCCCTGTATCCCGCTCTTCCACCCTCTCCAAATGCTCCAGGCACCCTTATAATAACCCCAGCTATATAGAAAGGTGCCACAGTGTGACTCGGGTTAAGCTGGGGTCAGTCGGAGGGAGAGCAGGTGACCCGAGTGAGGGCCTCGGGAGAGTTTCCGGAAGGAAGTGACGTAATCGGAGTGAGCTTGGCAGGCAGAGCAGGGCAGGGGACAGGTCAGGAGCTGGAAAGCCAGCTGCAGAAGGGCAACGCACACTCACAGTGATGGTTCATGTCTATTGAGCACGTACTTCCCTCTCGGCTTGCTCTTAGAGCTTTATGCTAATTGGCTCATTTCCTCCTCCTTCAAATTCCGTTACTCAGACACTAGTCCATGGCCCTCTTCAGAGGAGGCAACTGAGGCACAGCCTCTGTCCCAAGGCCCAGGTGGCAGATCCAGGATTTAAGCACACCTTTGGCTGTAACTCCTCCATGTCCCTCTCTCTCCCTTAGCTTATTGTGTAAAATCTCCACACCATACAAGGCACCATTGGCCATTTGGAGAGCTCAGCAGCACTGAGTTCCTTCCTGTGGTTGTGTGGGGGGGGGAGGGGCAGCCATGTGACTCTCCACCTTCCCTGTCAGAAGCCCTGCCATTAACCTTCTGTCTGTAGCATCTCACCTATGCCAGAATGCTGGGCTTCTGTGCCCGGCGATTTTACAGCATCCTCAGCTGTATCCAGGCTGTAAGCATCAGAAGGCCCCTCAAAGAGGGTGAAGAACACCCTACTTTGTGCACACACCCCATTTTGTCCAACTTCCTCTGTGGAGTGACATTTTAGGACCTGCTGTGGTCACTGCTCACTCACCTGACAGTTGTCATTCAGGGGCTCCAGGGTTTCATCGGAGTGTGCAGAGAGGGGCTCACTCACCGAGTCTGTAGGGACTCACTGCCTGCCTAGGAGGCGACATTTAAGCTTAACAGATGAGTACAGTTTGCCAGATGAGCATTCTTCTACAGGCATTGCTGATTCTCCAGACTGTGAGACCAGGGAGCAGGGACCGTGTTTATATTCCAGCACCAGGCCAAACCCGGGAAGGCCTCCAGAGTAGGACTGGATGGCCAGCAAGTGCTTGAGAGAACACTTTGCCTGGCTCCGCAGCACCAGCGGAGCCTGTCACCTCCAGAGAGGGCAGACTGGTCCGGGTCAGGATTTCTGTGTTCCAGCTTGGCCTAGTTCTTCTGGCTTCTGTGACTCAGTGAGATACTATTCTTGTAGGCCTGTCACGTGTCAAACAGTGCCCACCTCGTCCTTGGGTCACTCCACCAGTCCGTGTGATTCCACAAGATGAACTGAGTGGTTCAGCAGCAGGTGAGGCCAGGGATCTTCTGCGAGGTCACTCAGCTCAGAGAGTCCGGAGATTCTAACCAGGGCATCCTGAGTTAGTCCTCTGTCTAACTGTCAGTGGCTGTCAGTAGGTTCTCAGGGGAGGGGATGGAGGTCAGATCTTCTAGACCTGGAGCCCTGAGCAGTGTGTCCTTTCCAGGGCCAGAGACCCCAGGCCAGGTGTAGCAGTACGCTACAATCTTTTACCCTCAATTTAGGGAAAGAGAAAGGAAGGATAGAAAGAAATCTTCACCGCTTTTACAAGCAGCCTTGATATAGAATGAGAAAAGGTAGAAATCTTCACAGCCTCTTTTAGGCTGTCCTAAGCTTGAAGAGGACTAGCTGACAGTGAGTCAGACTAGCATCTCAGCTCACAGTCTGTAACCTCAATCTCTCCAACCTTTGTTCTCACACTAACGACAGCAACCCCACCAATGAACCACCCGGACTATCAGGACTTCAGACCTTTTATGCCCTAAGCCAAAAGTTCCCATAAACCCATGTGACATGCAATCCGAAAGACAAGATACAGGTGCCAGAACGACTGCACCCAACCAAATCATAGCCACCTGCATCAAGCATTCCAAACCCAACTCGTAAACAACTATACTACATCTGGGGTGGGAACACAAACCCAATCCAAACGCCATTTTGAGTTTTCAAAGAAACCAAAATAACAAAAAACCTCTTCCAAGTGTTCCTCTACTGCCGGGCTTGTCCCTCCCCCCAGGAGAGAGGCCTGCATCTCAGTGGACCCAATACCTCCATGTTCCCTGCACTCAGACATCCCTACCAGACACCCAGAGTCCTCCTCTCCATGATTATTTGTCTGTTTTTTCCCAGTAGCAGGTAAATTCACCAGTAGGTCTGTGATGCCTCATGCCTGTAATCCCAGCACTTGGGAGGCGGAGGCAGGAGATGACTATGAGTTCAATGCTAGTTTTGAGGTACATAATGCGTTCCAGTCCAGCCTGGGCTACAGAGTGAAACCATGTCTCAAAAAGCTAACTTCATTAACAAATTATCTATGCTACGTAGGTGACATGGCTTAACAGTAGAGGGCTTGTCTGGCACATGTGAGGCCCTGGGTCTGATTTCCAACATTGCAAGTAAAAAGACAGGAGCTATTATCCCCTGTGTCTGGGGCCTGGGTCCAGCCTGGTGCACAGCAGGCCTTGCATGGATGAGCTGAAGCCAGCAGTGGTGTGGTCCTTCTCCTCTGGTTAGCTCTCCACCAGCTCCTCCTGTGCCTGGTACTCCCCATCACATAGACATGGCTCTCCATAGTGGCAGTGGCTGTCAGTCAAGGGTTAGGGGTTTGTTTGTGAGGATGAGAGTCCAAGCCTATTGGCTGCTGAAGGAAGGGGGAGTGTAGACAGAAGAGGGAGATGAGGGTAGGCTTTCTCTGATGATAGTGCTAACCCTGCAATGGGAACATGGAGGAGGAGCGGGCCTCAGGAGGGGAGGAGCCAAATTCCATGCAATAAACACACATTCCACCCCAATTCTCATGTTGTGTGATGGCCCAAAGAGAGTTGGCTGAATTCCCACCCTACAGGAAGCCCACAGACGTCTAGTGGGGGCAGAAGGGGAGAAGGGAGGATGGATCCCCGAGGTTCCTAGTTGCTGCCTGAGGAGGATGCTCAGCGTTCCTGGGACTCAGGGAAGAGTTCGACCTGGGACTGAGCTTTGGAAGGAGCTATGCAAAGTGTGGGAGAGAGGACATGGCTCTCCTAGCAGAAGGCCACCTGCTAGCACAGAAGGGACAGACTGGCCTGGTCACATGAGGAATGACGGGCGATGGCTGGCCAGTGTGGAAATGTGGGCAGCAGGGTGAATAAAGAAGAAAAAGAATAAAGAAGAAAAAAATAAAGAAAGGAAAGATAGAAAGACATCTTTACCGCTTTTACAAGCAGCCTTGATATAGAATACTATAGAAAGGTAGAAATCTTCAGCCTGGTTTAGGCTGTCCCAAGCTGGAAGAGGACGAGCTGACAGTGAGTCAGACTAGTGTCTCAGCTCACGGTCTGTAAACTCAATCCCTCCAACCTTTGTTCTTTTAGGAATTATCACACTAACGACAGCAACCCAACCAACGAACCACCAACCAATACCCACTCTGATTCTCAGGGCTTCAGACCTTTTATGCCCTAAGCCAAGAGTTCTCATAAACCCATGGGAAACCATGGGAAAGAAACCAGGGAAGCAGGCGGCAGCCGGGAGCCGGGGGCCAGGCAATGGGGAGGAACAAGGGGCAGATAGCGTTAGCATTCCCATTAGTTTTTGGTGAACGTTTCCAACTAACGTTGGAAAGCACTAGCAAACTGGTCAGTTTTCCAAGTCTGCAGCCAGGTGGAGGCGGAGCCTGGGAGCCTGGAGACAGTGGGCTGTGCACCCCTCGGCTCAGGAGTCAGGGCTGTTTGTTCCCTCAGCTCTTCCGCATGGAGCAGGTGCGTCGCATTCCCGAGGAGTACTCCCTGGGGCGGATGGTGGAAGGCCTAAGCCACCGAGACCCCATCATGAAGATGCTGTCCATCCGGGGCCTGGTCATCCTGGCTCGGAGGTCTGAGAAGGTGAGGGGAGCCCAGTTCTGCTATGCCCTGGGATGAGGAAGATAGGCTTAGCTGCCATAGTTTTTCAGATGCTGCTGGCTGGAATCAGAGCCTTTCTCTGCCTACTCTCAGTGGCCCGGTCTATAAAATGGGTCTGCCATCACAATCCCTATGCATTATGTTCGTTTCGACGTTTCCTGATTCCGATTTTGCACAGTGTCCCTATAGGCAATGCATAGAAGGGAAGGGCTGGCAGTACTCATTCCTATCTTATGGGTCAGGAAACTATAGTCAAGAAGGGTTCTATACGCTTAGCGTGGTTGAGACTTCCCATTGTTCTCCACTAGGTACTCTGGAAGCTTGTGACACAGCTGAGATGAAGGGCAGGGCATAGACTCAGAAACCTGTGATGTAGGGTCTCATCTACCCGAGGTCAGAGGAGGGAGAGCCATAACGGCCCTAACACCCAGCAGGAGGGAATCAGACCAAAGAAGGCTTTAGAGGGCAGACAGAGTTAGAGGGAGGGAGCTCAGAACAGGTGGCAAGGTGCAGGCAGGGCCTGGAGGTGGGAGTGGGACCAGGCTGCCCAGATCTTCTTGGTGAATGGGAGACTAGATAATGTCCTACCTGCTGGCCCAGGCAGAACCCTCTTGTCGTCCGTGCTTCTGTCCCACAGATGGCCAAGGTGCAGGCCCTGCTGCCCTCCATGGTGAAGAGCTTGAAGGACCTGGATGGCATGCTGGTGGTAGAGGCCATCCATGACCTCAAGACTATCGTCAAGGAGCAGGGCAAGAAGCTAACGGACAACTCAGTGTACGTGGAGATGCTGCAGATCCTGCTGCCTCACTTCAGCGATGTAAGCTGGTGGGGGATGGGAAGAGGAGGGCCAGTCCCTACCTGAGGTTGCAGTGTATCTCCCCATCTACCCCACCGAACTGGGGCCTGGCTGGGCAGAGCTGATCCAGACTAGAGGAAGGGGCTCCTCAACCCAACTGCTTCTCCAGAAGGGAACTCTTTTATGATCAGTTTTCCTGGAGAAGGGGGACTTACTGCCACTGCTTGGCCTCACGGGGGGCCATTCTTGGCCAGTCCCACTGAGGAGGACATTTTCCCAGTTGACACAAAGCCATCTTTAGAATAGTGGGCGGAATGGTGAGTACCAAACCTAGGCTCGGGGAGCTGGCCTATGTCAGCCGCACCAGGCGGCCTGGGTTCCTCCTCTCTGTCTTTGTGCTGAGAAGACCCTACTGTGAGGGTGAGGAAGGCCATGGAGCCTCCTCTGGATGAGAGGTAGCCTGGAGCCTCCTGTCTGTCCTAGGAAAGAGAAGAGGTACGGGCTTCCTGCATCAACCTGTATGGGAAAGTGGTTCAGAAGCTCCAGATGCCCCGCACCCAAGCCATGGAGGAGCAGCTGACGAGCACGCTCATGCCCCTGCTACTCATCATGCAGGAGGGCAATGCCAAGGTGGGCCAGGTGAGAGAGGGCACAGGCGGCTGGCCCTGGAGGGGCACTTCCTGTACAGAACCACGCCAGGACTGGGGCCAGGCCACGGAAAGCAGCTATTCACGTCAGCAGGATGTGTTTTCCAGAGGCATCTTGGCTGGAATTCCCCTGTCGAATACAAGCTTGACTTGTATCTTTCTTTGCTTTCTCAACCTTTGGTTACTTATTTGCAGTACCGGGGACTGACCCTTAGCGAGCTTCAGGCACACAAGGCTAGCGCTCTATCCACGGAGCCGGTGCTGGGGTAAAGCCCCGGTGCTTCCATTTGTACCTTTCAAACAGGAACTGTTTCCCAAAACCCAGACTAAACAATGTGTGTGTGTGTGTGTGTGTGTGCTCGTGAGCATACACTCACAGGTGTGTAATTAACGAGTGTGGGCACACATGCCACAGTGTGCATACAGAGGCCAAAGAACAACTTTGGATTTGGTTCTCTCCGACCTTGACGTAGGTTCTAGGGGTTGAACTCAGGTTGCCAGACTGGAGTGGTAAGCACCTTTACCCACTGAGCCATCTCACCAGCTCCCAAGTCCAGTTTTTACATGCATTTTCCCCCACCCTGGAGGGCTGCGGTCCTGGAATCCCACCCTGCTGGTATACCTTCCTATTGATCCACAGAAATGTGTGAAGACCCTGTTTCGCTGCTCTTGCTTCATGAATTGGGAGTTGCCGAAAAAGATGTACAGACAGAAGCCCTGGGACAAACAGCTACAGACGGTGACCAAAATTTGCAAGTATCTTGTAAGTGCTTCCTGCGCGTTTACTGACTCTTCACAGGGGTGTTGGAGGCCAGGATTCAGCCTTCCCTCCTACTTTGTTTCATATTCTGATTGACAGTTCATATTACTGCCTACAAGCCATTGGCTCTTGATTACCTATCTCTATTTCTGACTTCCCCCTTTCTAGGGTGGTCTCCTCTGAATCACTGGATACCTCCAATGGTCATCAAGCTGCTAAAGTTGTATCTATCTATCTGTCTATCTATCTATCTATCTATCTATCTACCTACCTACCATCTGTCTATCTTTCTATCTCTCTCTCTACTTATTTATTTAGCATCTATCTATTTATCTTCCATCTGTCTGTCTGTCTATCTATCTATCTATCTATCTATCCATCTATCTTCCATCTGTCTATCTATCTATCTATCTATCTATCATCTATCTATCTATCTATCTGCACTGTGTGTGTGTTCTCTCTTCTGTAGTTGTAGATTCACTAGATGTGGATGTTGATTCATGACAGAGGAGGGTTTATTCTTTGTCTAATTCAATCACCGGTTCTAGCCTAGAGCCCCAGAGCATTTTGTCTTCTTTACAATCTAGTCTTAATCCTTGAACTGGAAAGCTTCAGCTTCCATACAATCTAGAACATTTAAACCTCCATACAATTATATAAACCTCAGAGGCCCACTACTGACTGAACCACTCTGACTAGCTCCTTCTCAACTCTGACTCTTCTGGCATAGGCTCGAACTCTTCTCCAAGCTAACTGGTTCAAACTGATCTTCTGAGCCGGCTTACTGTTTCTGACTGAACTCTTCTGACTCTGTGAGAACCTGGCTGATTCTCTGACTGCCTCAGACTAAACTGCTCTGCTTGGCTTCAAACTAATTCACTCTACCTGTCATATACTGACTTCTTCTGCCCAGCTGCCTCTGTGTCTCTCCCTGAGCTCTCACTGCTCCATACTGCCTCAGTCAGCCTCTTTGCTTCTCTGCCTTATCTTCACTCAGACCACCTCATTTTCTGTGTCTTGTTCCATCCTGCCTTCCATCCTGCCTTACCTTCAGACTGCTCACCTCATACTGCGTCTCTCATATTTCTGACTGCTTTAACTGACCTCTATAACTTCTGCTTTGAGTTGAGAGCCCACCTTTTCTGTCGTGTTAGTTGGGCATGTCCTCACTTTGCTAACTCTTTCTATGATTAGTCACTTTGCCTGCCCTTCACTGACTCATCTCAGATATTACTTTTTGTGTGACACTGACTCTTTCTGAGCTTTGCCTCTTATGTCTGTTTGTTTCTGTCTTAGGGATTAAAGGCATGGACCACTGCCTTCTGAATACTGGGATTAAAGTTGTGTACCAACGTTCCTAAAATTCTTTCTACATTCCATCTGGACCACACAGGCCTCTGAATATGATTCCTTCATATAGACCCCTGGAATATAGACCTTCCTAGTTTTCTCACAGGCCTACTCCTTTCTCTCTCTCTTTCTCTCTCTCTCTCTCTCTCTTTCTCTCTCTGTGTGTATGAGGGGGTGGCTCTAGGGATCAAACCCATGACCTCATGCATGATAGGCAAGTGCTCAACCACTGAGTTACAACCCCAGCCTATCTATATTGTACCTTCTGCCTAAAGGGCCTCCCTTTTCTTTTCCTTTTTAAAACTTTTGAGACATGGTCATACTGCATATCTCAACCTAGCCTGGAGCTCAGTGTATAGCACAGGCTGGACTTGAATTCACAGTGATCCCATTTTCTCAGCCTCCTGAGTGCTGGGATTACAGGTGTATGCCACCATGCCTGACTTTTTGTATCCCTTTTCTGAAGTAGAATTTCCCAGAGAATGTTTCTAGTGACAGGAGTCTCATCAGTATACCCACAGGGTTGGGGGTGCTGGGGGAAAAGGATCTGGGGTGTGGGAAATGCTGAATGCTCACTCTGATCCTGCAGATTTACAGCGTCCCCTCCATGGCTTGGAGGTGCTCTGTGCCGAGGAATGACACTTATACTCTTGGAGCTCACCCTATCTCGGACCTCCTTTCTCAGTGATCTCTGTGAATAGCTGAGCAGGGAGTAAGCCATACACATGTTGGGAAGGAGTCACTGTGAGACATGGAGCATCTGGGGAGGTTTGCCATCTGGGTGCACACTCCCTTCCCTGTTGTTGGGGGACATCTGAGATTAGTGTTTAGGGTGAGAAAGTTAGGGGGGAGACCTATGGCATCAGCCCCTGTGGGAAGGAGGGGAGGGGAGGGAGCAGATAGCAGAGGGGAAGTGGAGCTGTGATATGGTTTCAGCAAATTCTAGACAACCCTGTACTCACTTTCCCAAACTGGCAGGGTCAGGTCATTTGCTTGATTGCTTGCTTGTTTTTTTTTTTTTTTGTTTGTTTGTTTTCTTGGTTGTTGTTGTTGAGATAGGGTCTTTCTGCATTGTCCAGGCAGACCCTGAACTCTTTAAGAGTCAAGTGAACCTTGTGTCCTAGCTTCCCAGACAGCTGGGTCTACAGGCATGTGCCACCACGCCTAGCTGGGGTTAGATCTTTATTGTAAAAGGTATTTAAAACCTAACGATTTTTCTTCTAAAAGGGGGTGTGGGCTTGGCTGTTCTTTGCCATTTGAGTCTGGGCTCTTAAAAACTGCTGTTACTTTTTTCACTGATAACTTGACTCTGCCCCTCTGTTCCCGGCTGCTAGATTTCTAACTTGTAACGCTTTTTAAACCTCAGTTAGTTCATAGGGTTAGGAAGGAAAGGAAAAGGAAAGAAAGAGAAGCCTTTACAGACCTTTTCTGGACGTCTTAATCTGCCTGTCTGGGGAACTGAACTAGCTCTGTCCCACTCTGGTTCAGCTTCTCCCAGCATGGCAGTTACTGAGAAGATCTAAATTGTAATGTTTCTAAAACCCCAGTTAGTCCACTTTATCTGAGCCTTATTTCTGCCTGCTTCCCTATCATCAGCTTTTGTGCTCTCTCTTTCCCTGTCCTGCAGCAACTCTGCTGTAACTTTTAACTCCAACTGCTAACTGTCACCTGCTGTTTCAACTGTCAGTGTCCCTCTTCTATACCTCCCTCCCAGCTGTTCCCAGAATCTAAGCGGCATGCAACCACAATGGGGAGGGGCTTTTCCCTGGCAAAGTTTCACTCTACACTTTATACTTCTGGATCCATCAGTGACTGGGTCCTGGGCATGGTAAAAAGGGACACGACCTCAGGCCAGGCAGTTTTCAGTCCAACATGCCCACAGCCTGGGAATGAGACCTGAGTGGCCACCAGTGCCCACCCAACACGAGTGTCCAAAAGAACAGCTGGTTGTAAGATTAGCAGAAGGCCAGACACTTGGCATTGACAGCGACGCTTGAACTCAGGGCCTCTGGAATCAGCATCTACTGTTCTTACCATCACTTTAAAGACGGAATAAGAAGCATGGAAGAAATGTTTGCTAAGATCGTTAATTCACATGCCTGCAGCGACTGGCGACCTGGCAAACAATGATTCCGTGACATGAGAGTGGAGGATCCAGGGAGCCGGGGAAGCCGCACCTCACCAAAGGCCGGAGTGGGCAGGCCACCTCACCAATATGGGCCCCTCTTGCCTTTTTAAAAAAAAACCAAGATATTAACTAACAGTAACTTTAGTTTATCTAAAAGCTGTGAGGGCTTAGATAGCTCAGCTGGTAGAGGGGTCTTCCAAACACAAGTACTTGCGTTCACCCCGCTAGAACCCATGTAGGAAAAAAAATCTGGGTGTGGTGGTACCCACTTGTATTCTCAGTACTGGGGAAGCAGAGACAGGAAGGTTCCGGGTTCACTGGAAAAGCACCCTCGCTTACTTGGCAAGCTCTAGGGCAATGAGAGACTTTTTCTCAAAAAACCTAAGTGGACAGCACCCGAAGAACAGTGGCTGAGGTTGTCCTTGGACCTCCGTGTGCCGCAGTGCCTGGCTTTTGGGCTCCCTTTTCTGCAATAGCGTTTCCCAGGCAGTATTTCTAGCGACCAGAATACCTTTGTGTGTGCCTGTGTGTGCACAGCCACATAAACATTCACCCTCACACACGGACATGCATGCACATACACGCACAATGAATCACTGTGTTGAGCTGGTTGTAATCCTAGTTATTTGAGAGGCTGAGGCAGGAGGACTGCTGTGAGTTTGAGGCCAGCTTGCACTATACTGAGACTCTGTCTAAAACAAACAAACAAGCACCCAAAGCATTTTTAAAAAAAAAAATATTGTGCTAGGCACTGGTCTGTACACTCTTTGGGGCTTGTGGCTGTCAGTTTGTGACTTCTACAGTTGACCCCTCTGGATGCTCACTCTCTCCTGGGCTTTCCAGGCCATTAAACACTGCTCACAAGAAAGTTAACTTCTTGTATCACAGCTCAGTTAGAAGAGTACTTGCCCAGCACGCACGAGACCCTAGGCTCAACCCTTAGCACGCCATAGACCCAGCTGGGTGGTGTGGGTGGTGGGTGGTGGTGGTGGTGCATGCAGGAAGCCAGCCTGGGCTACATGAGACATTGTCTTAAAAAAAAAAGTGTAAGGACATTAACCTCTAGTTGTAGCTTTACAAAGGCACCAGTGACCTATCATTAATCTATTAACTAATCAATTCATTAGTTCATTTATCTAGCAGCTTCTGGCCACCAGCCTTAATACAAGCCCTGTCCAGGGTGCTGAGGACTCTGAGCTGAGTGAAAGTTTCCCTTATCTTGGAAGCGCTCCATATGCAATGGGGGAAAGGGTGCAAACACATACAAGTCAAGGTCCCAGGCACAGTGACTAGAAATGCACGAGACACTGCTGCAGCATTAAGGGTGCGGGATGAGCGCTCCCTGAGGATCATGGAAGGCTTCAGTGGGGAGGTGGCACGTGAACTGAGGCTGAAGAATGGCAACTCATCAGAGGGAGAGGGAGGGACCTCGGACCAGGAGCAATCCCTGTGCAAGGCACAGAGCTGGCTGTGGCAGGCCATGCCCCTGCTGGAGAGCATCGTGAGTCTGGCAGCAGAGGCAGTGAAGGACAGAAGAGGGGTCAGTCAGTAAGATTTCCAAGGCTTTGCCTGGCAGGCCTGGGCGTTCAGACCTTGGCTTTAGCCTTTGGAGGTTGTCAAGAGAAGAGTGCGCACGTCAGCTCTCTTTCATCTCAGCAGCCTCTTGGCTAAACAACTGCCCCCAGTTCTCTGCAGCTGAGCCATCCTGAGATCTCCGTCAGACTCTTAAAGCACTGCTTTGTCCATGTCTGTCATGAGGTTGGCAACCCACTTCCCAAGGCAAGAGCATGCCTCATTCATGCCCGGCTTTTAAGACTCCTTAACCCCATACTCCCCATTGGTCTGCAACTCCATTCTAGCCAGCCCACTCTTCCTTTGCATCTCCAGCGGGATCTTTCCCTCCATCACATCAGGGGGGTGGATTGGTAGGAGACCCAGGGCTGGCATGCCATAAAGAGTAATGACTGCAGTTAGAGAAGAGAAGACAAAGTCTGGCCCCCTGGGGGCTCTGGGCAAAGATCTGGGCAGTAGGGATGTGTAGGAGCTGGGGCCAGGGCAGTGCTGACTGGAAGAATAGTTGCACCTAGCTTTGAGGTAGTGGGCCAGTGCTTTAGGGGTTTCTCTTTGCTCCAGGTGAACTCTCACCGAGACAACATCTTCACCTTCCTCAGCCAGAGCCTGGAGTACGCCAAAAACTCACGGGCCTCCCTCCGGAAGTCCTCTGTCATCTTCATAGGTAACCTGCTCTGGTATAACGAGTCCCACCACCAAACCTCTGCCTGAGCTCTAGTCTGAGTTTCCCATAATCCCAGCCTCTGGAGGAAAGATCAATTACAGATTCTCTTTGCTGAGGATTCTTCACAAGACCCTTCTGATGGCACCTGGAGCTGCCTCTCCCACGCCACTACACTATAAAAGAAAAAGTATTGTATTTCTATTTCTCCACTGCCCGAATAATCACATTGCCTTTACCAGGGGCAGGAGACCTCACTGCAGAGAGGCCTGGAGGTGAAGACCTCTGTAAAATGGTATTTTTTTGAGTGTATGTTTTAAATTCACGTGCTCTTTCTCATACCCATCCACCACTTATCTATCCATCCATCTACCCATCCAACCCTTCACCCATCTACCCATCTATTTACCCATTCATCTACCAAACCACCACCCACCCATCTACCCCTCCATCAACTCATCTGCCCATCCATCCACTAACCACCGATCTGTCTGTCCATCCCTCATCCGTTCACACTCCCATCATCCCTTCACTGGTTTCTTGAGCAGATGATTCTCTGCTCTTTGCCAGGCGTGATAATTAGGTTAGAGTTCAAAGAGCTGATGGAGTGGGTGGGAGTGAGTGGGGAAGGGGGAGGGGACCACTAACATGACCAATACCGGGATAGAGGAACAAGGCCTAGGACACGTGACGTATCTCTGAACTAAGGGCTACTCGGCTCCTCACACGCTGATTTTTTAAAATCTTACTCCAAGCCAACTACTTCTAAAAATGTTAATGTTTAACACCTAGTGCGGAGGCCTGTTCAGAGGCAACAAAGGCGATCACAGCCCACCTCTGCCTACAGTCAGCTTCTGGAACAATGCAGAACTTCTTACCTCTTTTGAGACACAGACCTCTTGTGAGACTCAGAAGAAAATTATGAACACTTTGCCTAGAAAATGTATATATGCATAAACTTTGCATATAAATTTAGGATCCTCAGAAACTTTCCCTCCCACTCCATCTTCAAAACGGATATAAGAATAAGAAATTTACAGTCTGGTGGGAGATAAAGATTCATAAATCAGGACCTGGAGATACAGCTTAATGGCAGAACACATGCTTGGCAGGGATGAGATCCTGATTCAGTCCTCAGCCCCCAAACACATACATAAATGCATGATTCATAAATCACAAATAAAGTTAAAACCAGTATATACAGACCCAGTGTTTACATCTCAGTGCATATAGACCCAGAGTATACAGACCCTCTGTATATAGACAGAGGAAACTCTCTGACACTCTGAGCCTCTTGGTAGGCACGAGACTCAGCCTGGGTCAGGGTCAGAGTCAGGAAGGACATCATGGAGAGCCACTTTTTGAAGTGAACAGACAAGGACAAGCAGAATTCCCCAGGAAAACATAGAGTGAAGGCTCTCTGGGAAGGGTAGGGTATTGCCAAGACCTAGACACCATGGGAGCCAGGTACCTGAAGCAGGGACAGCAGGGCCAAGGGTGTGGCTGGGGAGACATTAGGAACAGCTCCTGGGTGCAGCATCATGGTTGGAGTCTTGGCACCTCAGAGATCCCTAGCAGCTGTGCCTGACAAGTGTACAAGACTAGGGGCTCAGATTCCCTGGGGAATTCCCAGGGGAGGTGGTACTTACCCCATGTGAAAGATGAGGAAGCTAAGCTAAAGCTAAGCCTAGGGTGGCACTGTCAATCAGCTGTGCCCAGGATCCTGCACTGTCCTGGTTCGATCCTGCCCACTAGACCAGCACCTCTCTGGGACTCCTGTTGAAAATCTGCTCTCTTTCACACCCTCATTTGTGGGGCTGGAAGAAGCCAGGGAGATTCTTTGAGGACATCTGGTCCAAGGGTGGGAGGAACAGGTATCAAGGTGGACATCTTCACCTCTTGGATTATCCAGGGTCCCTGGTCCCCTGCCTGGAGAGCATCATGACTGAAGAGCGTCTGAACGAAGTCAAAGCCGGTAAATCATGCCCTGGGTTGGTGAGATTGCAGAGGGAGTGAGACCATGAGCAGAATCACAGTGGGTGACAGGAAGAGAGAACCGATCTGGCTCTGGCTTGGGGCATGAGTCTTCGCTCAGTTCTGTTGTGCTATGCTTTATCTATAGTGAGAGCAATGTTAGCTACTGTGGGCTCACCCAGGGGCAGAATGCATGGAGCCCTGGGGAGCTTGCACCATCATTAAGCACACGAGGCTCAAAAACAAGACCCCAAACTATTTAGCACAGAGTGGGTAGTTAAATGCTTAAGGGACACAGGTTTATTTCCCACGTGGGAGAACTGATGGGAGCATGAAAGAAAGCTGGGGAAATCTAGGAAGGCTTCCTAAAGGAGACAGCGTTTTCGTGAAGACTTTGAGAGATATGAACAATCTGAAGGGCTGGGAGGATGCTTCACGGAAGGCGTCCAAGCCAAGGCTGGAGGTGGGAGGATGGATGAGGTTTGATCTCTACTTAGGGAGGAGACTTGTGTAAGCAAGTGGCCTTTCTCTTCCTCCAACCAGCTCTGGGGATCTTGAGACACGATCCAGAAGCATCGGTGTGTATCTACGCAGCCCAGGCCCAGGACCACATTTTGGCCAGTTGCTGGCGGAACTCTTGGCCACTGCCACATGGGGACTCGTGGGTGTGTGACCCATCCAGTACACACCGCTGGAGCCCCAGCTGTGAGAACCTGCCCACCTCACACCAGCGGCGCTCCTGGATCATGCAGGCACTGAGCTCCTGGAAGATGTCTTTGAAGCAGTGACATGTCAAAGCTCCCAGCCAGATGACTGTAAATACTGCATGGTCAACCTCTCCATCCAGATGGCTTCCTCGTGAGAGATGCTCCTGGCCCCTGTGTAGACTTCACTCTGACAAGCCTGTAAAAAGAGCATGGCCTTCATTTGTTGATTCAGTTGACATTTACAGATGTGTGCAGGCTATTTTGTTTGCTTTGTATAACAGGATACTGGGGCCTTGGGGAGGTGAAATAGCTTGACCAAGGCCATACAGGACGTCTCCTGGACATCTTCCCCAGCAGTGCCCAGGGGTTCCTACATCCCATGAGGAGTTTCTGAAGCTGACATCTGCTCATATATCTCCCCCTTCTTAGCGCCCACTGTGCCTCCCCACTGCCTTCTGGGTAAAGGTATCACTGCCATCCCCCATGATGAGAGCAGAAGGGGTGATGATTTGAGTGGCCCTTGTGGAAATGGGAGGAGAGAAAAGCTTCCCACCTATGACATCATGCATTTTCAGGAACCCTGGCCTCTGAGTCCCACCCTTTGGTCTTCGTCCAATAATTGCCCAGCAGTAATGCAAAAATATCTGGAGACATCATTGCTATTGCCACCTGAAGGTGTCAATGCTACTAACATCTGGCGGGTAGAAACCAGGTGTCAGGCACACTGCTAAACACCTTACAGCGTCTAGGACAGCCCCCCTCCCCATATCTAAATGATCTAAAGTTCTAAGGTTGACAATTTGCTCCTGTTCAGCAGAAGGCATGGGGACAGTGGCACCCAGAGGCTGTGTGTGTCAGCTGGAGCCTGGAAAGATGACCACATTTGGACATCTATGGGTGGAGATCAGGGTACCCAGTACCAAAGGCCATCTTCAAAGTCACAGTGAGATAGACCCTAGAAAAAGAGTGCCAGGGCCAGGCTCTAAGACTATGTGCAAAGGAGGTAGACTTTACCCAGAAGGCAGTGGGGAGGCACAGTGAGCGCTAAGAAGGGGGAGATACATGAGCAGATGTCAGCTTCAGAAACTCCTCATGGGATGCAGGAACCCCTGGGCACTGCTGGGGGGGGCATTAGATTGATGCAGATATTCTGAACAAAAATCTGTCACTAATTAGAAGTGAGGAGTAAGGATTCTACTTGTAGGCATACATCTTGGGGTCATCTTCCCACAGGCCCTTAGAGGGGTGTATGAAGATGTCTGTGTGGTGAGGTGAGGAGGCAGGCTGGGTACCCATCGATGAGGGTAAGCCCCATGGAGTCTCATGTCCAATATGGAATTACCAGGATGCCATTACCTCCCTTCATCTTCTCTCCCATTCCCTCCTCTCCCTCTCCTTTTTTTCCCTCCTCCCTCTTTCCCTTTCCCTCCCTTCCTCCCTCTCTGTTTTTTCTTTGCCCTCCTTCCCTCTCTCTTCCTAAAGAGACTTAATGATGGAAACATGAAACATGAGAAAGTCATTCGGACATCTCTGTTCCCACCGAAGTCAGAAAATTTTGTGTGTTAAAATATCGCATTCACCATGAGATAGTGAGGCTTTCGACGTATACACAATATACTTTGTGCATAAAATAAAGGCAATGGTTTTTTGGTTATGTGCTGTAAGATATTAGCCTGGATGGTTATTTTGGGTTTATATTAAGCTAGAATAGAATTTTCATTTACTACCTAGTGTACTTAGCTCCGTGGGGACCTCGAGCTTTGGGCTGAGTGAAAAAGTATGTAAAATTTGTACGCACAAAAATTTTGTTTTGTTTAAGATAGGGTCTTTCTATGTAGTCTAGGCTGGTCTTGAACTTGTGATTCTCTTACTAAACCTCTTAAATTCTAGGATTACAAACAAGTGTCATTAGGTTTGGCTAAGAATTCACCTTTTGAGAACATTTATAGAAAAGACATAAAAAATATCAGAGTTGGACAGATGTGGACGCTTCAGTTACTTACCCAATTACTCCCAGAAGCCAGGAGATTGAAGGCCAGGCAAGCGCTGCCCTTAGATGGGTGGAGTGGAGGCTTCCTGGCAGGCCACGCCCCCGATAGGCCACGCCCCCAGACCAGCGGAACCCGAGAGGCACAGCCGCGCGCAGCCCGGACCGCAGAGGGAAGGGCGCCGGCGCCGCCGGAAGGAGCATGCTCTTCTTGTTCCCCGGACTCACGAGCAGCGATGGAGAGCTCTGAACCTGACCCTGCAGATGACACGTCCATGGACGCGTTCCTGGAAAAGTTCCAGAGCCAGCCTTACCGCGGCGGCTTCCGCGAGGACCAGTGGGAGGAGGTGGGCGGTCCGGGGATCCTGCTGGGGTCGGAGCGTGGTGCTTGAGCCTTGGTGGCTGTCAAAAGACGAGGGACTCCAATTGAGTGCCAGAAACCGTCGGCCGCGACGGTCTAGGTTGTCAGTGCATTTAAGACCACAGGGTTTGGCTCTCAGCCCTGTTACCCACCACCTCCTAGTTCTGCTACCGGGTCGGTTTCTTGAGTCTTCACTTGTAAACTTGCTTTACCTGCAGCACCCAGTCACGTAAAGTTAGGGCAAAGATGAAAGGAGATGGTGGAAGTGGTCAGGAATGTGAAGCGCCCACGTGAAGGTGTTTACTATGGGGAGTGTGAGATCTCAGAAGTTGCAGATGAGGATCCAGCACTCCCGTTTTCCACCAGAGAAACTGGGGCCTGTATAGATCCAGCCAATCATGAGGATTTGCATATCCTGATCAGTGAAAAACACTTTGATGTTGAGTCCCGGGATTGGATCTAATCAGTAGACAAAACTAATGTGATTTATCCTTTTAAAATATAGGAATTTGATAAGATCCCCCTATTTATGAAGAAAGCACCATCAGACATTGATCCCAAGGAGTTTCCTGACTTGGCTTGCCTCCAGTCAATTATTTTTGATGATGAGCGATCTCCAGAAGGTATCTTATGAGACTAGCATTTGCTTTGTGTCTTCCTTGAGTTGAGCTAACGCATGAGTTAGATGGCTAACTTGTCCCTATTCACTCCACACATTCTTCTTTGGATACCCACTAAACGTATACAGTTCCGGGTCTCAAAAAGATGCCAATAAAAGGCCAAATTTGTCCTAAAGAATCAGGAAAGAGCTGGGCAGTGGTGGAGCATGCCTTTAATCCCAGCACTCAGGAGGCAGAGGCAGGAGGAGCTCTGTGAGTTCAAGGCCAGCCTGGTCTACAGAGTGAGTTCCAGGACAGCCAGAGTTACAACAGAGAAAGCCTGTCTCAAAAAAACAATAATAATAATAATAATAATAATAATAATCAGGAATGAGATGGCTCAGCAGGTAAGGCACTTGCCCCCAGTTGACCACCTGAGTTTGATCTAAGGAATGATCAAAGAAAGCACACTACAAAGCTGTCCTCTGACCTCCACATGTATGCTGAGCCATCTCATTAGGCCAGTTTTCTTCCTCTCTTTAAAAAATAGCACTCATATCCAGGTGGTGGTGGTGCACACCTTTAATCCCAGCCTCTGGGAGGCAGAGGGAGGTGATCTCTGAATTCAAGGCCAGCCTGGTCTACAGAGTGAGTTCTAGGACAGCCAGGGTTACATAGAGAAATCTTGTCTTGAAAAACAAAAACAAAACGAAACTAAAACTAAACAGAATGCTTAGTAACAAACCTCATAAGATTTTTGAAATTGTGGCATTAAATTTGCTTGACATTGTATCTCTCTTGACATTGTGTAATCTCTTGACATTGTGCCCATTTTGTCATATCATTAATTTGGATTTTTCTTTCTCTGTTGGTTCTCTCTCTTTCATTTTATTATATATATGTTAGTTTGCTTTTCTCTTGCTGTGCTAAAAGACTGGCCAAATGAAATGGGGGAAAGGGTTTATTTTAGCTTATGGGTTATTGTCAGCCCATCACTGAAGGAAATGAACTCAAGCAGGAACTTAGAGCCTGTAACTGAGACAGAGACCATGGAGGAATGCTGCTTACTGGCTTGCTCCCCTTGCCTCGTTCAGCCTGCTTTCTTATACAACTCAGAACCACCACAGTGTGATGGGCCCTCTCACATAGTAATTAGTCAAGAAAATGCCTAACACGCGCCTCAGGCCATTTGGATGGAGGTATTTTTGTTTGTTGTTTGAAGCTCCCTCTTCCCGGATGACTCTGGCTTGTGTCTAGATGACAGAAACCTAACCTGCACATCACTGCATGATTTCGGTTTTCATTGAGCTTTCTAAAAGGTAGGGCGTGATGCTTATTCCCCACTCTCTTTGCAGAGCAAGCCAAGACCTATAAAGACGAAGGCAATGACTACTTTAAAGAGAAGGACTACAAGAAAGCTGTGGTTTCATACAGTGAAGGGTTAAAGAAGAGGTGTGGAGACCCTGATTTGAATGCTGTCCTTTACACCAACCGGGCAGCAGCCCAGTACTATCTCGGTAAGTACTAATTGTGCCTGTTAGTCCTTTTGTGTTGCGTGTGTGTCTGAGTGTGTGTGTGTGTGTGAAGGGTGTCATTCTCGGGAGCAAGCCATCTACCTTGTTTTTAGAGACAGAGTCTCTCATGGCCTGGAGCTTTCTGATGAAGTTAGACTGGCTGCCCAGCAAGCCCCATGAGTCCGTTTGTCTCTTCTCCTTCTCCCCTTGGCACTGGGATTACAAGCACATGCTACCATGACTAGCTTTTTGATGAGGACACTAGGGATTGAATTCAGGTCCTCATGCAGCAAACACTTTACTGACGGAGCTATTCCCCCAGCCTGACTTTATTGTTTCTAAAGAATTCACTGTAGGGCTGAAGAGAGTCATGGCTCAACAGTTAAGATCACTTGCTGCTGTTCTAGAGGACTCAGGTTCAGATCCCAGCACCCACATCAGGCTGTTCACAACTGCCTCCAACTGCAGCTTCAAAGGCCTGATGCTCTCTTCAGACATCCACAAGCACCTGCACACACTTGAATAAAGACAAGTGTAAAAGAGAAGAAAAATAATTTACACCAGGAGTGCTAGCTCATACTTTTTTTGGGGGGGGGTGTCTAGACAGGGTTTCTCTGTTGTAACTCTGGCTATCCTGGAACTCACTCTGTAGACCAGGCTGGCCTCAACTCACAGAGATCTGCCTGCGTCTGCCTCCTGAGTGCTGGGATTAAAGGCATGGGCCACCACTGCTCAGCAAATCCTGTCTTTAAAAAAAAAAAAGAATTTTCTTAATGATAAAAACTATTAAAGAAAGAAGACTATTCATTTTCAGAAACCTAGACTAAGGATGGTTTATTCTAATGGAATTTGATCTTCCTGATAGACATGATGAGAAGGGAAACATATTATTTTTGCTATCTGAAATTAAAAAGTGGCCTAGTCACTGGAAAACTGGTGTATATATGAGTATATATAAGTTGGTATAGTTTTAAGTCTAAATGCCTACCCTTTTGAAAAAAAATTTTTTTTTGTTCTTTTAGTCCTCAAGAATGCTGAGAGGATTAAGGCAGTACAAACTTGTTCTTGTTATTGTTGTTTTGTTTGTTCATTTGTCTTTTTTAAGACAGGGTTTCTTTGTGTAGTCCTGGCTGTCCTGGAACTCATTCTGTACACCAGGCTGGCCTTGAACTCAGAGACCTGCCTGAGTGCTGGGACTGAAGGTGTGGGCCACATACCGGGCCTCAGTATGGACTTGAATTAGGACAAGGCTGAGCCATAGTGACATACACTTGTCATCCCAACAATCAGGAGACGGAGGCAGGAGGATTACCTGTTTGAGGATAGCCTGAGTGTGAGTTCTTCTGTAGTGTGACTTGGTGGCCCTGGGCTTCTCTTCTGCTTTCTGTTTTCAAGCCTGTCCCTTTGCTTTTCAGTTTCAAAAAGTATTCTGTGTTCTAAGTGCCTTTGTGAATGTCTGGGACCCTGTAAATATCAGCTTCCAGGGAGAATGGGGCAGGGGGATCCCAAGTTTGAAGTAAATCTGGGCAATTTAATGGAACCCTGTCTCAAAACAAAGCAAAACAAAAAACAACAAAGGGGCAGCTCAGTAGTGAGCGCCGCCTTATATTTGTGGGGCTCCAGCTTAATCTCAGTACCCGAGGGAAAATGATGTAGCTAAGTTGCTTTTTCACATTGATCCTTATACATTATTCAAGTTTTTTTGAGGATAATTTCTAGAACAAAACCATGGGCTCAAAGTGTGTGCTAACTTATTCTCTAATTATTCCGGACACTGCCCTTTTCCATATTCCCACCAACTTCATGTTGACTTTGGTTTCCCGGGTTCTGGGGACATTGGACAGCTTTTCACATGCTTCCTAGCCACTTCCCATTCATCTGGATTGCCTGCTTTTGTGGACATTTTAGGACTCCAGCACAGCAATATTTTTTCAGAAATATGGTTCAGTTGTTCTGACTTATTGAAAATTGCCCAAGAATGTCTCTGTCAATTCCATGATGTTTTGGACACGTTTTGATCTTGAAACTTGTTCTTTATGGCATTTTGTTAGGCAATTTTCGTTCTGCTCTCAACGATGTGCTGGCTGCCAGGAAGCTAAAGCCCAGCCACCTGAAGGCCATAGTAAGAGGTGAGTCTCCATGAGCTACAGCGTGGTCGTCCTCATGGAAGAGCTGGCTCTCTGCACCAAAACTGCCTTGAAAGCCTTGCTTCTTAAGTGCTGGGTACTGAGGAAGTCCCCTCAGTCCTGCAGTCCCACTAGGTGCTGGGTACTGAGGAAGTCCCCTCAGTCCGGCAGTCCCACTAGGTGCTGGGTACTGAGGAAGTCCCCTCAGTCTGGCAGTCCCACTAGGTGCTGGGTACTGAGGAAGTCCCCTCAGTCCTGCAGTCCCACTAGGTACTGGGTACTGAGGAAGTCTCCTCAGTCCTGCAGTCCTACTGGATGCTGGGTGCTGGGGAATACCCCTCAGTCCTGCAGTCCTATTGAGGTGCTGGATACTGAGGAAGTCCCTTCAGCCCTGCAGTCCCACTGAGGTGCTGGGTGCTGGGTAAGTCCCCTTAGACCTGCAGTCTCACTGAGGTGCTGGGTGCTGGGGACATCCCCTTAGTCCTTCGGTCTCACTGAGATGTTGGGGTGTCCTCTTAGTCCTGCGGTCTCGATGTGGAGTTCCTGATCCCTGTCAGTGGCTGCCTGTCACTACCCTTTACGCTGTATTAGTATGACACTGAAACTCCTCCTCTTTGTCGGGGCCAGCCCCAGCAGAGTGTTCACTGATCCGAGAGGGGTGGGTGGATGAGGCAAATAATGTGAACAATCACACCTCTTATAGATGGGACCAGACTTCTCTCTTTATTCAGGCTTCTTCTCTCTCTATTCAAGCTTTTCCCTCTCTATACAAACCTTTTTTCCCTCTTATGTAAACCTATTCTCTACTGTATTTTTCCCCATAAAAACACACACACACTCATGCTCACAAACATTTCATGGAAGAAGGCAAGCTAGTTTCAGCAACCTGAGTCTTTCCATCCCCATAAAGACACTCATTCACATGTCCGTACATCTTGTGGATAAAGCAGAGCTTCAACACATACACACCTTACCCATACATGTTGAAAGCTTGTACTCCTGCTGTGTTTCTTTTTCCTATACCTTATATACTTTTTAAACAAAACCCCTTACATAAGAAATCACATCATAATTACAAATCCTATTTTTTCCCCAGTGAATGATTACAAGTTACATATTTAAAAAACAGGTTGTTTCCAAATACCCACGCGTTTACATGAACACCCAGTTCGTGTGCTTTCTTTTTACAATACATCTATACCCCCAAAATGATAATTTTTCTATTATAGATTAACAGAGTTTAAGCAGGCCGAGTATTCTCACAGCCAGTTTCTATTGTAACTGGCAGGTAATAGTCTTGGGTTACCAGGAAATGGGTATACGCCATGGTATCCTAGTAACACAATTCTTACTCAGCCAATATAGTAAAACAAGTCTGTTATTCACTAGAAAACTTTAAGTTAGGGGTCTTTTTGCTTTTCTTAGATAAAAGATAAAAGTATCCAGTCTACATGCCACATAGCCCTATGTCCTCAAGGCATACAAAAAAACTTATCAGTAATTCTACAATTGTAAAAACTAGGAAAATATCAAATTAACTGTGGTCAAGGAAGTTCAAATAATAGTGGGCACTGAGACTCATTTATTGTACTTAATCGTAACCCTGTTTCACTTAGACGAAACGCATGGGCCATAGCAAGCAGGCCTTCCTTGTTCTTGTTCTGTAACCCTGAGCAAAACAAGTCTTCAGCTGCTAAGAATGTGTTTTCTTGTATAGTTCCCTAGGTTACTTGTTCCAAAGCAGTTTGGTGAAACACCCCTATCTGATGCTATTGATTAGTTCTTTCTGGAGTTTCAGTAGAATTACCAATTCAACTGAATGGCACTGCCTTTTAGAAAATCACCACTGTTGTTATGTGTGCCAGCGACACTGCCCAGTGAGGGGTGGAGACCCCTTTTGAGATTTCACTACTTATACCATGTACAAGGATGGCAAGCAGCAGCAAGAAACAGTCAGGAGACATAGTTCTTGGGGCTCTGCCTGCTTTGAGACACACCCATCGAGGCTATGCTAACCAGTGGGCCGTACTTCTCAGACCCCAGTGCTAGCTGCAATTCTGGCATGCTATCAGCACTTTTTAAATTAGTCAAGAATAAAATTAATTAAGACACAACACATTCTGATTTCCCCAGCTTACCTGACTGAAAGGCAAGATATTCAAATGCCGTGTTAAAATTAATTAAAATATAGGCTCTGGATCTTTGCCTAGAGCTCTGCTGCTGGGCTGTTGCATGTTGCTTTTCCTCTTGTGATCTGACCTTTGTAATAACACTACTGTTTTTATACTTCACCTTTTCTCCGAGCTTATGGTGCTTTGCAAACTCTAATTTATTCATCTTATACTGAACATCCCTACATTGCCATGAGCCGGTTTCAACTGCTTTTATCCAGTTACACCTCTTTGGATGTCTGTGGCTGGAGGAGGGGAAGTAGGTGTGTGTCCCTCAGCCACAGGAAAGAGGGCACTGAGAAAGGATTGGCCTCCTTGATTCGTTGTGAGCCTCACCTTATAGTGTGACCTTGGCAGGGCATCGACTCTTAGTGTCAGGTCGCTCATTTCTGGAAGATGGGGTTAGAGTCTTTAAAAAAGAAAGGGAAAGTGTACATTTTATGTGTGGAATGTGCACGTGAAGGTACACACATGCCATGATCTGGGTGTTGAGGTCAGAGGACAGCCTTCAGGGGTTGGCTTTCCTCCTCTACCATGGGAGCTCCAGGGAGTGAATTTAGGTCATCAGGCTTGGTGGCAAGTGCCTTTGCCTGCTGAGCCATCTCACCTCTCTGGGGTTAGAACCTTCGACAGCCAAGCCTCTTAAAAAGAGTTCTGATGTTTTAAATTTCTGTGGAAAGCCTGTAAGAGGCTAACTGGAGAAAAGTGTACACGATTGTGTGGAAACATTTTAGAAATAGAATCAAGGTATGTAGCTTAGTGGTAGAGCACTTCCTGAGTGTGCACAGGGTGCCTCAGATTTCATCCCAGAATGCAAATAAAACAAACCCCCAAACCAATCAAACAAAAACGCAACAGGGGCAGATACACAACTGGTCACATAAAAAAGAAAACTGAGAAGAGACCCAGGGTTTGGGCTTTGGTGGTGATCGATGGCTGAGGAAATTCTGGTTTGTGATGAATGTCATCAAGGGCTGGAGAGTTGGCTCAGTAGCGTTGAGAACATTTTGTTTTTGCAGTGGGTGAATTCAGTTTCCAGTGGCTCACGACGGCCTGAGACCCCAGCTTCAGAGCCATCGAACATTTCCAGCCTCTTCTGATGGGCACTCTTGTGCACATAGCCACATACAGACACACACACACACACACACACACACACACACACACACACACACACACACGCCCGCACACACACAATTAAAAATAAATCTTAAAAAAACAAAACACATCACCTGAGGTGGGCTTTATTCTTGGTTTGCAGTCGAGGAACCTGAAGCTCAGACATGGCCTTATCCATGGTCTAGCAGGTACAGGACAGCCATTTTCTAGCCCAGCTCTGTCTGATTCCAGAGCCTGCGGTTGTTTTAGGGCCCTTTGTACCGGGAAGACTTAGAAGTCTGAGCTAATGAGGACGAGAGCGATTTCAGATCAGGATACACAAATCCTTTCCTTGTCCAGGACTGAACTGCAAAGAGCTGTGCCCTGTGTCCCTCCCAGGGCTGGCTGGTGGCTAGCGTGGGAGGGAGGGTTTGTTCAAAGTGGCGCTTCCTGTGTGCGTTGTTCCTGGGTCCTCAGGACTCTGGTTTCTGCAGGTGCCCTGTGCCATCTGGAACTGAAAAACTTTGCTGAGGCTGTGAGCTGGTGTGATGAGGGGCTGCAGATCGATGCCAAAGAGAAGAAGCTTCTAGAAATGAGGACAAAAGCAGACAAGCTGAAGGTTGGTAACTGTTCACAGACAGTTTGCATTTGCTAATTAGCATTCCCCAGAGTGTGTATCAAGCCGTTGTGGGAACATACGGGGTTTATGCTAGCAGTCTATAGTAGTAATATCTGACTTTGCCCTGCCAAGACTAACGGGGCTTCCGGAAGGCAGAGGTGTGCTGAGGGAGGTGATGCCTGAGCCTAATCTCTTAGTGACTGGGAGTTTACTTGGCTGAGTGACATCAAGAGAGAGGAACATTCCAGACAAGAGCCTTAGAGGGATACTTCAACAAATCTGGGTTTGAATACTACTTTTGCCACTGCTGAAATGCTTTGGACAAGTTCCTGATAGCTCCCAGTCCCAGCTTTGAAAATGGAGAGCATAATATATACCTTGAACATTTATATGAAGAGGAAATGAACCAAGTGTATTTTCACATTCTCAAGAGAGTTAGGAACAAAAACCACATAATACACAACAGAGACTCACGATCTGCAAAGCTAAAATATTTGCTCTCTTTCCTTTGTAGCAATGTTGGCAGATTCCTATCACCTGCAAGCCCCAGGGTGAAAGCATGAGCTACTAGTGTTGGGCAGACTAGGAGGGGGAAAAAATCTGAATTCTGTTTCTGCCAGACTGGGTGGAATGGTGTTTTTCTCTCACAGATTATAACTGTGCAGCAGACTGTGGGTTTTGGCAGAGGTTCTTCAACCACACCAGAGAAGTTGGGGTCTCCATGCAGTACTTGTCTACTCCACTGGGATCTCTGGATGGAGATGCCCTTCTCCTTTACTGGTGGCATCTTCCTTGTCTGCCTTAGCCCAGTTTGGGGGCAGAATTAGTGAACTCAGTCTGCACACCAGGGCGACACACCTGGTGCACTTGGCTCTTCACTTGACAGCACCCTCAGTGGATTGTGAGGTCCTGGGACTGACCCTGGTGTGTGCCTTGTGCATGTTTACTGAACCAGCCACTGGTAATTCCTGAGCATAGCATGAGGTGCATAGAGACTGGATATAGTCCTGCAGGCTGGGGTAAGCATGAGGAAGAGTTCTGGAGCTGATTCATCTGATTTTATTCCAGAGGATGGAAGAGAGGGACCTCAGGAAAGCAAAGCTGAAAGAAAAGAAGGAACAGAGTCAGAATGAGGCTCTACTCCAGGCCATCAAGGTGAGTTCTCAAACCGTAGGCCCACAGTATATAAAATCCCCTGATCGTGTGAAACCTGCAGGGACCTTTCTCGGGATGCCTTGCCTTCACAGCTGAGCTTGTCCCTGCTCTGGAGTCAGACCACCACGTTCCCTTAGCTCTGCCACTGCTGTGCTGGTCTCAGCAGCATCCTGATGCCCGCTCCGGGCTAACCATCTCTCGTTTCCACAACAGCCTGGGGAAGGCCTTCTTGGTCCTGGTTTGCTAGTCTTAGATGAAGAAACCTCACACAGCTCTCAGGCGGCACAGCCAGGGCTTTATTTTTTACTGTGACATATATTGCAACCTGAGAAAACCCGTGTGAGCATGTTGCTCTAAGGACGATAAAATCCTCCCTATCCCACATTCTGAAGTGATAGTCTGGGAAGCCCAGTGACCAAGTTACTTAGTGCTTGGTGCTTCCATGGACTGCGTGTCTGACCCACGTCTTTCATCCTTGACACCTGGCTGGTCCCTGTTTGATCTGCTGTCTCTACAAGGGAGATGATGCCTCCTGTGCTGGGGTTTTAGTTTCATTCTGTGTTCAGTTAAGTTATGCACCATTTCAGTGACTGACTTAGCCTAACACACTGAAGTACACCTCACTTGTCTCTTGCAGCAAGCAATCTGTTAACACATGCTAACAAATTAAATAGAATGGCAGCCAGATGCGGGGCACATGTCTGCATTTCCAGTTCTTGAGATGCAGGAGATGCAGAGGCAGGAAGGTGGTGAGTTTGAAGCCAGTGAGACTCTTATCTCAAAAGAACCCCAAAACAAAACAAAACGAACAAACAAAAAAAACCAACAACCCAACAAACAGAATAATACACTTTAGATTTTTCTATCTGATCATTCAGAGAGGATTTGGCTATTTTCTTGAATAAGATACCAGATGTTTGCACACAAACTTTTTGCTTGAATGTGTACCACCTGCATACAATATCCACAAAGGCTAAAAACATGGAGGTGTTAGGAATCGAACCCGGGTCCCCTGAAGAACAGCCAGTGCTCTTAACAACTGAGCCATGTTTTCAGCCCTACACACATTTTAGAAAGTTTATGGGTGGGGCAGTGGTGGCACACACCTTTAATCCCAGCACTTGGGAGGCAGGGGCAGGCGGATCTCTGTGAGTTCAAGGCCAGCCTGGTCTACAGAGTGAGGTCCAGGGCAGCCAGAGTTACAACAGAGAAACCCTGTCTCAGAAAACCAAAAAAAAGAAAAAATTTCTGGTTATTTCCTGTAGTCCAGGCCCGTGCCTTGGACTACAATACATATTAAAAGTCATTCTCCACAGAGCACAGTGCTCTCTTAGGCTTTCTCTTGCTGTGATGAGACACCCTGACTAAAGCAAGCTGGGGAGAGGAAGGTTTACTTGACTTACACTTCCACACTGCAGGCCATTGAGGGAAGTCACTGAGGGAAGTCAGGGCCGGGACTCAGACAGGGCAGGAACGCGGAAGCAGGAGCAGAGGCCGTGGAGGAGAGCTGCTTACTGCTTGTTTCCACTGGCTTGCTCAGCCTGTTCTCTTATTGAGCCCAGGACCACCTGCCCAGGGTGGCACCACCATGATGGGCTGGGCCTTCCCTCATCGATCACTTAAAAAGAAAATGGCTTACAGCTGGATCTTATGGAGGCACTTTCTCAATTGCGGTTTCCTCCTTTCAAATAACTCCAGCTTGTGTCAGGTTGACATAAAACGAGCCAGCACAAATGCCATATTTTACTGATGGTTTAAGGCAGAGTCCAAAGATGGCTGCCACTGAATCAGCTCTTCCTTGTTTATGTCTCACCTAAGGCTTTCTCACAGGCAGTGGAGTAACGTCAACAGACTGCTGGGCCCGCAGTATCTGATCCTTTAAGAAAATGTTTTCTACCCAGGGTGCTGCACATGTCTGTTACCCTAGCACCGGGGAGCGGGGGAGAGGAGGACCTGAAGTCCAAGGCCAGCTCTGGTTACACGAGACTATGTCTCAAAAAAAAAAAGAAAAAAGAAAGAAAGAAAAGGTTTGCCAACTCCTACTTTATGGGATATCAAAATTAGGAACCTGGCACACGTAAGAGGCGGCTCCACTTTGGAGCCTGGGTGGATCTCCACTTCAGTAAGGCTGCAGGATGAACCTGGCTTGCTTTCTAGCATTCCTGTACCTACTGTGCTCCTGGCTTTCTTTCTAGCGTTCCTAGTGTGCTCCTGCCCTGGTCTGTGTTTACACGTTAGTCCTTGGGTGGGCCGCTCTCTACCTTTCAAAGCCAGTGTCTAAGGACTAGCACTTCTCAGATGGCACCAGCTACTGTCTGCAGCTCCTCAGCAACTCCCTTCAGGTGTAATTGTTCCATAGCTGCTCCCACTAGACCAGAAACAGACCCAAGGGAAGGGAACTGTGTCCGGCTCCTCTTTTGATGCAGGGCCAAGCACCCAACAGATGCCCAGTAAAAGTAAGTTAAGCAACTGGTGTCTGTCGTGTGCCAGGACACCAGGACAGTTTGGATGGATCGTGTGTGGAGTGGGCCCTCAGGAAGCTCACATGGCTAGGGTTTATATCAGTGATGTGAGTTTACATCTTCCTGTGTGGTAAGGTTTGTGTGCATGTGTATTTCTGTCTTACTCCAGGCCAGGAACATCAGGCTGGTCTCTGAAGCTGTCAGTGAGGATGAAGATTCAGTCTTTGCAGGGCCAGCTGAGATCTTCCTGGATGGGCTCAGCTCTGAGAACCCCTGCGGAGCCAGGCTGAGTGTGGATGACCAAGGCAGGCTGAGCTGGCCTGTGCTGTTCCTGTATCCGGAGTATGCCCAGTCCGACTTCATCTCTGCTTTTCATGAGGACTCCAGGTACCATTTGTCCCAACCGCCCCTCTCCTGCCGTGTGCGCCCCCCTGCGGACTTGTCAGGAGAGACAGGGAAAGGATCGTTTAGAGTCTATCCCCCAGCAGGTTGACAGGTTCTCTGTTGAGAGTCTGTTTAGTAGCTGGCAATTTGCATGTATGCTTCTTAGGAAAGATACAGATTGCGCCCTTAACTTGTGATTTCAGAGGGCTAATGCTTAGAAAAATCATGTCCAAGACAAGCAATAAACCTTTGGCACTGTTGTCAGAGTGGGTGAGGCCCGAATGTCATGTTTTATACATCCCTTTTCTCTCTGAGTTGGTGTCAGGGACTGGGTGGGGATGTGGATGGAGCGCTGGGACCCAGGAAGCGCATCTTCCTCCTTTAGGTTCATCGACCATCTAATGGCGATGTTTAGTGAAGCACCCCCCTGGGACTCCGAGCAGAAGTACCATCCGGATAATTTGGAGGTGAGAGAAGTTTTATTCCTCTAAGGGATCTGGGGAAGGGGTATATAGGAATTGAGTGTTCTAAAAAAATTGTGTGTGTATATGATGTGTGTGTGAAATTTGCCACAGCACATATGGAGGTCACTGGATAACTTTGGGGCATTGGCTTTCTCCCCTGTAGGTTCTGGGGATTGAACTCAGGCCATCAGCTTGTCTGTCAAGGGCTTTTACATTCTGAACTGTATCACTCACCCTTGAGTGCTTACAATGTTTTGGGTAAAATTTACCATTTTACCATTTCAGGCCCACAGTCAGTGACATTATCAAGCTCATTCACACTTGTTAGCACCTGTGCTTACTTGCCAGGCCAAGGTTACCTGATATGGCTGGTCGAAGAATTGAGACCAGGCTTGGGTTGGAGGATCCACAGCAAAACCAAGGCTGTGGAAATGTTTATTGAGAACAATCAGACTTTTTATACCTTTATCAGAAGCAGAATGTAATGGTGATTGCCAGGATCCGTACAGTGTTAGTTGCCAGGATACAGTAATGTTTGCAAGCGCTACAGGGTACAGAAGGTTATGTCTAAGACCGTTTGTCCTGTTAAGTTTCCACGCATCCTTGACTACTAAAGAAACATGCAGAGAAACACAAAGTGGCTGACCGCTTCCCTGCCTGAGGGAGTGCCTCGGTTTGCAGGAACTGAAAGTCACACAGTGCCCCAGGAGCCACAGACTCTAACCTGAGAAACCTGTGATGCGTACCTCTCAAGGCAGCTGGACCATGCTGGTCCATGGTTCCACACACAGTAATGTGCTCATCACCACTATCCCTCTGCATAACTTCCCATTTTCCCAATCTGAAACTCTGTACTCATCAAACAGAAATGTCCTCTCCAGCCCCAGCTGTTCCACTTCCTGTCTCTGTGAATGTGACTGCAAACAGAAATCTGTGTCTGGCTTATCTTGCTTAGCATAGTGTCTTCAGTGAGTGGTAGTTTACTGAATATCAAATTTGTGTTCTGAATATTGGAGAGGGAGACACCACCTGATTCCCAGCAACCTTGAATTGTTTTCATGCATGTTCTTTACAAAGACATTCTTCAGAATTTCAAAAGAGCCATCAAGATCAGGAAACTAGCACTGGTGGATGACTACAGTCTTACCCTCAGGCTCCATTCAGGGTCCACAGATGGCCCAGGAAGATGCCTTTTGTTCCAGGAGCACATAGTGTGTTCATTATGCCCTTTATTGTCCCGACCCTGACCCCTGCAGAGCTGTTGTTTGTTTCCTGTGACTGGATTTGGTTTCGCATGTTTGGCTGTGATGTCACAGGAGAGATGCTGTGTTCTCCCTGTGACCTATCAGATGGCTCCAGTGTCCTGTGCCTGGTGGTGATGCATCAGGTCTCGACTGAACAGTCACTCTGTGTACTTCACAATTAACATTTCATAGGAGGCTCCATAAAACAATGTGAAGATGCCCTAGTTTTCACACCTTCAACATGTCTTTTTAGTGTATGCATTAGTGTGCATGCGTGCTCATGCACATGGATGTCAGGGGACAACTTGCAAGAGCCCGTTCTGGCCTTCCATTGTGTGAGTTCTGAACTCAGGTCGTCAGGCTTGGCAGCAGGCACCACTGAGCCGTCTCCCTAGCCCAACATTGGGGCTCTCTTCAGATTTGTTTCTATAGATTAATTTCTGGCCCAAGCTGCTCCAGCCTTGAGTTGTGCTTTCACCCCAGCTCAGCCATTTTCCCCAAGGAGCCTTGGTTGTTTCTACTCGAGAATGCTACTTCGAAGCTAAGATCTCTGTGCAGTACATCTACTGTTAATATCAGGAAGGGGACTCGTGGCTAGGGAGCGAGTGTCTCTGGTTGTTCCAGGAAGATTCCTTTTGTTGCAGGAGCACATGGTGTGTTCATTATGCCCCTTTTTAAAGGAGAACACTAGGATTTTAATTTCACTCTTATAAGTTATTTATTTGTTTATTTAATGTATGAGTGCTCTATCTGCATGTACACCTGCATGCCAGAAGAGGGCACCAAAGCCCATTACAGATGGTTGTGAGCCACCATATGGTTGCTGGGAATTGAGCCAGTGCTCTTAACCGCTGAGCTGCCTCTCCAGCCCCACATTATGTCCTTTATTGTCCCAGCCCTGACCCCTGCAGAGCCATTGCTTGTGTTTCCTGAGCCTGGATTTGGATTTTGTATTGTGTGTCTCCAGTTCTACTCTTACACCTTGAGCTTTGCTTTATTCATTTCTATATTTGTAATTAAGGCTTTGGTGGCTTTTTGGTTGAGTCAGGCTTTTACTGAGTGCACAGGCTGGCCTGGCCTCAAGGCAGCCCCCCACCTCAGCCTGTGTGTGCTACGGTTATGGCTGTGCACACACAGCACACACGGAACACTGTGACCGTAGTGTTCTTTGATCAGTCCCCTGTCTGCCACAGCACAGGCTTCCTGCGGGGACCCTCAGCCCCAGGTTGGGTTACTCTTCTGCAGACTTTGATGTCTTGCACAGCTCACCCACCCTTCCCCTTCTTCAGGCTCTAACCCACACAGCAGGCCATTTTAGCCGGGCTTAGTGGCCCTGGCCTATAATCCCAGCCACTTGGGAGCGGAAGTAGGGGGATCCCAACCTGAACTAAAGAGCAGTTCCAAGGCTGGCCTGCGTAACTAGTGACTTAACTTTTTTATTTTAAAAGTAAAAAAGAGGGGTGTCTCTCAGTGGTTGGGTCCTTGCCTCACATGTGTGAACCCCTGGATCCTGTCCTTGGTACCGCAAACAGCAGTAAGAAAACAAAAACAGTGGGCCACTCGTGCCGTAACTGGTCTCCTGGCCTGATAATCCCCCATTTGTTCTGCCCCACGCATGTGGACGTTGTTTTCTCTCCTCTCGGGGGCTGCCCTGCTGCCCTAGGCCACCTGGCTTCCAAGGAAGCCTCATCCTGCTCAGGCTGGCTGGCTCCCGGCATGAGTGCCTTCCTCCACTAGTTGAGCTCTGCCATTTCTCCTGAGTGTCCTCACCCTGCTTGGGCTTGGGTGCCCTGTGCAGGCGTGGGTGGCCTGCGCACACATCTCCCTCACCTGCCCCAGTTCCTCCTTGCTCTGGCTCACTGTGGCTTTCTGCTTCCCAGCCCTTACAGCACTGGGATTAAATTGAAGGCTGCAGGGGCCGGGCTTGAGCTTTGGCACCTCTCTTTACTGCCTGAGTGGCATGACAAGATGCTCCCTCCCCCTGCCTTGGAGACTGGAGCCGGTCGTAAGCGTTCTGGGCTGGCCTGGGCCTGGGCTGGCCTGGGCTGGCCTGGGCTGGCCTGGGCTGGCCTGGGCTACAGCTGTGGGGGGGCAGGCATTCCACCAGGAGCAGTTGCTGTCCCAACTTCTCAGAATTGCTGCAGATGCGCAGGGCTGCCCGAGCCTGTGTTTGTCTCTGATTCTCCTGGTTAATTCACAGGTCTACTTCGAGGATGAGGACAGGGCAGAACTACACCAGGTCTCCCTCTGGAGCACCCTGCTGCAGGTGCTGCAGCACCCCAGGTGAGCACCTCCATGGGTGACGGGAAAATGTGCAGGCCCCTTCCCAGAGTCTAGTCAGCTATTCTGCTCACCAGCACACAGCCATGGCGACGGCAGCCAGTGAGATCGAACTGGCCTGACCCATTAAACCACACCACTGGCGAAGGAGGCTGAAAACTGGCAGCCAAAACCAGGAGAAGCAAGCAGCCTGGTCTCTGGGTAGAAAAGCTGCGTGGCGTTTTGTAGCTGAAGGCAGCTTGGGTGGCTTCCATTTTCAGATCGCACCTGTCTTTTACACTGTTACATGGGGAGAGCATTGCAGACACTCCTTGGTTCCCTAACTGTGACCCTGAGCACATTCTGCCTCTCGGGGCTCTCCTGCAGATGGGTGCATGTTTCTCGGGTACTTTTGGGTCAGCATGCAAGAAGTCAGAGTGCCCTCAGACATGGCACAGCCTGCTGCAGGAGGGCGTCTTTGTTATCAGCAGTGGCAGCAAGCAGAATTCCACAGCGGCCTCTCAGCAGCTTCTATACGGTGTAGGAATTAATTAAAGAGTTCACTCTTGGGGCTTTATTTTCTCCAACTTGGAGCAAAGTGAAGAATAATGCAAACGGACTTTGCATTTAGAATAGAAGCCAGTTGTAGTGGGGAAAGGAGTGGCTGGGTGTGGCGAGCAGGTTGGCTGGAGAGCTGAGTTAGCACGCTTCAAGGGGCGTGCACCTGACTGTCCTGCTAAGGAAGATGAGTTTTGAGTGGAGTTGCAGAGGTGAGTTCAAGGCAGGTGTGCAGAGGAATGTACAGATCTGCATTGTCCTGTGGGGTGGTGAGGTCCGAGGTAGGAGAGGCTGGGCCACAGGAGGCTCAGGACACATAGGAAGGGAGATGATCTGGAAGGTATGCATCTGGCCCTCGTGTGTCTGCTTTGGCTTAGGGTGTGGACAGACATTTCTCAAGGCCTCATCAGTGCTTCTCTGATATTTTTCTGTGCTCCCAAATCCTGTTTCTCAGGAAGCCTTCCTGTAGATGGGATTGTGCCCTCTTGGGCTAAGGATGTACTTCACACATCCTTTTATAGTTCTCTCCCCCAGAACTAAACCGGGGAGCAAGAATATGGTTCTTTGGGGGATTTTTATTTTTTATTTTCGAGGGGATTGTTAAACAGGGCTTCACGTAGCTCAGCTAGCCTTGAATTTGCTATGTAGGTAAGGATGACGTTGAACTCCTTTCAAGTGCTGGGGTTCCAGGCAGGGACCACTACATCCAGCAAAGTGTTCTGTGTTTGTTCCGTTGTTTTGAGACAGGATCTCTCTACATAGCCCTGGCTATATTAGAACTCCCTATGTAGACTAGGCTAGCCTCAAACTCACAGAGATTGACCTGCCCCAGCCTTCTGAGTGCTGGGATGAGAGGCCTGCATCATTATGCCCAGTTGGTTTTTCTGCATCTGAGGCGGTGGGGGTGGTTTCACCCATGTCATGACATTATGTATGGAAGTCAGAAGACAGCTGGTGGGGGTTCGCTCTCTCTTATGTTTGAGCCCCGTCAGGCAGCAGCAAGCTCCTTACCACTAAGCCATCTTGCTGGTCTTTGTATCTATGACTTAAGCTTCTTATTAAGTTATAACAGGGCCTTATTACTAAACTTGGGATCATAGTCTATACCTCAAAAAACCAGGCTTGACCATCCAGTCTCAAGAAATCAATTAAAAGAGCAAAATTAATAGTTTGTTGTTGTTGCTGCTTTTTAAAAGGCAAAAAAGGAGATATATTCAATGTGGCTACAATGGAAACAGGTAGCCAAACCTGGCTTGTTGGGGTACAGCCTGGCTTCCACAGTCACTCGTAGAATACGGAAAAAACGAACTGACTGTGTTTTGTGGTCTTCTTTCATGTTTAGCCCCAGTGTGTGCCTGATGCCAGAGGACTGACCTAGAGGTTGTGCCCCAGTTTTAAGGGGGACTATCATGCTGTCCCCAGACTTAGGAACAAACAAACAAAAGAAATGTGCTAAGTTGTATTTTAATGTTCATTTACATCCAAAGGTTCACCTTGAGTGTGGTCAGGAAGGTCACAGATAATGGAGATTAGCATCCAGTTAACCAGTCTTTGCTGTGTTCCCTGCAGGTACTCTGTGAAAGCCCTTACACCAGCATTCCTGGTCTGTGTAGGATCCTCTCCTTTCTGTAAGAATTATCTTCAGGGGAAAAGGGTGCACAGGTAAAGACGCTGGGATCTCTTCCCTTAATGTCCTCTGCCTGGAATCTACGTACTTGGATCAGCTGGACAGACTTAGAGTCCAGCATTTATTTCTCTGTCAGCTAAGCGACTGTTTCCTAGCCTTGTGCTGGGGGAGGAGCCTGCCTGCTGGCCTCCCTGAATCTCAGCCTGTCTGACTGAGTACTGAGCTCCAGCTGGGCTTCACCCTCCTCAGAGTCATAGCTCTGCCCTGGTCAGAACGTCCCTGGAGTCCATCTCTGAAGGAAGCATCTGCTGCAGTAACCAGAACAAGCTGGCCTTGGTAACTGCCTGAACACGGACTGTCTCGGGGTACAGGGACAGTCTTAACCTTTGTGGCATCGAGAGCATACAGAAGGCACTCCTCCAAGGCAGTAAGCAGCTCTGCGTGGTATTCTGAGGCCTTAAGGCTGAGAGACTGGATCCAGTTACTTCACTAGCATGGAGAGCTGTAAGGGATGCTGTGGGTACCATGGGGTGAATGGAGTCATGAAGCCACATCCTGTTTCTGCACTAACAACTGTACAAACTAGGACCTTGGGACCACTCAGAAGTCTGCCAGTTTCCCTGACATCCCAGTGTGAGAACAATAGACTGGACAGTAACCCAAGTGCCTCCCCAGTTCCTCAGTTTGAGTTATGCTTCAGCCTCAGCAGAATGCTGGATTACGGTGTGCACCACTGTGGCTGGCTACAGTTTTATGCCTTTTGATCTGGGAAGTCTTTGCCTGTCATAGGTTGGTTTTTGTCTTGAACTGTTCTGTGTCCTAGAGACTTTCTGTGCTCTTACCTGCAGCTGAGTGGCTTCCTGCAGTGCCCACCCCACATCCCTGGGAAAGCATACTTCTCAGTGTCCATGCAAGGGTTATGAGCAGACGCGTCTTGTGCTATATCTGACAGAGGCTTGAGGAGCCAGTGAGCAGTGGGTTGCCTGTTCTTTTCCCTCTACTATGAGATCCCATTTCCCAAATAGGAGTGTTCCCTTCAGCCCGTGTGTCTGATCAAAGCTCAAAGCAGCTGACCTAAAGCCACAGATTGTAACATGAATGGCAATTTTTTTTTGTAGTAAACACTGAGATTTGGGGTGTGTGTGTGTGTGTGTGTGTGTGCGTGCGTGTGTGCGTGTGTGTGTGTGTGTGTGTGTGTGTGTGTGTGTGTTTCTGTAGCAAAGCTGACTAATATATTGTTAAACTGGATGGGCTAATTTGGGGCCTTGTGTGCATCCTTGTTTCTGGAAGATAAGCTGTCTGGAATATTTAGGAGGCCAGTGCAGCTTTCTTTCCCAGGGCAGGTCCCTGCAAATCCAGCCTCTTTCCCCTCCTGGTTTTAGAAACACTGCAGTGTTGTGGTATATTTGAACATATCTCCAGGTATTATATTCACTGATTTATATGTGCACTCCAGCATTTTGTAAAATAATCATGAACTGGCTGCCTGAAGCCTGGCAGGATGTGATTTCTACAGCTGAAAAGGCCTGCTTTCTATTGTAAATAAAAGCTGCTCTCCCTTAGCTCAATGTAAACAGAGTTGCTGATAAAGAAGTCACTTGGGTACTCACCAGGGTGAAGATAACAAGGTGTGGCTTGGTCTCTCCTAGTATCCTGTAGTTACCCCACTCTGACAGGGTGTGGCCAGGCCCCCTTTGTGTTGGATGGCACCCCACTGTAAATGTGGACATGCCCCTACGGGCTAAGGTTGGGAGGAGTAAACCATTGTGTCTCTTTGATCATGCAAATAGACTTCTAAGAGCAAGGAGGGGCTTTCAGGATTTTTGGCAGAGGCAGCTGGAGCTGGAAGACGTGTGCTGTGCTCTCAGCGAGGCCGGTCAGGCTTGACTGTGAGTGTGTCTCATACGCCTTTATTAATACATCACCAGATTAAATGAACGACCATACCGCAGCCATTCTCTCCTCAGCGACAGACTTCCCTCTGATTCCTGTGTAAGAATGCAGGGACCTCAGTCAGCAACAGTCCAGCAGCCATTGCAGGATCCCAGGAGCAGCCAACTGCAGCCTCGCCGTCATGGGCAAATCAGGTTCCACTGTGCCTTCCCACGGCTTAGAGATACGACCCAGCCCCCTTTTTAGGCCCGGTGAGGCTGAGGAGAGGCAATGGACGAAAACAAGTCTGAAAGCTTTCCTGGCCTTGCCGTCAGCCAGCTTCTGCTGTGCTGTGCGCTTCTAGTCCTTGACGTCCGGAGTCATCAGCTTGGATGCCACAGCGGGAAGGGAATGTCTGTTACTTTTCTATTACTTGGTGAGACACTGACTAACCCAGCTTTTAGAAGAGTTTGTTGGGACTTTTAGTGGGTAATTTAGAGTCCATCATGGTGGGGAGCATGGTTGTAGGCAGGCATGGCAGAATGGCTGGGCTTTTGAAACTCAGAGCCCACCCCCAGTGACACTCTTCCTTCAACAAGGCCACACCTCCTAATCCTTCTCGACAGTTCTAGCTGGACCAAACATTCAAATACCTGAGCCTATGGTGGCCATTCTCATTCAAACCACCACACAAAGAACAGGCCCCAGAGCTGTATTGTTAGACCACAGCCAGCTCCGCGCCTTGAAGCCCCTTTCAACAGTAAAAAGATCACCTTACCCTGTGCACGTGAGGCCTCAACCAAAGTGAATAGCTCTTCTCAGATGTGCTATTCGGGGCACATCTACACAGACTGATAGCACTAGGTCAGTGACTTGCGACCCAGGGTGACTTTGCACATCATTCAAGTGACATCCTAACCCGGTGGGTGAGTGCTGCTGGCATTAGGAGGGTTGAGACCAGATCCTGCCTCTTAATTTCCTATGGTACAGGCCATAAAAGGATAAGAATATCTGGCTCAAGCCCAAATTGTCAGTGATGGAGGTGGAGAAGTGCTCACTAAACCAGAAAGAAAAAGAACACTTTTTTTTTTTTTTGAGGGGGGGGGGCGACGTCTTTCTCTGCAGCCTGAGGACTATGGTGGGAATCTGTGAAGAAACTGCTTCTTGAGCAAGATGTCAGATCCTCATCCTGGGACTGCAGCACGAGACTCAAACCTTACCTGTTTTTCTGTTGTTGTGTGTGTGTGTGTGTGTGTGTGTGTGTGTGTGTGTGTGTGTGTGTGTGTGTGTGTGAAGAGACAGAGACAGAGAGGCAGATAAGGAGATGGAGACCCACAGAGGAGTGGGATGGAGGTGGGATGAGGCACGTGCTCTTTCATCTGCTCCCCGACTTTAAGGGAGAGCCTTTCCCACCTAGTCCCTGGGACTCCCCTGACAGAAGCGCTCCAAGTGCTTGCTGCCTTCCCAGAACCAGGAGGAAGGATGGCTGACTTCTGTTTGGTTGCCTCTGGAAGTGGGTGACAGCTCGAGAAACGAGAGGGACAGCCCTCAGAACACCGCTAGCAGGCACACACAAGCCAGCCAGGAGGGCCACTACCGATGCAGCACTGGCACTGCTGACTGCACTTGAGTTCTCTTACCTAACCCTAATGGTCACCTCTAGAGCCTGAGATCTCAGTGTGGAGAGAGAAGCAGCCTCGGGGCCAGGGTCTCAGCCCACAGTACCCTCCACACCTTCCTCCTCTCCTGTGCTCTCACGTCTCCCTACATTACAGGCATGGGTCTGTGCCCATACTGGCAGAACATTGGGGCTGACGAGCACCAAGCAGCCTCTGACTTAGGGTCATCATGTTCAGTGGATGTAGTAAATCTGACCCTGGGCTGGCAACTGCTTCGAGGAGAAATACAGAAGCAAGCCTTAGCCAGAGCCCTCCGAGGCTCCACTTCCCATTCAAGGCCCTCTAGGATCTTAGCCCTCACCGCTGTGCAACTTGCTTTCTTCCCTGCAGTCTCCAAAGCCCGTGTGTCCTGGGCACCGTTCAGCTATGCAGTAGGCGGTACACAGGCCAAGGGTCTCGGCTCCAGAGCCGGGCTGCCTACCTCCTAGTTCCAGCCCCATGCTCCCCAGTGGTAGGCCCTGGGTACTTGGCCTAAGTTGTCTATTCCTCAGTTCTCTTTCTGCGCCATGGGCAGGTGCTGTGAGGACTGAACAAGTTAACCTAGTGAAGCCCACAGAACAGCTTATCTCATAGCAAGTGTTCGATCTGTGACCTCATCCCCCAGTCTTACTATGTTTCAGCTTCAGGCATTTCACATTCTGGTCCCTCTTCCTGGACCAGTTTCTCCCATCCCCAGTGCCTAGCCTGCAGCTGTCCTGCTGCCTCCTCCAGGCAGCCTCCCTGCCTCCTTAGGCCTGTGCTCTGGTGCTATGCACCGTCACCATCAGTGCTCTTAGCACGTGACACCATATTGCTTCCTTGATGGTTCACCTACTTTGTAAACTGCATCTAGGACCCATGTTGTACTGCCAGGGCCTGGCACTGTACACACAGCGTCAAGATGGTACACAAACAGTTATGGGCTTGTGACCTCAAGGAAAGGGGCGATTCACCATGAACACGGTGGACAGTCTGAGCAGAGCCACGGACTTGAGGAAGCATATGCTGGGTAGCGTCTGCCGGCCTGGCTCTGGAGAGAGCAGCCACCCACTGAGCACCTGGCAGGGTCAGTAGCGTTTGTGGAGCTTGGTGCAGACGGGCTCCCCAGTGCCCCCACAGCTGTAGGTAGCAGGCAGTGTATAGAGGTAGCATGGAGAGCTTACCTGCCCAAAGCCAACAAGCCAATGGGAAGTAGAACAGGACTTGAACTCAGGAGCCTTCTGAGACTGTGCTCTCCTTGGATCCCCTGCCAGAACCCCCAGCCACAGAACTCCATCAGTGGGGATCCCAGCTGCTCGGGAGTTTCTTTTTCATCTTTCCTTCCATCGCAGAACCTCACAGTTCTGTAACAGAAATGTACCTTGGCTCAGCTGTTATCTCTGCTCCAGGATTTACAATGCTGAGGTACAAATGTCAGTCTTCTGGGCTCTTCCCAGGTGCTCTGAGAACCTGCTTCCAGGTGTGTTCAGTGGTTGGGAGAATAGTTCACTGAGGTTGTAGAACTGAGGTACTCCTCACCTTACTGGTCTTCAGGGGACTGGAAGCCTCTCCCTGGTTCCTAGATCTCTGGAACTGAGTGCTCAGTGGCATATTGTGTTCTGCTTCTCATGCCTGGGATTGCCCTGCCACATGGGACTCCAGCCAGAGAAAGTTCTCTGCCTCCAAGATTAGACTGTGCACATCTAAATAATCTTAAGGTGTACAGTATTTTCTAAAAATATTTTTAATTTAAATTGGCACATAGTAATTGGACATTCTTAGAGAGTATACTGTGACATTTCTGTACATGTATTTACCATGTAATGATAGATCACAGATGTCTCTTTGTTGGAAACATTTAAAGTCCTCTCTGCTGGGCATTTTAAGATAGGGAACTGTTGTCAACCACAGTTGTCCTACTGTGCTAGAGAGCTTTAAAGTGATTCGTCCTGTTTGGCTGCACCTGGTGCACCAGTCAGCCATCCTCCCCTCTTGGGTACCATTTCCAGACTCTGGTAACCACTCTCCCATTCTGTGTCTTTAAAATACACTTTTTACTTCCACAAACAAGTGAGACCATGCAGTGTGTGGCTCTCTATGCCTGACTTACAGCTTGTTTCTGAGGAGAGCCAGGCAGAAGCATCTGCCCTAATGGGCTGTGCTGTCACCATTGCCCGGTTATGTGCCTCCTCTGCACCTTGGTGGCCCTACAGTATTCATTAGCCAAGGGCAATTAAGCTCCACTTTGGAGCTTGTTAGCAGCCTGGCAAGCTACTAGCTTGACAACCAGGGACACCATCCCTGCACCAGGATTCTGCCTGAACATGGCTCTCCTTTCTTCCTGTCCACTGTGTGCTCCCCCAACCTATATACAAAGTATCACCTTCTGCAAGGGCAGTTGGCACTTACCATGTGTCACAGTGGCCCAGGCACTGTCCCGTTACTCACAAGGAAGTTGTGAGGTGTTGTAACTCTGAGGAAGTCCCCTTCGCAGTCAGAGCGGCACATGCATTTTAGCCCAGGCTCTAGTCTGGACTCTCACATTACAGAGTAAGCCATTGTTTTAAATTAAGTGAAGTACCTTGGTTTGGGGGGGCGGGAGGGATAATAGTTACTTAGGTTTGCAGTAACACCTAAAATTCTTTCCATTCTTTCTCCAATAAAACAAAGCCCTTGGAGCTAACAATCCACTAAAGCACACTGGCATCTTAATATAGGAATGGGCTGCAGAAACTGCTTGCATCCAAGCGGTTATGAAAGGGGCAATTTCAGTATATTCCTGAAAAGTTCCTTTATTGATGGCTGAGCAGGTGTTTCTTCCATTAAAACACATTCTAGGCTGATTTACATGAGTTTGTTATCCAGCCTTTGTCCTCCAGTATTAATTCTGCTTCCAGCCAGCTGCCTTTAGAAATGAGCAGTGATAGTTCAACTAGCACAGAACTATGCAGCTGCACCCCCAGTCCTTCAGTTTATGGCAAGAGGTAACATCCCTGGGTTCAGAAATGAGTGAGGTGTGTCATCTGAACGTTCCAAGAGGAAACATCCCTCTGGTGTGTCCCACCGGACTCTCCCAAGGAAAGTGGGAAAGCCTCAACTCCAGAACACAAGACCCAGGAGTTAGGGTTAGAGCCAAGCCTTGGGGGTGGGGGTGGGGTGGGGGGAGATTTCCTAAGTTGTGGGACTGCATCCTCAGAAGGAAGAGGAGAGTGTACACCAGAGTTAAGTTCCAGGACAGCATGACTACACAGAGAAACCCTGTCTCAAGAAAAGAGAGAGAGAGAGAGAGAGAGAGAAAGGAGAGAAAGAAAGGGAAAGAAAGGAAGAAAAAAAAAAGAAAAAAAGGCTAAGTGGCTCTGTCAACCCCATTTTGCCGAAGAAGGCTCCCATTCCTCTGAGCAGCTTACCGAGGAAGAATGAGACCTGTAAAGGACGGTTTGTCTAACATCACAACCCCAGGAGTGCAGAGTCCGGGATTATGCCTCTTCAAATCTCTGATCTGCCCAAGAATCTCACTTCCCTCTGCTAACAGGACACCGACTGACTCACAGCTTAGTGATCAGTGCCTTACACTCAAGCCTGGCCCAGGGCAATACTGCGCTTTGTTTTGAGACAGAGAATGGGTACCAGGTTTCAGCAGCCTGAGGCTTTGGCAGCTCAATGGCCGACTAGCCAGTCCGATGGCTTGAGGCACTCTGTCCCCACTCCAGGTTTCCCGCTGCCAACCAAATGCTAGAGGAGTACTGAGTCCCAGCATGTGGGGTTCTCGGGGTTCGCATCATCCTATTCAGCTTGCACATTTATAAAAAGTCTAAGATTAATTGGCTCTCTACTCCTGGGATATGGCTTTTCAAGTGCCTTCAGACTAGCTGTCCTTAAATAAACAAGTTCACAGAACACATCTGCAGTTAAAAAAAAAAAAAATTAAAGCCAGGCTTAAGGGTACATTCCTGTAATACCAGCACGTGGGAGGCTGAGGCAAGACTGTGGGCTTGAGGCCAGCCTAGCCTGATGTACATTGAGACCCTGCCGAAAAAAAGAGGAAGCCGAGGCTGAGGGACTACAGCTCAGTGGTAAACTACTTGTCTGGCATGTGCAAGGCCCTTGGTTCAATCCTTGCACTGAAACAAACTAAAGCACTTGTGTGAATGACTGTTTGTTTGAGGCAAGGGTCCAAGGCTGACCTGAGTTGCTATGTAGCCAAGGATGACCCTGAACTTCTGATCCTCCTGCTTCCATATGCTGAGATTACAGACATGCACCACCATGCCTGGTTTACGTGCTGGGGATCAGGTCCAGGACTTCATGCCCGATGGCAAGTACTTTACCAACTCTCAGCCCCTACATGTGCATGAATTTTAATTTCTCACAAAACTAATTAGATAAACAGACTCAGTTTTGCTTATTGAAACCACCTTTCTTGGGCAGAAGTCATGCACTGTAGTAAGAAAGGGACAGTTTAGGGCCAATGTCTGAATACTAATTGTGATCCTCAATAGCCAGGCATCCTTCAGACAGCTGATGAAATGGAGTCTCGGGTTTCCTCATGTGTAAAATGTAACAGAACTCACCTGGATGGTCCTAAGGTCTGTAAGCAGCCACAGCACAGTCGCACGAGGCAGGCAGAGGGCTGGCATCGGCCTGATGCCCCACTGAAATTAAAGAAATGCCCAACGACAACACGGGTCTGGAGGCGGACAGTCTTACTCCAGCAGCTCTTAGTGAGTCTGACTACAGTCAGAATCTTCCGCAGGCTTTAACCCATGTGGTGCCCAGGCCACAGCCCCACTGGAACCAGAAGCTCTGTAAGGGACCCAGGGATCCCAATGTGCAGCAAACTAAGAGCCTCTGCCATGCAACCTGACCTAAGCTTGCTCTCAGAACTCCAAGTATTACAAAGGTGGATTACTTTTCATGTTATTGTGACCAAAATACTTCAAAGAAATGACCTAAAGGAGGCGGAATTTGGGTTTCAGAGGTTTTCAATGCATAGTTACATAGGCATAACAGCAGGGTTGCGAGAGCACGTGGTTGGAGGTGGCTGTTCACTTGATGGCTAGCCAGAAGCACAAAGCGGGATGCAGGTGCTTGGTTCACTTTCCCCTTTTTCCCTTTACTCTGTCCAGCTGCTGCTACTCTACATAACCCCACCCCCACCATCAAATTTCCCAGTGCATCTATTTGCCAAGCCCTAATGGCTCCGAGGACCTGCAGTGGAGCCCCAAGACCTTTTTGTGATGGTTTACTGTCATTAGCAAGTTGACTGGATTTAGGATCACCTAGCATTTGTGAGGCTTACCTCTGGACCTGTCTGTGACAGCCTGTCCAGAGAGGGTTAACCAAGGTGGCGAAGACCCACCTTGAATACGGGACTATTCCATGTACCAGGGAGCTGCACACGTGGAGAGCACAGGGCCCGGGTGGAAAGCCGGATTCCATCTGGATTCTGGGGCAATGGATAGAGGCGGCACTGCTGTGGAACCCCGCCCCTGCTCCCAGTTTCCCACAAGAATCTGGTCAGCTCTCAACTAGTCACTCCTGTTGCAGCTCTGGAATTCAACTCTGAAGCCAGGACAAGGTCACAGTGGGGGCTGGAGCCTGCTGCTCCTGATCTCTGAAAGCAATGGTGTGACACATTTTCCCAGTCATGCTCCACTCCCCAGTGAGTGCAGAGGGTGGTGGCAAGCTATTGGGTGTATCGATGAAAGAGGAGCTGCTATTTTTTTCTTCAAATTAACATACCCCAAATCCTCATTCCAAAGGCTTGACTTTATTCAATCAATAGAACATGATCTCAGTGCTTAAGTGACCTAATGGGTCAAGTCTCTGGAGGTAGTGTTGGACCTTCAGGCAGTTATGACAACTTTTTGGGAAGCTAGAGGAATAAGGAACCAGATCCATGTCTAGTGGAGCCAGTGAGAGCTCTAAGGACCTTACAGATCTAACTCTACCTTCAACGTCAAATGGGAGTCCCAGGCCCCAGCAGGGGAGTGTGTGTGTCAAATCACCAGTGAGTTAGCAGCAATGAGCTTCCTGACTCTCTGGAGCTCTTGCCTTCTCAGTGGAGAAGGTTCAGTAGCCCTGCTCTCTGGATTAAATGAAGTGCAAGTCTTGTGGTCAGACTGTGGGGTGGGGCTGGGGAAGTGTGGCCCCAGCTTCCAACTGTTCCAGAAACTCAGCTCGAGGGAGAGTGTCCCAGGTCTCTCTCCTTTCAGTCTCCTATCAGCAGTATCTACATGTAAAAGGGATGGTAAATGGTAGCATGACCAGCCTCGAGGATCAAGTTAATGACTAAATACAAACCATCATAAGCGAGGAGTCAGTACAGGCTCCCTAACATGGTCTCACCTTCCGTGAGAAGCCATTTCTGGAGAGACCAGCCAAGAGGGAAGTAGAGGGAACTACAGCGTTATGGTGGACACAGGTGTGGCTGGGCACTTAGACAACACGCACACCAGTCAGTAGGTCCATGACTCCCTCTTTGGTGAGGAAGAACACCTCACCAGTGTTCTGGCACCGAACCTCAAAGTGTGCGGGGTTCTCCAGGGCCCTCTTGCCAGCAATGATCACAAAGGGGTAGCCGAGCTTGTTGGCGTCCTTCAGTCTGTTTCCGATGGTCAAGTGGGTCCTGTCATCCAGCAGGACCTCCCCTCGGAGCTGAGCCACTGCCTCTGTGACGTCATCATATAAGTGTTCCACAGCTTCTGTGGCTGCTGCCTCCTTACTGCCCTTCTTAGGGGGGATGAGGCAGACTTGGTAAGGAGCCAGGAGGCTGGGCCAGCGGATACAGTCTTCTGTAGAGAGAACTTCAATGGCAGCAGCCAAGATCCGAGTGACTCCCAAGCCATAGCACCCCATTTCAGCCAGCGAAGATTTCCCATGGGCATTGGTGAACTGAGCATTGAAAATGGAGGAGTACTTGGTCCCAAGGTAGAATGTGTGCCCCACCTCAATGCCCTTGGTTTCTGTCAGTGGGCCCTGGCAGTCGGGGCAGATTTTCTGTGACAAGTCTAGTATCTCTGTGTTGGCTGAGAAGTGGCAGCTGGGACAGACTACAAGCCGGTCCTCTCCAATATCCACTGGTAGCTGGAATTCATGGGATACTGTGCCCCCGATGCTGCCCACGTCTGCCCGGGCCTTCATCCATGGCAACCCCAGCCTGTCAAACAGCCTGCGGTAGGCGTCACACACCAGGCCATAGGTCTCCTGGGCAGCCTCAGGGGAGGAGTCAAAGGTGTACATGTCCTTCATATAGAACTCCCGGCCACGGAGAAGACCAAAGCGGGGCCTAGGCTCGTCCCGAAACTTCCGCGTAACCTGGTACAACAGCAAGGGAAGCTGCTTGTAGGACAGTTTCTTCTGGGAGGCAACCAGGGCTGTAACCGCTTCCTCATGAGTTGGTCCCAAGCAGTATTCCTTGCCATGCCTGTCTCTGAGTCTCAGCAGCTCCCTGCCCATCAGGTCCCAGCGGCCGGTGGCTCGCCACAGCTCAGCTGGGCTGAGGCTGGGCATGTTGATTTTCTGCCCCCCGATGGCCTGCATCTCTTGGTCTATCACCCGCACGAGCTTCTCCATCGCACGGACCGTGTACGGCATGAGGTGGTAACAGCCAGGGCTCGCTGGGAGGATGAGGCCCACCTGCAGCATCAGCCGCTGACTCTTACAGGTCAAGTCGCGAGCTTTGCCGTCCAGGGGCAGCACCTGGTCCTCCCGAAGGTTCTGAGGCTGGAACATGCAGGATAACACCAAGCGCTGGCCTCTCTCGGGTGCACCATGGTGACACTTGTGGGTGAGGTAGGTGGAGTGCTGGCGGCTGCAGGCAGCCAAGGCGGACAGCGTCCTGCATCTGGTCAGCAGCCCTTCCATGACACCTGTAGAAAAATGAGTCGTGTGCGGATGACTGCTAACTGGGTACTCGGAATGGGCGCTGACAAATTCTTGAGACAGAGACTCATCTGGGAGATGTGGATCCTTCCACGTCTAATAGCCCAGCAGATCACAACACCACTTCTCTTAAAAGAAATTCAGCCGGGTACAGTGGCACATACCTTTAATCCTAGCACCGGGGAGGAAGAGACAGGCAGACCTGTTGTGAGTTTGAGGCCAGCCTGGTCTACAAAGTGAGTGCCAGGACAGCTAAGAGAACTTTTCTAAAAAAACAACAACAAAAGAAATTATCTTCTGGTCATGGAAATGTTAACAGGTCTCTGTGGAGACAGCATCTGGTGGTGCACGCACAGGCTCTGCCAGCCACTCCAGCAGCCTAGCACACTGTCTCTACTCGTGTGTGTCAAAGTTTCATTATAAAACGGTATAACCGCCAGATCTCCTTTGTACATTTACTGTGGGCATTTTTAAAAGGTAGGAAAAATTCTTACAACAGCTTTTGGCACTTGCTGTGTGCGTGGCGGACGTTTGCTCTGGTTACTATTTTGGGGAACTGGGGAAAGAACCTGAAACACATCAACTGTAATCTCACAGCCAACAGCTGAGGGCATTTTTGCAATTCTCTCGATTCCCACCCTCCCTTTATGTCAACATTGCCAGGCACTGTGGCACATCTGTAATCCCAGCATGAGCCAGGGGTAGGAGGATTCACAAGTTCAAGGCTAGCTAGTTTGCATATCGAAGTTCCAGGCCATCCGAGGATATGTAACGAGACTCTGCCTCTAACAAGTCATTGCTGTTTTAACTGGCGGCCTCACTGCACATTCCCGGTCAGTCTGCCCCCTTCACTCACTGTCCAAGTTGTCTGTTGAACTTCGGATCTACATATTCTCCTGTTCTTTGGAGAACAAAGTACACAACAGCTATCTAAAACTTGGTGACCCAGATCTCTGACAATGGTGCCCTGCAGATCTGAGTATCACTCTGCCAGGCACAGGAAGCATCCTCCAGCCAAACCAGAAGCCTGTCCTCTACTCTGCCCATTACTGTAGCATTGTTTAGTCCTCTGTGCCTAGCTGCCTGCTCTCCACCTGACTGGCCTGCACCTCAGTCCAAGCTACAATCATTTTACTCGGCCTATTAAAACTGCCTCCTACTGGTCTCCTTGCATTCTTCCCCTTTGAACGTTTCAAAATACAGCAGCAGTAGCGACAGTTCCCCTGTGCACCGCGGATGCACTGAGATGCCCTGTTCCAGATCTCCCTGTTCCAGGTACACACTACACAACTTAACACACGATCCGGTAAGAAGAGCTGTACATACAGCGTCTACAAGAGCGAGGTACATAAAGCTTTGGGAATTATAGACGCTCAACTCATCAGCTCTAAGACAGGGAAGTCAATTTGTGTCAGGCGACAGCATGGGCGCAGGGTCGTTCTGGAATGTAGGAATTCGCCTCCAAACCAGGTTTCCACCACCAACAGCGCGGCATAAAACAGCAATGAAACCTCACACCCGGCTCTAAACTGTCTCGGCCTTCACAAGGGGGTGACCCTACTCGGGTCACTTCATCCCTCCCCAAAACCCACGAGGGCTGAGCCACCAGGTCATCCCCAAACGGGCCTTCTAGGAACTCTGAGACCCTAAGGGCCACGCGAGGCCCAGCCGGGCGAAGTGTTGCCCTCAAACACAGCGGGTGGGAGTGGGAGCTGAGTGAGGACACCACCCTCCGGCAGTCTGTGGCGGTGACTCCGCCCAACTCCAGGGCCGGCTGCACGCTAGAAAGCGGACGCCATGCCCTGGGTCCGCCGGGCCTTCCCTGACTGCCCACCATACCTAGCTGCCACCCAGGCTCACCAGCAGTCCGCCACGCGAAGCCAGCGCGCCTGCGTCGGCTCGGCCTAAGCCCCGCCTTCCGTGTTTCTGGCTAATCAGAAGGCCGGACTCGCGGGAGGGGGCGGGAAGCCCTGGCCCCACCCCTCTGGGGAAGGGGCGTGCCAGGTTTTCCGGAAACTCGCTCTCCCTTCAAGATCCTAGATTGGCCTGGGTAGCCACACGCAGATCACGGTACCGGAAGTGCCCTCTAGGAATTCGGGAGGTGCAACTCTATGATTCAAGTCTACTTTTTGGGATTGAGTGGTTTTTCACCGCCCACTGCAGGGTCCTGTCTCACTCTTTCAGGAGAACAGGTCCACAACTGAGTAACCTTGACTTTGGCAACACACAGGAAGCTGTGTTTCAAATCTATCCTATACTTACACAAGCTTCAACTTAAATGAGCTTAGGATGGTAAAACAATTGCAGAAAGTCCCCTTTCTTACAATGCCCAAGGAAGTCTTTTAAATTTTTTATGAAACAGCGATGGGGTTTAGTAAAGATATTTTAATAAGGTCTAAGGACCAGGCTCAGGAAAGAGGAGCTCAGAAACTGCAGAGTATGGGCGTGGACTTCTCAAAGAGGAGTCTCCCTGAGTCTTGATGTGAATTAAAACTTCCATTTACTATGCTGGTTAAGAACGACTGCTGATCTCGCAGAGGACCAGAGTTTGGTTCTCAACATTCACCTCGGGCAGCTCACAATCAGTGTAACTCCAGCTCCAGGGAACTCTATGGCCTCTCTGGCTTCTGAGGGCACCCATTCTCAAGTGTGCGCGCACACACACACACACACACAAGAGTGAGTTTTTCTCCATTCACAATACATACGTATTTTACATAAGTGTGTTGTGTGGTGTGAGTGGATGTTGCTTGTTTGCAAGTGTGCAGGTACACATGTGAACCAGTGTGTGGAGGCACAAGGCTGACGTAGAGGCGTCTTTCACCTTCTCCACCTTGTATACTGAGGCTCTGGGGATCTGAACTCTCCTCTTCATGTTCACATGGCAAGCACTTTACCTGGTGAGCCGTCTCCCCAACCCTCACACAATACTTTCTGAATAACTACATTGTACAAGCCACTGTTGGGGGGTGCGGGGAGAACAATGACGAAAACGGCTCCGTCATCCATTCTAGAAGAGACAGAATGTCACGTGACACAGTGACGTTATAGCAGAGCAAGCGTAAGTAACCTGGGGAGAAAAGGGTTTGTTTTAGCTTAGAGGTCACACTTCATCTTTGTGGGGGGGGGGGGCCTGTCAAGGCAGAAACCTGGAGATAGGAACTAAAGCAAACACTATGGAGGAATACTGCTTACTGGCTTGTTCCTCGTGGCTTGCTTACCCTGCAGTCTTATATAACCCTGGGACACCTACGCAGGGGTGGCATCACCCACAGTGGGCTAGACCCTCCTGTATCAGAAGTTGCCAACCAGATGGGGGCATTTTCTCAATTAAGGTTCCCTCTTCCCAGATGACTATAGCGGCGTCAAACTGACAAAGAAAAGTAAGCAGCACAGCAGGAAAGCAGAGCAGAAAAGAACTCAGAAACCAAGGCAAAACAGGATTTGGTAAAATTAACTTTTAAGAGCAAAATTAACACAAAAATCCATAGAAAGAAAAAGTAAGCTAAAGACAAGTTAACTTTTAAAAAATGGGTTGGGGATCCGGATGGTTCTGGTTTAAGATAGGACACCCAAGAGGATGATATTTTAGCAACGACCAGAAGAAGGGGAGAGAGAGATAGAGTCTTGTGGCTATAAGATTGGTGTAGACACGGAACGGGTATAAAATGTCCTGAGCAGGAGCTGCATTTCAGTTGCTCTACTCAACAACCACACTTTACAGACTGCCTTGAAAATGCCGGACCATGGCAAGACACCGATGACTCTGACAGTGGCCCAAACAGCTCCCCAGGAACCTTGTGAATAATCGCTGGAGTTCAGCAAAGACGGCTGGGGAAGAGGGGGCTTTACTGGGGAAATCACCTTTCAGTTTACCTGAGCGATGACTGGGTCTGCCAGGCAGAGGGACCAGGATACTCAGAGACCTGGAGCAGAGCATGGTGAGGTAGTACAAGGAGATAGGCTGGTCTGCATCTTTATTTCTTCACAGCTCCTGATGTCACCAGACCTAGGTCAGAACCTAGGTCCTGAAACCCCTAATAAGCCAGTTTGGGTCATCCTGTCTTCAACAAGCTGAGACTAGGAGTTAGGCAGACTCCCTGGTAGGCAGACAGATAGGGAGAGGAACCACAGCTAGGTAATAAAAGTGGTGAATTTCCAAGATGGCCAGTTTCTCCCTCATCCTCCTGACTTGAGACAAAAGCCTGTTAGCTTAAAACAAAGACCTTGTAGGCTTTTGTCTCCCACCAGCAGGATCCTGCAGATGGACTGATTCAACAAGTCCAAGCCTGCTCAGGACAACACGCAACAGTGCTGGGCCAATCAACCATCCTTGCTTTTTTTGAACTGACCAACCCTAAATTAGGGGAGGAAAATGCTTCAGAGGCCTTAAAACCCCCAACGCTAGAGAAGAACCTGGATTTTCGACTTCCCAAGTCCCCCTCTGCTTTACTGTGGGTCTCTTTCTCCCTGTGTCTGCTGCATGGGTGTGACCTCATCCCCAGTAAACACGTTTCAACTGCTGATTGTCTGTGGTGCTTGAGACTTCTCTGCTGCTGCCTGTAGTGCTTCGGCTAGTTCTTGCCTTTTAATTCCTTAACTGGCAGAGAAAAGAAACCCAAACAAGACTATCATTTCAAGACCCCTAGGCTGTGCATCAAAGCCACCACTGAGTCTGTGCTAGCCGGTCCTGAAAGGTGGCCTGACAAACTGCAGTCGTCTTCAGGGAGACAGATTTCCTTCTGTGTGGTTCAGACTTTAGAACTCTTTTTCTCCTTCGTATGAGATTCCCAGAGGAATTCTCATTTCTTGAGGTGCATTGTTTCCATGGTCAAAGGGAGGGCTACAAGTGCCTCTTTAAGAATATAGTCAAGTCTTCCGGGCATGCAGGCTCCACAGACACGGGGTGTACACCCAGGCCAGAGCAGCGCAGGAATCACCAGGACCATCATTCCTGAAGCAAGGGTCCTAGAGTGGGGTGAGCTCAGGCATCAGTACCTTAAAGTCTCTCCTACTACGATTCTAAACCCATTCTGAGTTAGATGAACTGGCCGACAAGAAGATACTAGACAAGCTGGTGAGGGAGGCGGTGGATATATGGGAACATCGCAGCCTCATGTCGAGGAAGAGATCGGCTAAAGCACATAAGCACATGACTGTAGTGGCTGTCAAGCTGCTTAGAGGGCCAGGCTGAGCTGGGCGGATCTGAGCTCTCTTGTCTCTAAGAGCCACTCTGGGTCTCTGCAGCCCAGATTTATGGGAGGGGTTTTCCTAAGGGATTGGGGTCCTACTGGGGCAATATTCCTCCTACTGGGAAAGAAGTCATGTTCAGAATTTCTTGGGATCCCTGGATTTACCATAGCTGTTTATTCTCCCTCTGCCCACATACATGGTTATAATCTGGAGAATCCAGATATCCTCCTCTATACCCTGAGGTGCTAATTATTTCTCAATTAGCAGTTCCCGGGCTTTATAACACGGTGGTATGGAGAGGCCTAATGACCTGCAATGTTTGTACATCCCCACGTCTTCAGAGCACTTACCAACAGTAACTAATTAAAGCTCATGACCCCCTTGGGAGGCAGACCAGCACGCTGTAGTGATCTGTGAGAGCACAGGAACTTCTGCAGCCTGGAGCGAGGACCTGACCAGATAGCCACAGTCAGAATAGAGGAAGTTCAGGGTGGCAGAGACCCAGTGTCTGACCCTGTCATGCTAGTAACTTCCTGGGAGACATTTCAGTCAGTCAGTAGTAATTTGTGGGATGTCTTGATTTATAACATATATTTCTAGTTTAGCCCCACACGTTAGAAAAGTTCACTTTTTTGCTAGTTGTCAAAAAGAAAAGTGAAAGAAATGGACGGCTGTCCCACAGCCCTGAGACTCCATGCCTCAGTGGCTCTCCCTGGCCACGCTCGGATCCTCTTGAGGGTCTCTGGAGTTGCTCTTCACTCTATCCCCAGCCCTGCAAAGGACCACAGTTCTGCTTGTTTGTGGCTTACTATGTCAACCAACAGAGGAAGGGACACTTGTCTACCCCTCAGATGATAGGCTCCTTTGACACTGAGGCGTCCCTGCATCCAGAGCCAAAAACCAAGAGGGACTCTAAGCATGGTGGAACATGCAACATGAAGTTCACCATGGACTCCCAAGCCACAGGAGCCTAGGGCTTCAGGAGGGCATCGCACCTTGCAATGTTCTCAGATGTGATGTTCAAGCAACAGACAGCACTGTCAGCTGGAAGTATTGGGTGAGTGGTAGCAGGATGTATTCAGATCTTTCTTTTGTACAATTAAGTATCTGTGTAATTAGGTAATGGCTGGTAGGTAATTAAATACAATCATGTATGGAAAGTAGATGAAGGCACCTGTGCCAGTGTTTAATGTAGCTAATACTCCAGCGTGGCTCTGCACCTGTCGTTTTCCTAGCTGGCAGCAACTGTCCACAGGTCTCACTCCCCCACGTCCTCAGGCCTTTGCTAACTGTTCAGCCAGGACTCCCCCCTTCCGCTGCCATCCACCCCCACCCACAGCATTACCCACAAGCCTCATCCTCCCACTTCAGCCTCTCTCTCTAGCTCTAAAGACCTTTCCACTTTGGGGACTCATTTGCGTTTGCATCCTTCCCTACCTCCTTCGCCATGGCGTACACTAGTGCCCCTCCCAGCAGGCATCAACTTTCCCCTTTAAGAACTAGATAGTATGCTAAGTACTTCAGGCTTTGCAGGCCGTGTGGTCTTTTCCATAACTTTGTAATTAGGTCATTGTCTAAGAAAAGTAGTCATAGGAGAATGTAAACAAATAAGCATGCTTGTGTTTCAATAAAACTTAAAAAAAAAATTGGCAGTGGGCCAAAGTCAGCCTATAGGCCATAGCTCACCCACCCCCTGGACTAGATTATTGCCTGGAACATTATAAATGTTCAATAAAACTTTGCTGAATGAATCAATCAGTGATTAAAAAAAAAAAGAATGAACGTTGGGCAAGTGCTACGGGGCCTCACACACAGCTGGGACGCCGCAGACACTCGGGACCCCTTCCCCTTCCTTCCTAGTTTGCACTTAGGAGGTTTAACAAGATAGGTTATAATGTGCAAGGTGCCAAGAATGCGCTATGGGGCGTAGCTGGAAGCCACTGTGTGGGCTCAGCACACAGGGTGAGGAGGCACTGTCCTATGTGCAAACCATGACAGACCTCCGCATAGGCAACACCATCATGGCCAGCACCATCCTGACAGTGGAACTCTGAGCGTCTGAGCTCAGGTGTTTTTATTGATCCAGAACTCCTCCGGTCTTCTACTGACAGCACGTGGAGATCCTGAGCAGTCAAGCGTCCCCCACAGAAATCCAACCCCTGCAGACAATACAGAACGCCAAGACCTAGGCAGCCCTTTTTCTGAAAGTGCACAAAACAATATTTTATACATAACTAAAAATAAACTTCCACAACAGTGGGGGATGTAGATGGGGGGTCCTTCTCCTGAGAAGAGAGGGGATTTGCATGGGCATCTGCATGAGGGTTCTCCAGAGAATCAGAAATTACAGGTCCCCCCCTCGGTGTGTGTGTGTGTGTGTTTTGTGTGTGTGCGTGTGCGTGTGTGTGTACACATGCGCATGTGTGCAACATGCTTGTGGTTGGCTCAAATGATTCTAAAAACCTGTAAGATCAAAATCTGTGGACTGGACAGCAAGACTAGCTGGTGGTGCAGTTGGAGCCCAAAGGCTTTCTCACTGAACGGAAACCAGTCCTTCTGTTCTACTTCAGTTCTAGTTCAACTGACCGAACACGGCTACACACATTAGGGAAGACAGTCTACCTTACTCAGAGCCCACGGCTATAAATCCTATTCGCATCCAAAAATAGTCCCACAGAAACATCCAGAATGGTGTTTGACCAAATATCGGGCTCCTTGGCTGTCTAAGTCCACGTGTGCTAATACCACAAAGTACTTGAGACTGGGTAATTTCTAGTTGTACCTTTAAAGATTTGTTTAAGGTTTATTTCTGATTATGGACATGTGTGTCTATATGCCATTATGTGAAGGTGAGGTTAGGTGCTCACTGAGGGCAGAGGCATCGGATGCCCCTGGAGCTGGGGTTACACACAGTTCTGAGTTGCACAATGTGAGTGCCAGGAGCCAAACTCGGGCCTCTGCAGGAGCAGCACCTGCTTTTAACTGCTGAGCCATTTCTCCAGCTGTAGGATTATTTATTTACTTAAGTGTGTGTATACGTGTGTGTATATGTGTGTGTATATGTGTGTATACATGTGTGTATATGTGTGTGCATATGTGTGTATACGTGTGTATGTGTGTATATGTGTGTGTATACATGTGTATATATGTGTGTATACATGTCTATGTGTGTGTATATATATGTGTGTGTATATATGTATATGTGTGTATATGTGTGTAGACGTGTGTGTATACATGTGTATGTGTGTATGCATATATGTGTGTGTGTGTGTATGTGTGTATATGTGTGTGTATACGTGTGTGTATACATGTGTGTATACATGTATGTGTGTATACGTGTGTGTATATGTGTGTATGTGTATATGTGTATGTGTGTATATGTGTGTATGTGTGTGTGTGTGTGTGTGTGTGTCCGTGAAGGCCAGACAAGGACATCAATCAGATCATTGGAGCTGGAGTTATGGTTATTCTAAGCCACCCGTGTGGGTGCTGGGAACCAAACTCAGTCCTCTGAAAGACCAGCAATTAATCCTAACTGCTGAGTTCTCTCTCCAGCCCCAGGAACTGGGTGATTTCTAAAAAACAGAGATGTATGCCTTACATCTCCAGTGCTGGGAAGCCCAATGTCAAACACTGGAATTTGATTCTGGGGAAGTGTATTTGCTATTTTTCTCATTGCCGTGGTCAAATGTCTGACAGAAATAACTTAAACAAGGTGTTAGGCTATCCTGCAAAGGCAGCGCAAGTATTTGCTAGGTGCCCGGCAAACACCCCTCCTATCGCCCAGATCCCACTGCTATTGTATATTTTTGGTCCATAGTTTCAGAGAAGTTTGGTCCTTTGAGAACACAGGCCAAGTGGGAACCCAGTATGACTCCAAACGATTAACCATTCATCGGCTACTTCCACCATCCAGGCCCTGTCTCCCACCCAAAGGTTCCTTCAAAATAGCACCACAGTCTGGGGACCCGTGATAAATACAATGAGCTCGGAAACAGGGTAGGGTAGTAGGATCCAGTTTAATCGTCGCACTCCGCGTAGACTGTGAACGCCCCTAAAGCTACTGGACCTTCTGCAGGGAATGTATCGAGCCGCACTGTCTAAACACAGCATCCTCCTCCCTTGCTCCTCCAGTCAGACCTGGGAGAGGCCAGTTCTAGCTGGGTGGAACTGTGAGGGCAGAGGCAAGGGGTAATGGGGTGGAGAGGGTGGGGGTGGGGGATAGGAGGGATAGGGTGGGTCGTGGTCGGGGTTGGGGGTTTGAGGGTAAGACTTAGAACAGGTGTGAAACCTGATGTGAGCCGCTGGGTGTAGCAAAAGCCAAGAGAGGAAGGGGAGCCCTGGCTCTGTCCTCATCAGCAAGCCCCAGCCCTGTGACTTTGGGCCCCCCAAGAACCGGGGGAGGGGAGCTCTTGCTGGAAGTCTGCAGTGCCGGGGATCTGTTTCCATTTGCTCATTTTACTGCTGGGCTGTAAAGCGCTAAATGTCATTATCGTCCCCTTCCCTAAACAAGAAAAGAAGTTAACAGCCTGGGAGGGAGCTATTTTACTTCATTTGGCATCCAGCCACCATCATCCATGCAGGGTGCTCCCTTGGGGGCTGATTAGGGATAGAGAGAAACTCTGCTTTGTGCAGCTTTTAGCTGCCCGCACCCGTATTGTGAGCGTCCAGGCTGGGGCTGGAGGTGGGAAGCCAGGTCAGAGCAGAGCCTGGCAAATGCACAGCAACATTGTAACGGGCGCCATAATAGGAAGAGAACTGGGAACAGAGAAGCCTGCTCAAGGCCACTTTCCTTATTAGGGTATATGTTCTATGGCCCCAGAAAGTGAACTGAATTGGGGGGAAAAGTCTCAGAAAAGATATCAACTCAATAAAAGGACAGACCCACCGAAAATGAACCGATTTGCTTTTTTTATGGACTTTCTTTCTTTTTCAAAATGTTTTTCCCTTTTATTTGCTTAGCTTTCAGACAGACTCTCACTCAGCCTGGAACTCACTTGGAACCATCCCAGGCTGCTCTTGATCTCAGGCAGCCCTGCTTCAGCCTGATGAGTGCTGGGATTATAGGTGTAAACCACCATGCCTGGCTATCACGTAATTCTTTTGTGATGTAGTCTTTTGGCTAACTGCTGTATGCAACTGGTAATAGATAACTCCTAGAATACGCAGTGTTTAGGAGTCTTGCTTTAGATGGGGGGCTAAGCAGACGAGAAGTAAGGTTCTTTGCAGCTCTTAGATCTTTGAAGCCCATAACTGAGAAATCCTGGCCATCTTTATAATCCTTCATAGCCCTTGCTCATGCCTCTTAAACAGATATTTCCAGGTGCATAGCAGCTTCGAGCCTCAGGAACGAGACCTGGAGGCTCGTGGCTTCAGCTGTGTGACAGTTGTCTTCCCAGCCACCTCCTGGGCAGAGGACTCTGCAGGGCTTATACAGGAAGCCAGAAGAGCAAGGAGTTGCCGGGCCTGGCCTGAGCAACGGCTTGCTGAAGAAGAGCAGCCCTGAGCCAGGTCCCGGGACAGAGCATTCTTTACTGCACTGCAGAAGGGCCTCTCAGGCCAGCTGGGGAGGGCTAGGGGAAGGTCTGTCAATAACTTCCTTAGGTCTCCAGTAGCTTTGAAGACTTTCTGCAGTCCTGAGGGCAGCCCACGAAGCCTTTTTAATTGCTGTGCCTGGTCTAGACTGCTACCTCTCCGAAGGTAAGGCAAAGACTGGGTGGGTTCTGGTTCCAAAATTGTTCAGGAGTTTGGCACTTTGGCATTTGGCCTGCACTTGCTAAGTATTTGGTGAGAGGAGGTTTCGGAGAACTAGGGTTCTTTTGGATTTGACAGAAGAGAACTTGGCAAGACAGCATGCCTGAAAGAACCATGATCAGGAGACAGTTTTGAGCTTGACCTTGGACACAGTCTTTGGGACTCAGGTTCCCACTCATGGAAATGGGGAGTTAGTTTGAGGCTGGGCAGGAGGAACAAAGGCCATGGTACTGGTTGAGCTCTAGACATCAAAGGTCCCTGGGCCATAGTCTTGGCCACAATGTTCATGAATGTCATGCAGTCGGACACAGTTTCAAGAAACCCTCCATATTGAAAAGGGTGGGGTTCGTGAGAAGTGGGAGGAGACCAGGAACTTGTGGAACGGGGGGGGGGGGGGGGGGGGGGGGAGGGGTTGCCTCTGAGCTCAGCTCTTGGGATAGAAATGACTGGGCAAAGCCGGTGAGGAAACAAGATGTGGGAAGCTCCAGAGGTTAGACAGTTTGGGAGCAGAGACAGGGTAAAGGTTCAAAGGGTACCCAGGAAGCCTAACTCTGACCAAAGATGACATGTCTGCAAGCCTATGGCCAGGAGGAGACAGGGAATGGGGTCGGTCTGCCTCAGTCCTGACTCTTCATCTGTCTGGGATCTTTGTGTCTGTGTCATCCATGAAGAGAGGATAGTATACCACCTGGCTTATGCATAGAATATAGTGGGGAGCCCAGGAAACGGGGTTCTTTACTGCTTTGACTTCTGGTTAATGTGCAGATAACCCTGAGGGAAATTAGAGTGGGTGTCTGCAGCCCACTTACACAATCTGTGAATGAGATTATCAGGAAATTTCTTGGCAAAGCTACCACACAATGAGGTATCATAAAACGATAACACAAGCAAACGAACAACCTAAACGTGACAGACTCAGGGCAGCAGAGAGAACAGGGAAGGCAAGGAAGGAACAAATGTCACCAGCTTCCAAGTCCTGCCGAATTTCCTTTGTCTGTTCAGTGAGGTAGAGGGAAAGGGGGCTCTCGTTCTAGGGAAGCCCATGGTCATGGTCTTGGGTGGAGAAGGGAAGGGTGGGCAGATGGGAGCGGAGAGGTGCTCTCGTGTGCTGCTCACACTTCCTGGCTTCTGCTGAAAAGGAGAGAAGAGAGAAGCAGAGAATGTCACCATCCCAAGTGTGAGCCACCATGGGCCATGAGGTGAGTCTGGCTGTCAGAATTAGGTGCGACCAACATTCCCGTAGTCTGACAAGAACTTACCGTGGAATTTTGGGTTAAATGAGCTCTTGTGTGGCTCCAGCCATTCTGATTTAGAAGTATATATGTGTATGCGTGTGTGTGCGTGTGTGTCGCAAATTTCTACATTTGTAATGATGTACGTGTGTAAGATCCTAGAAGGTTTAAGATAGAAGGCAGGTGGAAGCTCCAGATGGGTACCTCTGTAAGTGCCCCCAAGAACAAAGAAGTCTAGTAAAGCTGTTTCTGATGAGTTTTATTTCAAGGACTTTGGGAAGCCTTTCATGCAGTCCCGCCAAAGCAGTGGCCTGGTGGAAGCTGACGGAGAGGTAGCAACGGGCTCTGAGCACCTGGGTTTAAGTCAGGACTCTGCCTGCCAGGACGCACAGAGCCACCTTGGCCTGTCTGAGCCAGGCTTTTCTGGCTGCAAGACTTGAGACTTACTTAGCTAAACTTTCAGCGTGGCCCTTGGGAATCCAATCCTAGTCACTCAGGCATCGCGGATAGAAAGTCACATCCGAGACAGATATCTTTCTGTCAGGAGACTGGAGCCATCCTATCTTCTCTGCCTGTTTGTAAAATTCTTTCCCTCAAGCGGCATATCACGGTGGCCTCTCGTGCCTGCTCCCAGACTCCTTTGCTCTGCAGAATTTCCTGCACGTGCCCACTTTCTGCCCTATGGGTATTTCAAATCGACAAAAAGTTTCAAAATACCCAATCACAATTTCTTTGTATGGGGGTGGGGGATCTGCTTTGATTCCCTCCCCCTGGCCCCGCCTCCCGGTGTGGGAAACCCAGGGCCTCATGCTTCATGCTTACTAGACAAGTCTTCTATGAAACTACAGACACAGAGCAGGAGACAGAAATTCTGGCTCAGCTAACCCAGCCAGGTGGCCTGTCTTGAGTGCCATGGACTAGATCCAATCATCTGGGTCGGGCCTCTTCGGGGCGGGGCCTCTTCTGGGTGGAGCCTCATCAGGGCATCAGCACCTGACTCAGGAGGAGGACGCTCGACTTTTGCACGGCGCTCCAGCGTCCTCACCTTCGTGCTCCATGGTCTCAAAGAGCAGCCGCACCAGTGCCGGCCGCCCCTGGGCCACCAAGGCCCGGGCCAGGCCCAGGACCTCGTCCGTGTGGCCGCGCCACACACGCTGCAGCTCCTGGCGCAGACGTGCCGCCGGGTACTTGCTCTGGGCACGGCGCAGCCAGACGTCCACCTCGCAGCCCACCTCGCCATCGCTCAGCTGCTCCTGGCTCCACTGGGCCAGCAGCGCCTCGAGCAGGTAGCCGAAGCCTTCGGTGTAGCTGGATCCCGCGTCGTCCAGCTCCACCGCACGCTTGAAGCAGGCCGCAGCGTTGGCCTCCTCGCCCTGGACACGCAGGCATTTGCCGCGCAGCAGCTGCAGCTCTGGCAACGTGTCGCCCAGCTCCAACTCGCCAGCCTTCGCCAGGAAGACCAGCGCCTGGTTGAGCGCGGCCTCGTCCACTGCCAGCAGCTCCCTCATGGCATCCACGCCCATGTAGTAGTAAACCTGGGTGGGGGCAGCCTCTGAGCCTACCTCCTTCACACCCTACCCCCCACATCATACTCCCCTATTAATTATAGATAGTGTTCCCACTCTGAGAGGCTGTACCAGAGTTCTAGTCCCAGCCCTTCCACACCTCAATTTATGACCTTGAACAAGCCCTCCCATGTGCAATTATGATGTGGTCGCCTTTGATAGCTCTTCCCCGAGGACATGGTCCATACTGACTGCTAAGAGGGTAGAGGGCTGGGGGAGCAAGGCTTACAAACACCATGAACACATTATTGCATTCAATTCATAGGGCAGCTGGTGGAGGAGGGCAGGGGTAGACACCACTTACTCCACTGTCCCCAGGGTCCATGCAGCCCGTGGCTCTCTCACCTGGCCGATGTCTAGGTAGGTCCTGAGGCCTGGGCACACCTTGACCACTTCCTCGAGGTCGGCTTTGGCACAGGCCAGGTAGTTCCTGTCAGGCATACTCCCGAGCCCCGCCTTGGCCCGTTCTAGGTCATGGACATAGGCTCTGATTCGGACCTGCAGCAGAGGGGCAGCTCAGAGGAGGCACTCCACACAGGACATCAGTCTCCTTTCTGATCCAATGGAAAAGCCAGGCTGCTTCTCAGCAACAACCAGGGACGTCCTGTGTAGCTACAGAAAGGACCAGGCTGCCACACCAGGCTGGGACCCAAGAGCCCTAGTCTCAGTTCTGTGCCAGTTATGGTAACCACTCCCTCTCCCCCCTTCTCCTTTTTAAAATTCATTTATTAATGTATATGAGTACTCTATCTGCATGTACACCTGCACGCCAGAAGAGGGCATCTGATCCCAATATAGATGGTTGTGCGCCACCATGGGGTGGCTGAGAATTGAACTCAGGACCTCTGGAAGAGCAGCCAGTGCTCTTAATCACTGAGCCATCTCTCCAGCCTACCAACTCCTACAGTGAGGAGTTGGATGAAGTAAGAGCATCACTCATTCATCCATCCGTTCATCCAGCAAACATGTATTGAGCCACGTAATCTGGAGGATATTTCTTAACATCTGAACAGAACCTGAGCAGAAGCTGACAATTTAACAGTTCGCACAACCCTCTATGTGCCAGGCACTGAGGATACAGTTGAAAACAAAATGACAAAGCCTCTGCTTTCGTGGGCTTGTTGTGTTTGTAGGGAGAAATAAGAAACATGATTAACTGGTAAGCTGATAGGCGTGAAGAAGGGTAAGTCGGGTAGGAAGGACAGACACTACTGGCAAGTTTGACGTTGTCGATAAGAAGCCCAAGTTTTGTCAGGCCCGCAGGAAGGGAGAGAGAAAGCCTGGTATTTGAGGAGAGTGTTCTGTGCGGAGGCCCAGCCAGCAGCAAGCTGGAAGAAAGTGACTGAGACACAAGCAGTCCGGCAGGGGCCATGACAGCCAGATCGAGGCTCCTGGTCATCCAGTGGACTGAAGCTTCCACCTTGACCTGTGAGTTCCCTTCTGTCATATTCCTTCTGCTCTGCACTTGAGTGTGAACTTTGGAGCCGCAGGGAGCAGGGGGAGGAGACAAGGTTGTCATTCTCAGAAACTGAATGCAGGGCCCCCGAGGAAGCCGGCCGGCTGCCTCCCTGTGCCACAGTAGCCCCATCCGTAGACAAGTACGGCTCACCCCTCCTGGGATTCTTGTGAGGGTTAAACCAGAACACAGCATGAACGAGTTCTGTAGCACTGCCTTCTGCTTTACAGCGAGTATCCTTCTTATCAGTAATAGCAGCTGCACCAACTACAGGGAAGACGTCTTCTGTTTAGTTCCTGCAGCCATGGGGGCCGGACAAACTGGCTACCAGGTTAAATGAAAGGTAGTATAGAAGATGAGGGAGGGAGGGTACTTATTAACTTGGAGAAAAATGGATTCAGAGCTGTAGGTGTGGCCTTAAGCAGCTGGGCTCTGTGGGGTGCCAGAGGTGCAGCTGGGTTCAGCAAGGAGAACTGAGCCGAGTGTGATGGGCAGCATTGGAGGACATTTGAGGACAAGGTGCAACCCTTTCTCCCAGGAGACAGTGAAGCTGCTAAAAATGGACCTAATTATAGCAATCAGTCAGCCACAAATGAGCTCTTTGGATGTGCTTGCTTCCATATTTATGCACAGCGCCAAACTTAATTCTCTCAGCTCAAAGGGCAGGCATTATCAGGTATCTAGATGATTCCTAAGCTCTCCACCCTGTGAAGATTCCGGGGGCACTGGCATCAGGATCTTTGCACTTGACCTTTGGCCTCTTACTCCTGACAGCAGGCTGAGGCGGGACTGCAGGCTGACTCACCTTGGCCCTGGTGCAGTATGCCTGCCAGTTGAGCAGTGGGTCTGGAATCATGTCCAGGGCCATGTTGCAGGTTCCTATGGCCATATCTTGCTTTCCTAGGAAGTGGAAGATTTTGGCCAGGCGATTCAGGATGGAAGGTTGGTCCTTGGCAATCTCAATGGCCTAAGAAGGGAGGAGGGTAAAGCATAGAGCTGGGCCACCACAGTCACAGGTCCCACCCACCCGTGGCCGGCATCCACATGGCTCAGTTATATAGTAGCCGTATTGGATCCCACTTTGGGGCAAGTCCTCCAGGCCCCAATTCCTTGAAGTCTAGCAAACGGGCACATCCTTAAGCCTTTCCTCCACATCCATGGGGTTGGTTAAGAGATAGGCCCAGAGTCAACCTCTACCTCCCCTTATGGTTTCTAGCTGGGCCAAGCTCTTCCTGCCAATGTTAGTATTGATTGTTACCTGTTTTGAATGACTTGTCTCAGGGACAGCCAGTAAGGGAGCCTCAGTAAGCCTAGCCTTGCCACTAAACCACTAGGGGTGAGAGAGAAGAAACACAGCCAAGGAATTGGTGTGGATGGAGGGGCCCCCAGGAGGACTGTTTCAGAGCCCATTTCAAGGCTGGAGGGGTGGGCGTGGCCAGCTTAGGTGGGGAAGGTGTTGGTCTCCAGCAGAGCAGAGCAGGTGTGAGAAAACACTTGCTTTGGATGAGGAGAGAGTGTAGAGGGAGGGCTGGAGTAGGGTCCTTCCTGGATGGGTCATAGTGGGGTGGACCCACAGAAGCAGAGGGCTCTGGGGGAAATGTGCGAGTCCCAGTTTGCAAAGTAGGTGTCCCCAGGACACATACATACCTTGCCAAAGCAGTCCAAGGGCTCCGTCCCTGAGTACCCGCATTCATGGATGCCCATGGGCGTGGTAGAGAAGGTACCCTTCCTCTCCAGCAGCATACCGACATAGCACCAGGCCAGAGCTGGGGTGAGAGCAAGAGAGGGTTTCTAGGGAGCGGCGGGGGGCAGGGATGGGGGCCATTCCTCCTCTGTAGGCATCAGCCCCCGTGAAGACAAGAAACAGACAGCAGCATGAGCCCAGGACGGAGATGGAGAAAGGCGGAGGGAGGATGTAGACACTTGAGGGTGTGACTGGACATGTTCTGGTGCTCACTCTTTGTGTCTAAGAACATCACACGGGAGAGTGATTTCAGGGTCCTAGCTCTTCTGGCTCCTGGGGTGGGGGGTAAAGTCCCTGTGATGGCTGTTTGGCCTTTAGAACAAGTGACCTGCCTGTCTCCAGCACCGGCTTCTTCCCCTCTGTAGGTGAAGGTGGCGAAGACACATGCTACACATTCCAAGGTATGAGGCGTGTCATCCGGTGCTCGGTGGGTTCCCGTCCCAGCTTGTGGCGGTCTCACTACGCAGCACAGGCTAACTTAGCGCTCTGCCTCAGGCTGCCGAGGATACAGACAAAAGCACCCAAATAAAAGCAAGGTTCCTATGCTTTTACAGTCTGGGCACAGCCTTTGGAGCCTGACCCCTAGTGACCTGTGTGACGTCTACTCCCCAGTGGTCCCAGGGCTCCTCAGACAAATGGCCGGTCTCAAGAAAAACAACTTGCTGTAAAAGTTACTACTACACAGGACGACAAGACGTACAGCCCCTCCACTCAAATGGGGGTCCCCACACAAATGGCGCATGAAACAAGGCCAAGTAACCCCCCTCAGCTGCTATAAAGGGAACTCCCTCCTCTCAGTGGCTAATCTCTCGGGAAGGTTTCCTGCTACTTCTTTGAAGTGTATGTCAATAAATGCTCCCATTGCCTGCTTCTGTGTTGGTAAATTGTTTTACCGCTGGTGTCCAAGCCTTCGGTGTGCGGTGTCACATGGCACTCAGCGCTGGGACCACCGAGTCTGGCATCACACCTGGGGCTGCTATGGTTGTAATTGTTTTATTTACTGGGGCCCAGAGCTTGGGCTCCCTTGGGTAAATGCATGGCTGTGAGATGAGCCAGGGTGAGGCAGAAAGAAAGACAGGGCTAGAGGCAGAGAGACTACCAACAGGCGCAGCAGAACAGAGGCTACTCTTCAACCTGGCCTGGAGTCCCCACCTTGGAGTCTGGAGTCTGAGGACTTGAGGACTTGCTGGAGCAAGGCCAGAGTGCGGTTGAAGGCTGGCAGCCTCTTCTGCTCCACACTGCCCGTCTCCAGGAAGATACCATCCAGCCTGTGGGCAGAGAAGGGTTGTGGCCCCGCACGGCCCTCCCAGCCACCCCCGCGCTCCCTGAGGTGCCCCTTGCAGTGGGAAGGCCCACACACCTCTGCTCCACCTTCTGCCTGGCTTCAAGGCCACACCTCTTCCACCATCCCCAACCCATCTCCAGTCCCAGGCCTGACCTGATGAAGAGCGTTGCCATGGTGAAGTACCAGCTCCTTTTCTCCTCTATTGGGATCTAGAAAGCAGAGAATGGCACGCCGCCGTATGGTGGTTATTGAGATACCCAGGCTGTGGTTCACAAGTCCCATGATTGTGAACCTGATTGTGAACTTGCACCTGAAGAGGCAACAGGTACGGTGTGTGTGGAGGGGGTCCTTTGGTCTTCAACAGCCCTGATGACAGGGTCTGGCTGGGCAGCCTTAGGCAAACTGCTTTACTTCTCTGATCAAAGGGCATTTGAGGAAAGTAGCCAGGTGAGTCCCCAGTAAAGTGGCCACCACGGATCAGGGGTGGAACACATTATTTTTCTTCCCTAGCTAACCCCACCCAGGCTCTGGTTCCCCCAGCCTGGGGCTCTCCCCAGCTGGGTTCTCCTTTCTTCCTTCCACTCCCCCTTTCTGGGGATGTCAAGGGAGTCCACCCAGCTCGGCCTCACCGGCCTCCCTGAGTATTTTCCCATTATTATTCCTGCCAACCTTGCTGTGCATTTAGACTGACTTGGGCACCAGATAAAATATTTATGCTGCTATTTACAGGAGTAACTCCTCCTGCCTCGGGAAGGAATTTTAATGAAAACCAATAAAATCCCCAGTGCATAGCGGCCCGCTCTGCCTCTGGCCCCTCCCTTCACGCTCATCTCCCCACCCCCTCATCTGCCTTCTCAGCTCAGGACCTCACTCATCTCAAACCCGTGCCCCCCCCCCCACAAGTCCCCCTCATTCCAGCAACATTCAGATAGCCAGCATTTCTGAGCACCTCTGAGGTGCGGTGGGGTGTGGCCTGAGGGACAGGTGAACCCTGACATTACCAGGTTCACAAGCCAGCTAGGGAAACAGACCTGAGGATAGCTAGGCCTGGTGTGTGTGCCGAGGTTCTCAGCCCAACTGCCTGGATCTCACAGCAAGCCTAGGACCCGGCTGTCAGCCCTGCTTTACAGATACACTGAGGTGCAGACAGCTCAAGTGACTTGCCCAGAATAGCACAGCTGGAGGTTGTTTAGCTTCATAGCCCATGCACCCCAATATCACGCTAGACTGTTAAAGCTTAGAGGAGGAGCACAATCTGATCAAAGTCCCGAGAGTGATGTGGAACAATACAGCAGGATGCTGGCCACTCCCAGCCAGAGGACATATCTTCTTTCTTTGTTTTTTTGAGACAGGGTTTCTCTGCGTAGCCCTGGCTGTCCTGGAATTCACTCTGTAGACTAGACTGGCCTTGAACTCAGAGATCCCACCTACCTCTGCCTCCCAAGTGCTGGAATAAAGGTGTGCGCCACCACTGCCCAGCTAGAGAACATATTTTTGAGCTGGGTCTTGAGTAGGTTGTTACACTTCAGAGGACTAGGGAGGGACCAGAGTATCTGGTGGGAGGAAGGGCTGGGGGGTCAGGGTATCTGGTGGGAGGGAGGGCTTGGGAGGGACCAGAGTATCTGGTGGGAGGGAGGGCTGGGGGGTCAGGGTATCTGGTGGGAGGGAGGGCAGGGGGGGCCAGGGTATCTGGTGGGAGGGAGGGCGGGGGGGGCCAGGGTATCTGGTGGGAGGGAGGGCTGGGGGGGCAGGGTATCTGGTGGGAGGGACGGCTGGGGAGGGACCAGGGTATCTGGTGGGAGGGAGGGCTGGATTGGGCAGATGCTTGGGGATGTGAGCCAATGAGTTACCTGGAGGCAAAGAACCTATAAATGTGACTGAAGTGGAGGGAGCCGGAGCCAGTGAACGGGATGCCGGGTAAACTCTGTGTGTGGGGGGCGGAGGGGGGAGAGTGAGGCGGGGGCTCATGCATCTGAGCTCCAGAGTGGTATGGCAACTTTTTGGGACAGGGACAGGGAACCTGTGCCCCCTGTAGGGCACCCAGAGAGGCCTACTGTGTTTCTCAGCTTGTGTTCCCTCTGATCTTCTGCATGGTTCAAGACCAGGCAGTGAAGATGAGAGAGGGAAGGTAGATCCCATCCTGAGGGGCGTTAGCCTGGAAGGAAAGCCTGGTGTAAATACACAAATAGAACAGAAGGGATTCTGGGGCTGTGGGAACCTGGAGGAGGTATCCTCCCTGACCCAGGAATTTCCCTGAGGCTTTCTGGAGAAGTGGCACTGAACAGGGTTTTCAAGAGGAGAGGGAGCCACCCAGAGGGATATAGTGAGAACCACTATTCCAGGGGGCTGGCTATCACAGGCAGAAGTTCAGAGGTGTAGGAATGGTGTGTGGGGTCTGCATGTGACCGGAGCTGGAACCCTAGCCCAAGGAGTGGGGGAGTCAATGGGGCACAGCAGGAGTGGCCAAAGAGCCAGGCTTAGAATCTGGAGGCCATCTGTAAGGCAGTGGTGAGCCATAGTAGAGGTTAGAGCTGGGGAGTGAGTGCACACCAGGGTTTTGACTGGGTTTTGAGTGGAGGAAAGACAGGCAGGCCCCAAGGGTTCTGGGGCATCCTTGAGAAAGGGGGAACACTTCCCAAAGCAGAAAGTGGGATGGAGTGGCAGACCACCTATTTTGTCCTTACACAGGACCTTGGAAGGAAGAGGACTCAGGTTTATGGAAGACTCAGGCCTTTTGTGGGCCACACTGGTCAAAGACTTAGCCATGAACAGTCTGTGGTGCCTTGGACTGCCTGGCTGCTTCTTGTTGTGACCTCTGACCTCTGGTCTGGGCACAGGTCTGCTTTGTGATTGACTAACCTGAGGGAGGAGGCCCATACTTCCTCCATGCTTCTGACACAGGGTGGGGCCAACACAAGGCCTGGTAGAGTGGATTCTGGCTCGGAATGAGTGGAGCAGAGGCTGCTGGCTCACAGGTCTGAGTAGCCCAACTGGGTGGCCCTAGGGGTGAGTACTTAGGGTCTGCTTCCTCACCTGCAGAGAAGGATGGTGTTCTGTGCCCCTGGGGGCATGATGGCACACACCTATAATGTAAGCACGTGTTGGGGGGGTGTGGGTAGGGCCCACCCAGGGAAAACACTCTACCTTTCCTGGTGTGGGCTGGGCTGTTTTGTCTACTGTGGCCTGTTTCTGCAAAGGGCCTGCAAAGTGCTGCAAAGAGCCACAGGACTTCAGGGCCTGGAGCCTGAAGACACCCCACCTCACCCCCTTCTCTAGGGCCGCAGACCTCTTTCTTGCTTCCTCCAGACCCCAGTGTTGGATGTGCTGTCCATTTTGTTTTTTTTCCTTTGAGACATCATCATCTCCTTACGTAGCCTAGGCTGTCTTGGACTTGCTGTGTAGCCCAGGGTAGCTTCAAATGTGAGATCCTCCTGGCCCAGCTTCCCACGTGCTTACATTACAGGTGTGTACCACCATGCCTGCTGAGGGCACTGCCAGGGCCCTTCTTGCTGAATAGATCTCATTGGCATTCAGGTCCAAGGGACATTAAATTATTCTCTCAAACCCCACGGTCAGTGAATGTCAGCACTGGGAATTAAACTCATTCCTCTGTGGTCCTAACCTCCAGCCTTGTCCACAGCACCGTAACCAATCACCTGACGATGCATTCAGGGACACTGAGTCCAGAGAGGAGATCTACCCAAAGTTCCACAGGAGTTAACAGCAAGGTTTACAAGCCAACCTCCCCCCGAACCCCTCTGCTCACAGACAACAAATTCAGAACCTTATAATTTTCATGATGGAAGCAATATCACCACCTGGTGGAACTATCCCTGAATTGCAAGAGCAGCTCCTATATCTTCTTCCTCCCCATCCTCCAAATTTGGGGACTGTATTGATTTTCAAAAATGTAACTGAGTGACAGGTGACACATCTCAAATGTAGCCCTTGAGCAGATCCCACTTTCCAGGGGTGCTAAAGGAGGGCTTCTGGGTGACGGATGGGGTCAGCGGACATGGTGTGGAAACAACGCGTGGACAGATGGAGCAGGGGCCTCCGAGTGCTGCTGGGTTGTCATCTTCCAGGAAAAGCTCCTGGTTTCTCTTCCCTCTACAGTGTAACACCAGCCTGAAAATAGCCTGTCCCTTTAAAAGTCCTGGCTGTTTCAGAAGCAGCAGCTGAAGCTGTTACCAGGGGCAACCTGGCAAGCCACAGTGCATTAAATTAAATTAAACAGGCCTGTGGCTGCCGGTATGCTCCTGAAGAAAGGGGGGCGGGGGGTGACTTGCCTTTCTCCTGCCATGGAATCTCAGCGGGCAGGCAAGGCACACAGCTCCAGGGTTCCCAGCTCCCAGAGGCTGAGGGTTTATAGCCTGGGAGGAGGCAAAGGCTGAGGGCACTGTGGAAGGGGTTTCTGGGACTGCCTGATACCGTCTCTGTGTGGAGCACCCCATGCTCAACCATCATCAGTGCCCTGAAGTTCTGAGAGGGGACCAGCCAGCATCAGAGCCTGGGCTGCGGGCTGGCCTCCACCCTGGGGCACATTCTCGGAAAGGAGCTGCATGGGTTGTCCTGAGTTTACAGTGAAAGCAGTCACCTGGACACTGGCTGCAGATGAGCATGAGAGATAGAGGCTGAGGGGTTCTCTGAACATCAGCCTGATGCCCCGTGTCTGTTGTCATGTGGCACCTCCTCCTGACTTGGGGAAAGCAGGCAGAAAGTCTCGGAGACTACAGGCGTCACCTGCTATTTCAAGCTGCCTCTGACTTCAAGTTCACGTCCTTCCCACAATATCTAACCACGAAGAGCTAGAGTTGAAGCAGTGGTTACCACTTGCAAAGCGCATTCACACATCTTAATTAGGGCCTCAGAATGCCCTGCGTGGGTGGGAAAGTGAGAATCATTAATTACCGTCTTAATACAGATGGGGAAACTGAGGCAAGGTGGTGTCCTCCAAGCCACATGACCTATGAGAAAACCTGGACTGAAACTTACAAACACTTCTGGTATTCTTTACCCCTCCCTCTCCCCCCACTTTATGAGAGTCTTTCTATGTACCCTGGGCTAGCCTAAAGCTTGAGATCGTCCCGCCTCCACCTCCTGCTAGGATGACAGGGGCGCATCACCACACCCGGGCTTAGTTGTTCATTATAGCGATAGTTACAAATTTTGCTAAGCACTTACTATGTGCTCATTTGACTCTCTTAAGAGTTACTTATTAGGAGAGTCTGTAGGTAGACAGCTGTGATGGAGCCACCACAATGATACAGCTTGTAGGAAGTACCTTCGCTCCAGGGTCCCTCAAACCAGCTACTCCAAACTAGGGGTTCTCATTCTGAGATCCCTGGACCAGCAGCAGCCGGACAGCATCTGGGAATCTGATAGAATTTCAAAATCTGTGTGTGTCTGTGTTGCTTGGATGATCTGGTGTCCTGGCCAGTGTTACGTCAACTTGATACAAACTAGAGTTATCTGAAAGGAAGAAACCTTAGCTGAGAAGATGCCTCCATGAGATCCAGCTGTAAGAAGGCGTTTTCTTAGTAAATCAATGGGGAGAGCCCAGCACATTGCGGTGGCGCTGTCCCTGGCCTGGTGGTCCTGAGTTCTATAAGAAAGCAGGCTGAGCAAGACATGGTGGGTACGCTTGCACACACACACGCGCACGCACACACACACACACACACACACACACGCACACGCACATGCACATGTGCACACACACCGTGGCCTCTCCATCAGCTGCTGCCTCCAAATTCCTGGGCTGTTTGAGTTCCTGTCCCGACTTCCTTCGGTGTGGAAGTGTGAGCCGAATAAACCTTCCTCCTTTTTGGTCACGGTGTTTCACGGCAGCAATAGAAACCCTAACTACGACATTCCGTTGGCTCTTCTGAGGTGGGGTTTTATACTGTCGTCTAGGTTGGCTTCAACGTGTGGCGATCCTCTAGCCTCAGTCCAGGTGTGCTAGGATGACTGAGTGAGCCACCAGGCCTGACTTAGAAATGCAAATTCTTGACCCACCCATCTGTGGCTGTAGAGGTGTGGTATTAACAGCCCTCTCTACTGTGCTGAGTTTGGACTCCCTACAGAGGGTGGAGTTAAATGGGCTGACAGATGCATCCCTCTTCAATGGGCCAAAGGATCACACTCCTGGGGAAGCCTGAAGATCTTGCTTCTGTGCCTGGCAGGGTAAGGGACAAAGGCAGGTGACCTGGCAGAAATAGTGGGATAAGATACCCTGTCACAGGGCAGGGCTGTGTCAGCTCGGGCATGTCCGTGGGTGGTGCCTCAAGGGCTCAGAGACAGGAGCTTTGGAAACTTGGTGATCTTAAAGGATTTCAGTTTTCTCTCTTTCTCTCTTAACCCTTCATTTACAGATCTATAGGCTTCTGAGTGGACCGGATGGACAGCTAGGTTCTCAGAGAGTATTTACCCAGCAGGTTGAACTTTGCCCTGGCAGCTGCTCTTTACATTCCAGGGAGGCCCCTGAGAGCTGACTAATGCTCTCTTGGGAGGGACTGAGGAGGAGGAAGGCTTCTCCAGGGTCACTGGGCTCTCGGGACACAGTGGCACCTGATTCTCACAACAGCCTTGGAGGGTGTAGTGTCTTCCTTGTATGGACTAGCAAGCAGCCTAAGAGCCACAGCTCAGCCCCACAGCTGGGGCAGAAGGGCCAGGACTCCCCCGACCTTGTGAAGGCTGACACTGGAAATAGTCGCAAGGTGTCAGGCCTGCCTAGGACTGTGTCCTTCTAGACAACTGGAATGTTTTCAGTGGTGACAGGAACAGCTCTAGAGCACAGGGGCGGGACAGGACGGGGGTGGGGGGTGGGGGGGGGAGAGAGGTTCTTCCTCACTGGGTGAGTGGAATAACAGAAGTTTGAGGTCCCCTGCTCCAGCCAGGGATCCCAGAAGGTCACTAAGCCAGCCTCTGTCTGTGAACATTCTGTCTGTCGAAGAAGCTTGTGGTGGGGGCAGTCAACGGGCTAGCGGAGGAAGTTTGGGAACTGAGTACAGTGTCTTGGAAGTGAGTGTCTGTCATTGCCTGGGTTCCCGAGAGAGTTTCACCTGGGCTTCCTGCTCTGAGCAGACCAGATGCAGCTCCTGTCGTCCCGAGGTCTGCCACACCTTCAGGCCCTGTGGGTCATCTTTCCTTCGTGCGGTTCCCGCACTGACTGCACCGTGAGGAGCTACATCTCTATTTCATTGTTGTGGATCTGAGTCAGACTCCAGGTTCTGTAGAGGCTGTGGGCCTGAGGGAGCCTTGCGCCCTCCCAAGCAAGAGCAGAGAGCCCGACTCTCCCCCCTGGTGGCTCCACTTCGAAGCATCCTATGGATATTATTTCTTCTGTCGGTCATAATGGAATCAGATAATGTTAAAAACAACTGACCCCTAGGGTCCTGTGTCTGTGAGAATATGGAGTCCCAGTGCTCAAGGCTACCAGGTAAGTGGGGAGAGAAGCCAGCAGCTGCCCCAGAAGCAATGACAAGGCTAGGGCGGAGGGACCTTCAGGAATGCTGTACCTTGAGCCAATGCACATGACTTTGGCCCTGCCTGTCACTCACTCCGCCCTTGGACAAGTCTGCCCCTCTCTAAGCCCGTTTCCTCATAGACTAGGGTTAATAACTCGGCATTGCTAGTATTCCCGTGATCAAGTGAGATGGTGTATAAAGTCACAGGCATGCTCAGGGCCCGGCTCATCAGCCTGTGGTCTGGCTTCATCCTCTGTTTCTAGCTGAATGAAATCAAAGCTCTCAGAACTGTGGGGGTATGTGCGCCCAACTGCACCCACGTGCACACAGGGATCCTGAGGTTGCTGACTGAGGGTCCCCTCCAATTCTGAATGATGGCGTGAGGGATGGAATGTCCACTCTGTCTGAGAAGCTGGCCTGAGGCATCACTCCCTGCCCTCCAGCCTTGCTGATGGTTAAATCCACTGGGTCCCCCTGGAAGGCTGCACCCCCTCCGGAGCCCACTGTGCCCTGCATGTGAAGGGAAAAGTTCCCAACTGGCAGTGGGTCTGCGAGGCCCGAGTTAAAGGTGAAGTTCTGAGCTCAGATGGCCCATGAGCTCCAGTTGTGGAGTGGACCTTATCGTTTCACACAGACCTGCTGTGTGAGGTGAGGAGGGGCTCCAGCGTGAGGGTATGAGCATGCACATGTGCGAGCACTCTTTGTGTGGCTGTGCATGTGTGCCAGTGAGCCTGCATGTGTGAATCTGCATGTATATTAGCAGGCATGTGTGCTTGTGTTTTACAGGACAACCCTCCAAGCCAAACCGCCACCATCTTTGGGAGTTCTGCTGGCCTGTTCACAAAAGCACCTAGGCCCGTTGACTGGTGACCTTCCCTCTTAGAAGGAGGGGGCAGAGAGGGTCATGGGAACTTACGCCTGAGTATCCAGCTACCCCTCCCAACCAGTTTTAAGCAATTCTGCCTCAACTGCACATGGCCTTGGATTTCTAGGGTAGGAAGCTAGAGGATTTAAATGGGAAAGGATATAGGAGGGGGTGCTCCCTCTACACAGCCATGTGGGAGTCACACTGACCTCAGACTTCCAGGTGGCTGTTTTAAGGTTACCTACGCTCCTATAACCCTCACCTGTTGCTTGGTAAGTAAATTGAACAAGCTCATTGGCTCCCCAGGGTGAACTCTGGTGGAATTGTACCTTGCTTTGTCATTAGGACTTTAGAAGGAGGGGTAGACATTGTTTATGTATCCCCCAGAGAAAGAATTTTAGGAACAGCATATGTGTGAGCATGTATGTGTGCCTATGTGTGAGTGTCCATGTGTGAGTGTCCATGTGTGTGATCATGTGTGAGTGTCCATGTGTGTGACCATGTGTGAGTGTCCATGTGTGTGACCATGTGTGAGTGTCCATGTGTGTGACCATGTGTGAGTGTCCATGTGTGTGACCATGTGTGAGTGTCCATGTGTGAGTGTCCATGTGTGAGTGTCCATGTGTGAGTGTCCATGTGTGTGACCATGTGTGTGTGTCCATGTGTGGATGTGAGGATGTGTGTACATGTGAGTGCATGTGTCTGTGCATGTGTAATGTATACCTACATGTTTATACATGTGTCGAGCCTCCAATATTTTGAGAAAATAGGATGAAGTGAAATAACTGAGTGGCCTGAAGCAGGAGTATTCCTTTTCTGAAGAAATAGAAAAGTTCTAAGTTTAAGTTTTTCGGTTTTTTTTTTAAGTAAATTTTTTTTAAAAAACAGGGACTTTTTTTTTTTAAATATTTAAAATCGAGTTAGTCAACTCAGTTAAATTTATAGCCAGGCCTTTAATCCCAGCACTCAGAAGGCAGAGGCAGGCGGATCTCTATGAGTTCAAGGATAGCCTGGTCTACAGAGTGAGTTCCAGGACAGCCAGAGCTACACAGGGAAACCGTGTTTCAAAGTTTAAAAAAAAAAAAAAAATTAGCAATAGTCACAAGGCCCCCTGTTAGCCCCTGGTGGGTGGGGACAGGTAACAGAGAAGACCAGACGGGGGGCTCACCGCTCCTGGGACAAGGCAGCACTCCCTCCATGATGAGCCACAGATGCTGTCTGGTCCAGAGCCATTCACAGTGTATGCGGGGCCCAGTGGGTGGAGGAAGAACTTCGCAGCATCCCAGTCTGCATCTGCCTGGTGCTTTCATGTCAGATTTCCCTTCCCTAACACTGGGACAGCCGTGTTAGGGTCTCATGTGGTTGATGAGGAAACTGAGGCTCAGAGAAAGTTACATGACCTGCCTGTGGCCACCTGGGGCTGGGGCAGAACCTTCACCGATCTGTCTAAAGGCAAATCTTGTGCTCTTAATGTCCATGGAACCTTGAGGTTTGTGACCAGGAATTGCTGGAAATCAATCTCTCTGTCTCTCTCCCTCTGTCTCCCCTTTGTCTCTGTCTCTGTCTGTCTCTCTCTCTGTGAAGAGGTAGTCTTCAGAAGAAGGGAAGAGTGATAAAAGCAACACATCTCTTCATAATTTTGTCAAGAAAGAGGAGCAGGGCTTAGAGGTGTAACTCACTAATAGAATGCTGTCTAGTGCAGCCAGGCCTGGATTCCATCCGCAATACCACAACCTAAAACCTCCCAAGAGGGAATGAAGAGCAGAGACCAGACATCTAAAAGGCTCAGTCCCTCTCACACACCGTTCATGAGTTCAGCCACCAGCTTCACATTGTTTCCTGTGCAGCAGGGGTTAGTAGGTGAACAGTAGGGGTTAGTAGGTGAGCAGCAGGGGTTAGTAGGTGAGCAGCAGGGGTTAGTAGGTATGCAGTAGGGGCTAGTAGGTGAGCAGCAGGGGTTAGAAGGTGTGCAGTAGGGGTTAGTAGGTGAGCAGCAGGGTTTTTAGAAGGTGAGCAGTAGGGGTTAGTAGGTGAGCAGCAGGGGTTAGTAGGTGAGCAGCATGGGTTAGTAGGTGAGCAGCAGGGGTTAGTAGGTGAGCAGCAGGGGTTAGAAGGTGTGCAGTAGGGGTTAGTAGGTGAGCAGTAGGGGCTAGTAGGTATGCAGTAGGGGTTAGTAGGTGAGCAGCCACTGCTCTCCAGCCGTCATTTGTCCTCTGGCTTCAAGGGGCTCCTGGCTCACCCAGCCCCTCCCCATGGGTAGAAAGCCTCCCGCATGACACAGGCTTTGATGGCCTCTGCCCACCTCCACTGCGCCCAAAGGGGTGACTCCTGCAGCTGGGAGTCCCAGAGTGTCTCCATCTTCTGCCTTTCATGATCTCCCCAGTAAATGGCAGTCGGCCTATCTACCTATGCTCTCGAGGCATTCCCCATTCCGGATTCCTGAGAGCACTTGTGAGGGGTCTCCCTCTATCCCCCCATCTCTGATCCCAGAAAAAAGCAAGGCCTTGAGGCAAGTTAGAATGGGGCTGTTCAGCTCTCACTCACTAGCTCAGTCCCCTCAGGCAAACTGCTAGCCATGCCTCAGCTCCCAGTCTCTCCTCTGAACCACAGGGTTCTGGTGTAAGATGAAGTTGACGGTGCCCAGAGGAGGCAGCCACGTGAGGAGGTTCTGAGGAGCAGGTGGCATGTGAGAGGAAGGCAGTCCTACTCAGGGAGGGGTAGAGTGTCCCAAGAAGTCTGGAGAATTGTGTGTTAGGATTGCTGTGAGAGGGGGCCAACACAGTCAGGGGAGATGGGCTAAAGAGGAGGGTGGAATCCAATTACAGAGCCCATGTCAGCAGCTCTTCAGTCGTCACGTGCTCTTCTCTACAAAGCTCCAGGCTGCCTCCTTCTGGCCCCCAGGCACTGCCCCAGCTGTCTCTGAAGTCCTCATGCTCTGCAGGCCCTTTTACAGACATCACATTGGAAATGCCCTCATCTTATTCCTGCTTGCAAATTCCTGCCTGTTCCAGAAGCTTCCATCAGTCACTCCTTCAGGGAAACATTACTTCTCAGGAACTTGCTCACTGCTCCTCTATTCCACAGGACCTGAATTTTCTTTCCTTTAAAATAATTTATTTAATTTTATTTTATGTGCATTGCTGTGAGGACATCAGATTCCCTGGAACTGGAGTTGCAAACAGCTGTGAGCTGCCATGTGGGTGCTGGGACTTGAACCCAGGTCCTCTGGAAGAGCCATTCCTCCAGACCCCCAGAACTTGAATTTTCTAGGTCACTTCCGATACCAACATTGGGTGCCTTGTGCCGCTGAAGTTCACTCCCAATGTCAGGCCATAGGGAACTGGCTTTGTTTCACAGAGCATGCTATCTGGTGCTCAATATCGAGAGACTGCCGTGTGTCATGGGCCTGAGCACTCAGGCAGCCTGTAGGGACATCTCTAATTTGTCCCTTTGGCTTCTGCTCCCAGAGGAAGGGCTTGGGCATGGGGATTAATAGCAGAACTAACTGCCGTTTTCTCTGTTGTTCAGGACTTTCTTAAAGAAAAGGCCTGGCGCACAGTAGGTACTGGATAAATGTAGAGAAATTCAGTAACCCCCCCCCCCCCGTTAGGCATCCCAGGGTTCTCTGTCATTTGAGAGGGTAATCACAGTAAGTCTCAGGCAGAGCTCCAGAGCTTGGTACTGACATCTGTGAAGTCTGCATGGAGGCCAGAGACAAACAGCCTGTTAAAGCCGCACAGCAAAGCAGCCACAGCTATGCTCCAAGCCCAAGTCCCTGACCTTGACTGCTGAAATCACCACTCCTGTCCTATTTATTGAGCACATACTCAGTACCCGGCACTTCATAGCACAAGCTCTCCCATCCTTTGAGAGAGGGGAGAGGGGCCCACACCCCTGCCTCCCTCCTGACCACAAGGGCTCTGCACAGAACTGAGAGGCAGCCACACTTCTCCCTCAGCACCCCAGCTCTGGCTGTCCGCTGGCTGGGCAGTGTTCACCGTGGCTTGGGCCGACTAGACAGTCCGCCTCTCCTAAACCTTTGCCTCCCTGACCACTTCCTCCAGGAAGTCTTCATCCCCTGCTCACTTTCCAAGATCAGAGGAGGACCTTGATAGTTATCTGTCTCCCTTTCTGCGTCATTCCACAGATGAGGGGGGAAACCCCCGCCATGGGTGACTCTGGGCTGAGTCATGAGCTCCAGCTCCCCACCCAGGGCTTTTTAAGCCCCACACCTTTTCTGTGACCTGTGGCCACAGCCACACTCGACACGCACACCGCTGCTTGCACTATCCATGCCCAGTGGCCTGGCGAAGTGGAGGACCGTGACTTCTTGTCATGGTCACAGGTACGCCTGTCTGGGGTGGGGGAGGGGGGCTTTGCAGGTGAGGAAATGGAGGATCACCCGAGGCTGACTCTGTGCAGGCCGTTTCTAGGAACTTTACAGACATTAACTCTTAATTATGCCATCAGCCAAATGGTGCCACATTATGCCGATGAGAAAGCCACACGTGCCATTGTTATCGCATTTCACAGAGAGGGAACGGGCATGTGAAGAGCCAAGTATCGGATGATTGGAGCCGGAGAACTCAGAGAGCTGGGACCGGACCTGGACCCTTTCAGCCCAATGCCCTCCTGACCTCTAGCCTGCCCTGTTATCCTTGGGTCAAGCCTGTACCCTCCGACCCGGCCTCTCTGAAGTCGCTGTTCAACACTGCTCTTTCAAGAAGCTCTGCTTTGGTGGAAAGGACACTCAGGGTGTGTGCTGGCTTCGTGGAGATGCACCAGGGCATCACTCTCAAGAGCATAACATTCTTACATCGCCTTCCCGCAGCCTCAGTGACAGGCAGCCTCTGGGGTGCCCCCAGTGAACCCCACCTGCTGGTATTTCTGATCCGTGTAACCGCCTCCCCCTCAGTGTAGCCTGGACCCAGTACCTTGTTTCTAAGAAACAGAATATCAGCAAAAGTGTCAACAACCAGCCAGGAACTTTACCCTATTGATTATGAACTAGTGTTACTGTAGATGGTCCCCAGTCAGGCAAACCTTCAGAGGACATCATACCCCAAGCACTGAGTAGGACCACACCTAGATTTCAGATCCACAGGGCTGCTCAATCATAATTGCTTATTGCTTTGGCTGCTGAACATCAGACCGTTGATGTGCAGGATAAATGACAGGTATGCTAGGATCTCCTTAGTGCCGGTACTTAATGAGTGTCACTGTACCAGACTGGTTTACAGCGAGAAATCACACAAACACTGTAGTCCCTCTCAAAGCTGTTGAGACCGAGCTGGGGACAGTTGGAACAGTGCTAAGGGGATGCTGTGACCAGCCTGGAATCATGGAACCTTCCTTGGGAGGGGAAATTAAGGCAAATCTGAGAGCTACAGAGGAGGCCACAGGAGCAAGAGGTACCTCAGGAAGAGGCAGACAGGACACAGGAAGGGAGAGAGCTGTAAGGAGCCGCCCACAGGAAATGGAATGGATGTGGGATGTAGTGAAAGCCTGGGTGGAGAACTGGAGGTCTCAAATGCCACTCAAGCCTAGGACTCCCTCTGCCAGACAGGGGGGGGGTGAGGGGGAAGGGGGCCGAGCAAGGACACGGCCAGGGAGATGCGGCAACTGTACAGGGAACTGTAGAGCAAGCTGGAGGGTGGCCACACGGTCCAGGCAGGAAGTTTCAGAGGCTGGGCAGGTAGAGGAGACCTGGGCAGGGGAGGGAAGCCCTTATAAGCCGAGGTAGTGGAGTTGACAAAATTTAGGATCTGAATGAAGAGGTGGATGGGGGGATAGAGGAGGAAGAAAACCTTCCAAGTTTCTGGTGACTGGTTGTGCCTCTTGTTAGCTGAGTGTGCATAGGCTCGCCAACAGGTACTTGCTGGCAGAGGAGTGAGCCTGGCTGGATTTGCCTCGGTGCTGAAACAGGGAGCTAGGTAGGAACGCAAAGCTACGGGGCAGCCTGGGCTGGGAATGTTCGGGGGCATCCCCGTGAAGGAAACGGATGACCACAGTCCTTCCAGCACTCACCTGCTGCCCATAGCCCAGCGCCTTGTCGTAGAGCGCGATGCCCGCCTCCAGCACCCGCGCGCGCTCCTCCGGACTGGCACAGCCCACGTCGAAGCCGTGTGCGTACCCCTGCTCCGCCAGGCAGCGGGCGGCTCGGAGCCGCGGGTCCCCGGAATCTTCGGGGTCCCCTGCCAGGCCCATGAGGCTGGCCAGTCTCGCGGCGCACGCCTCCTCTTCTTCCTCCTGGCCCAGCTGCCCGTAGACGTGCGCTAGATTGGCCCAGGCGTTGAGGTTGCCGGGGTCCTCGCGGGCCACCTCCAGGAAGCGCTCGCGGGCCTCGTCCAGCTCCTCCAGGTAGAATGAAAAGGTGCCCAGGAGGTGACGCGCGGCGGGCAGCTGCGGGGCGGCCACCAGCTCCAGCTCTTGCCGCAGACCCTCCCGCTGGAGCTTCAGGTCCCGAGCGCGCAGCTGGGCGGGCGAGCGCGGCTCGAAGTTGAGCTGCATCTCCAAGTGGAAGTGGCCGGGCAGGTAGTCCAGTTGGTCGATGAGGGCGTCCAGGTCCTCGGCGGCAGCCCCGGGCTCCGTCATGGCTGCTCCTGGGCTGCCCTGGCCTCCCCTAGCTCCCGAGGCTGCGGAGGACAGTGGATGGGGCGGCCCCGGAGGGGGCCCTCCCCGCACGGCGGTCCTGGGCACTTCTTGCGGGTGGGTGTGGCTCCCAGAGCCGGCCCAGGGCTCGCCCTGTAGGTGTTTTCCGCTTTCGCTGCTAGACCGTGCATTGCACAAGCAGCTGTGCCTGAAAAACAGGTGCGGTGCATTGCCAAATGTGGGGCTCACAAAGCCGGTGAGTGGGGAAGGCGGATTTTGACTCTACTCAGCAGATGAGGAAATGAGCTCAGGAGAGAAAGGTGCTGGCCAAGGTCACGGAACCACGGCATGCCCAAGGAGACCTGGAACCTCCGTTTGCCCAGGCTGGCCAGGCCCTTCCTGCATGGGCTCTGCTCCGCCCTCCATACAGAGCTGTCCCGACAGGCCCTTCCAGCTGCTCAGGATTCCAGTGCTGTGGAGGGTTCTGGTGCCTTCCGCTGACCACTGCGGGCTGCCCTCCTCTGGTCTTTCTCCCTGGCCTCCCTCACTTGAATATCGCAGTGTCTGCTCCTCTCAGGAGTGGGCCCAGATGGCAAGACAAAGGCAACCAAGTGCTTATTCTGCTTTTGCTTCTCTGTCCCTAATAAAGAACAGTCCCTTATACTTGGTTTCCCTCCTCTGACACATGATGTAGTCCCAAGCAAGGGTCAGGGAGAAACGTAGGAAGAACTGATGGATGGCTGCTCTGGATGCGTGTGGGCTTTATGTCTCCGGGTCGGTGACGATCTCTCTCAGGTTGGAGATGTCACCTGGCTTCTAGCATGCAGCTGGACTATGGTAAGGCAGACTAGGCTTCCCGGCAGGTCTGGACCTTGGACTCTTCCTTACTTGTCCGGTGCCTGGGCTCTTGCGGCCCCTGGCCTCATCCTCTTCAGGAGACCAGAATTTTCACGAGACACAAAAGAGCCAGTTAGTGAATTTGAAGATAATACAACTTAAGTAATATTTTCAAGTCAAAACATTTGGGTGTTATTTTTTAATAATTCTTTGTTCGCAAAACTTACCGTAAGTTGTTATCCATCGTGAGATGAGATAATCTCTTACAGCTTTTGGACTATCAGAGAGGAATTTCCAGTGAGCTTAGCTGACTTTTGATTTTTTTTTTTTTCAAAATGTGGCTGTATATAGGTAATATAAAAATTCCCATTTTGACTTTTTAAAATTATCGGTGTGGGTACTGGGGTTACAGACCATTATGAGTGGCCATGTGGGTGCTGAGAATTGAACCTGGGTCCTCTGGAAGAGCAACTAGTGCTCTCAAGACAGGTTTTCTTTCTTGTAACCCTTGCTGGCCTGGAACTCACTCTGTAGACCAGGCTGGCCTCAAACTCACAGAGATCTGCCTGCCTCTGCCTCCCGAGTGCTGGGATTAAAGGCATGCACAACCATTGCCTGGCTTCCATTTTGAATTAAAAAAAATTTTTTTTTAAATTGTGTGTGTTTGTGTGGTGGGGGCACACGTGTGCCACGGCACACCCACGTAGATCATGATGTAGATCAGAGGACAACTTTCAGGGGTCAGTTTTCTTCCATCATTTGACTATCGTTCGGGTTGTCAGGTGACCTAGAAGGTGCCTTTCGCCCACTGAGCCATTTCTCCAGCCACATGTAACTGTTCCTGCTGTTTTTTGAGACAGGGTCTTTTGATGTAGCTCTGGTTGGCCTGGAACTCACAATATAAACCAGGCTGGCCTCCAATTCACATTGGTCAGTCTGCTGCTGCCCTTTGAGTGCTAGGATTAAAGCTGTGTGCTGCCACACCCAGCCACTTTAACTGGTTTTCTAACTGTACGGTTCCCTAGCATTAAGTACATTCATATTATTGTGGAAACTTCACCACCTTCCACTCCTGAAACCTTTTCATCTTCCAAAATTGAAACTCCAACCCATCTAAATAATAACTCCCACCAGATGTGGTGGCTCATGTTTTAGTATCAGGAGGCTGAGGCAGGAGGATTGCAAGTTCAAGGTCCATCACATTGGCCTGGCAACATGTGAGACTCTATCTCAATTTTTTTTTTACAAGGGTTGAGGGTGTAGCTCAGTGAGGAAGAAAGATAGGATTTCACCCCAGTTTCCCCTCCTACCCCCAAATCCTCCTCAAGTGCCTGGTAACCACCATTCCACTTTCTCTTTCCACATCTGAATACGTAACACTTCTTGTAAGTGAAATGGTATTTGTTCTATTTTGTCTGGCTTATCACTTAGCATAATGACTTCAGGCTTCATCCGTGATGTTCCATGAGTAAGAACTTCCCATTTGATTTTTATTTTTCTCAGACAGGGTCTCTATGTAGTCCAGGTTGGCTTCATACTCGGTGTGTAGCCCTGGCTGGTCTGGGAACACTCCTACCGCCTTAGGCTTCCAAGTGTTGGGATTCCAGGTACACACCACCACTGTTGGACAGCATTTCCTTCCTTTTTAAGGATGAACCATATTCCATTGTCTGAATTGTCTGTACCTATCGCTCCTCGTTTATCCCTCATTTGCTAGGGAACACACAGGTTGTGGTTATTGTGAATGACGCTGCTACAAGCAGGGGTATATCGTGTGTGTGTGTGTGTGTGTGTGTGTGTGTGTGTATTGTGTGTGTGCATGTACGTGTGCGTGTGTGAATGTGTTTGGGTTCCTGCCTTTAGTCTTGTGGCCCATACTAAGAAGGGGAATTGCTGGGTCGGGTCATATTGTAAGCCTATGTCTAATTCTCTGAGGAACCCCTGTACTGTTCCTCAGCAGCAGAGCCATTGTGTTTCTCAGCAAAGCACAAAGGTTCCAATCTCTCTGCACTCCTGTGTCTTTTTCTCATTTTGTTCACATCCTGATGGATGGGCTAGGCTTTTGATCCGATTCTAAGAAGATGAGGAGGAGTCGGGAGGTAAGGGAGTCAGTGGGTGGGTACGTGTGTCGCAGAAGCTGGGGAGGTTTGAAAAGGTCAGCAACCTAGAGCTGTACCCCAAGGCCAGAGATGCCCATAGCTGGAGAGAGGTGGCAAGAGATAGGACCTAGAGGGAGTGCTGAAAATCCTCTCACAGAGTCTCCATCCTGGCTGAGAAGTTTGACTTGGCTGCACTGACAATGGAGTCTGGGTGGATCCAACTCTTGCAGCTACAGATCTCTCCAATGTTGAGTCCTGGATGGGCTGTGTGACCCCTTACGAGACGTGACCAGGACAAGTTATCCTGTCTGAGCCTTAGATTCCTTTCCTGCATAATGAGAGTGGAGACGGAGAGGTTGTGGTAGCACCTATGAAAGAGAATGAATTACTTGGCCAGACAAAAAAGTTTCTATGATGGAGAGGAGTTGGACTACCCAGGGCAGTGGGCTCAGTACAGAGCTGGCTCGCCCTGGCCTGCTCTTGCCTGTCTGGCAGCCAGGACTCTGGCCCATGGACCTTGGCTTGTGTCTCTCACCACTCCTTCAGCTGTCCTGCAGCCAGGAGGACCTCTGTAGAAGAGGAGACACGAGCAGTCTGTGCCACCCCGCCCCGAAGAGTGCCTCAGAGGGCCCGGCTGGTGGGAGGCCTCCTGCTCTGTGCAAGGATAGCCACAACTCCGTGACACGTCAGTATAACTCTCCAGGGAAACTCCCGTCATATGTCGGGGGAGGGGGAGGGATGGACGCCATGTGAGCATGCCTTGTCTAGGGTCACCTGCTAGGCAACAGCAAAGCCAGGCTTCGCATTTATGGGTTACTGACAAATTGGACTACATTCATTTATCTATCACTCAACAGATATTTACGGCACATTTGCTATATGGCAAGGGCTGTCAGGAGTGAGTGGAAGTCTCTGTCTGCGGGTCTCTGAGACACCCTTTCCAAGGACTAGGGATGACTGGCTGAGCTCTCAAACCTAAAGTAGGTCACTTCATGTTCTCAGGAATCCGGGAGACGGAGCATTGCTTCATTTTCCAGGTGAGCATGCTGAGACTTAGAGAGAAGGTGACTTGCCTGAGGACCCAGCGCTGGACAGACGGAGGCCATGGCTGATGCCTCTGACCACCAGCTCAGTGGTTTACTGCAGGCACTCAGCTGTGACTATGTGGCTCCCAGCCTGGAGCCAGAAGTCCAGCTCCCCATTTAAATACCAGCTTTGGTGTGGGGCAAGCTGTGAAAGGTGCTGTTTGCCACTGGTCGGATGCAGGACTGCACACATCCTCCATTAATTCTATGGGATTGGTGTGTAGACAGATGCCTGTTCCATCTCTGCAGGAGACATGAGACGTTTTCATAGCACAGCCAGAGGATGCTATTTGTGGGGGAAGGCAGGAGGAGGCAGAGCTGGTCATGCCAGCTTCAGGGCACACCCTCCCTTCTTTCTTCACCTAGCAAGTGCTTCCTTGTTTAGGGTTCTTCTCTATAAAGCCTTCCCTGAAGTACCTGCCCATAGCCCCCCACCCCCATCTCACCTCCACCCTCACCCCCAACTCACCTCACCCCCAACCCCCTCACCCTCATCACTCCCTCACCCCTCATCTAATCCCCTCACCCCTACCCCATCACACTCCCACCCTCTCACACCCCCACCCCATCTCACCCTCACCCCCATCTCACCCCCACCCCCACCCCCATCCCCCTCACCCTCTCCCACCCCACCCCTGCCCCTCCACCTCCAGCCTGGCCGAGTGCAAGGTCCTTGTTTTTCCCACTATACTCGGAGGGCAGGGATCACATCTGGATTGCAGACATTCTTCAGTGTCTGCTCACAGTGGCCTTCTGAGGACTACGTCCCCTCCAGTGTCCCTTCACCTAGCTCTCCACCTTGTCCTCCATCCTCCTGGCCATCCCTGAGTCCCTCCGGCAGAGAAGGAACGGAATTCTCAAGTCCGCTCTCCCTCCAACCCAAGATGAGCATGAAGGTAGTTCCCGACCCTGGGATTTCCTAGGTACGAGCAGGAATAAACAGATTCTCAGCAAGTGGCAAGTCCTCTGTCCTGGAACCCCAAGGGGCATGCTCAGGTCCGCAGGAGCTGGGAGGTCTCTGGCAAGGCAGCTCTGGGTCTATACGGATGAATGAAAACGTCAGGGCGGCGGCACTCTGGGAAGGTCCCACGTGGCACGAAGCAGGTCTGTGCTTGCTGAATCATAACGCCCAGGGAGCGGGTTGCCTTGGCAGCGCCCAGTGTCCAGGGGGTGTGCTATCATGAGGGGTGTGGGCCTCCAGCCCAGCTCAGTAGGGCCTCCAGCCAGGTCCCCGCTCAACATCATGACCACCGCCCTCAAGTGGTTCAAAGGGGCACCCTTCGGGGTGCAGAGCCACAGGTGGGGGCCAACTGCTTCCCGGCCTGGCGTTCAGAGTCCAGGGGAGTTCCTGTGGGCCCCACCAGCTTCTCTACCTCGGGAAAGGGAGACTAACCCTGAAGGCTGGAGCCGGGGAGGAAGGGAACAGGGCTGGGAGGGCCGGCTCGCTCCGCCCCCGCCGCTCATTTCCTGGCTCAGGCTTTACCCCACCGAGAGTTCTTCTTTGTCCTGTTCTTCTTTCTCCATCTCTTTCCCTCTCCTCCCTCCCTCTTCCTCCTCCTTCCCCACCCCCTTTCTTCTCCCCTGCTCTTCTCACTACATAGCAGCGCTGGCTGGCTTTGAACTCACAGAAAGCTGTCTGTGTTGCCTTCCAAGTGTTGGGATTAAAGGCGTGGACAACCATGCCTGGCCTCTAAATTTCTTTTGTTTTCTATTCCACTTCTGTAGTAAGTTCTTGCAAGCTATTTCCAGAATGTCTTCTATGTAAGGAATTCTGAGAGGCCAAGCCCATGAAACACTCAGCTAAAATGTTCAGAGTGGGTTTGCAGCCCAGATGTCATATTTCTTTTTCCTTTCTTTTTCTTTTTTCTTAAAAAAATTCCTTAAAATTATTTATTTATTTATTTATTTATTTATTTATTTATTTATATTTAGGCAGAGTCTCTATGTAACCCTGGCTGTCCTGGAACTCACTCTGTAGACCAGGTTGGCCTCAAACTCACAGAGATCCACCTGTCTCTGCCACCCAAGCGCTGGGATTAAAGGTGTGCACCACTATACCCAGCTGTCACATTTCTTTTTTATATTATATCATTTAATATAGTTTTGTCTAAACGACCTACTATGTGCTGCACATGATACTAAGATCTAAGGGTCGTGAACAAACAGCAAAGCTCTGTATTCATGAGCTTTGCATTCCCGCGGGACAGAGTGGATGGCGATAACCCTACACTTATTATTAAAAGTATCTGAAACATGACAAAATATACGCTATACGGCGTAACTATCTACCCAGAGGTGGGAAAGAACAACAAAGCTGTGAGGAGAAGCAGAGCATGGGCTGGGATGGTAGTGGCAACATCTCCAGAACTCTCAGAACGAAGCAGGCCAAAGTGATTTCCACGGGCCAGCTCCAAAGTCCTCTCTCCTGGGAAAACCAACTCCCCCGCCCCCCAGGGCTGCCCCAGCCGGGACCAGATGTCAGGCACTGGGCTCTCACTTGGCTACATACCTCCCTAGGTTTGATGTCTCTGCTGTTTACCCCAACCAGAAGAAACTCAGCACCTTCACAGAGGCCCCGTACTCCAGGCATCACTCCGTGGAATTGGTGAGCCTCCTCTCGGTGTGGTCTGTGTCCCGCTTCCCCCATGCTCGGCTCATTCTCAGGCTTATGTGTTTGATAAACTCAGGACTATGGTGAAAAACTAGGTGTTTGGGGCAGCAGACTCCTCTCTTCAGCCTGGCTCCCCTCTCCAGCTCCCAAAAGTGGAACAGGACCAGTGACAGAGGGGATCAGAACTGCATCTTGAGTGTTGAGCCCCTGGGGATCAGGCTGAGGGACTCTCCATTCCCAGATCAAGGGGGACTTGGGGGAGGATTTGCTAGGGGAAGGAGCTAGGTGGTTGCGACTGACTCAGCTCTGTGCCTGCTCTACCTTAGTCCCACATAGGACCTGGGACCTATAACTCCAAAGATACCTGCTTTAGCAAGAAGTTCCTAGAACAGAAGTTGGGCACAGGCTGGGCCCGGGCCCAAGAAGCCACCCGTCTGACCCAACTACCACACTTCCAGTACCAAGCCATTATGAAAGAAAGACAGCAGCAGGTAAGACTTGGAGCCTGTCCCTTCCACCACCAGGGCCAGGTTTCCTGTCCACACGGCTAGCCCTTCAGAGTCCTGGTGGACATGGCTTCCTCGTGGAGAGCACCATCATCCCTCAGGCTCCTCCTGGCTGGATCTTCCTTCGTTCTTTTCTTTAATCCTATGGTCTCTTCTCTTGGGGCAGGAGCAAAAGCTGGGGCCTGGCTCCTACAACTTGAAAGACTTCTTAAGCCAGCTGCAGCAGAAACCACAGAGCAAGAGGGGGCTGCTCAGCTCTGGAGAGATCCGTTTTCCGAGGCTCATCGGGGTAGGTTCTGGCCTCTTCCACCCTCCGTTCTCTGTGAAAAGGGAGTGGTAGCTTGCATAGTGTGTGAGAAGCACCCTTCTTTGAACCTGTCTCCCCCTAGGCTTGGCTAGGCTCTCCTCTGCCTTCCTCACTGGCCATTCTGCTCTCCCGTCCTCAGCCTTGAGCTCCGTAACTGTGGCCTACTCCAGTAGGGGTGAGTGTGATTTATCTCTAGGTCTCAGAAGAAACCTAGAATATACTAGAAGCTCAACAAAGGTACCCATGTAGCCAGCCAACCAGGAAACACTGATCGAGTGACAACAGAATGCTGTGTACTGAAGTGGGCCTTGGGAGACCTGGGGGACAAACATAAGAGTGAGCATCTTAGTGACAGAATCATCTAAGTGACGTGAATCACAGCACAAAGAAGGAAATACGTATCCGGTCAGAGTTTTGAGGGAAACGACACAGAGAAGGAGAGAGCTGTCGGGTGGTTTACAGAGAGCAGTTTGGGAAGGTCGTACTGGGGCAAAACCTGCAGGTCATAGGCAAAGGACTCGTCTCTGGAAGCGGAAACAGTACAGACCAAGGGCCTGAGGTGGGAATTCACTTGCCCAGTTAGAGCAATAGACAGGCTAGAGAGAGCTGTGAGGCGGGAAGGAAGAGGTTAAGAGAGAGGCTGTGAGGAGGGCCCCGCCACCAAGGTAGTTCGGGGCCCAGCTTCCTAACAATGGAGTTTTCTCCAGAGCACACCTCAGCATTCTGAGCCTCAGAAGGAAACAGGAGCCAGTTTCATTCTTTGGGGTCGGACAGATTGATCCTTACAGTGACCTGATTTTCCTAACACAGGTCCCACCGGCCTCTGCCAGGTCTAGGGTCCGCTTGCAGGGCCCAGAGGTGAGCTAGGCTGCATCGTGTGTGGAGCAGCAGTGCCCCCGTGTGGCTAAAAGGTGTATAACCAACAGCAGAAAGCCAGGTCTCACTAAGACCCACCTCCCCACACCTCAGACTAGCTCTGCTCCCTGTATTTCGAAGACCAGCTTCTGACCCAAGAGGCTAATCCAGACCCCTGATACTATCTTAGCCACAGTCCTTTTGCCCCAAGACTGCCATCACCTCAACCTGACTTGTGCGATGGTGCCTACTATGTGTCAGACCTCGGGCAGAGAGCTTTGCAAACATTCAATTCCACCATCATGCCCTGCAGGAAAGCATTGCCATCTCTGTGTTAGTCCCACAGACCATGAGGCTCAGAGGCCCAAGCTCCCTCAGCTAGGAAGTGGCAGAGCCAGGCTCCCAACCTCGGACTCCAGGCACTCAGCCTTCTGCTCACAGCACAGTGAGCCCACCATGGAGCTGTAGGTGGAAAGGACAGACATACACAGAGCCTGCAGAGCAGCTGCTGTACGCCGGGGAGGAAAGTGGGTCCCGGGAGAAAGGGTGTCTGGGGACCTTTGCAGGGTGGGGAAGGCATTCTGAGGGGTGAAAGCATCGTAAGCAAGCAGAGTCAGGGAGGCTGAGCTGAATGCCAGGTACGGAGGCAACAGCATGGCTGGACTTGGAGCTAAAGGTGATCGATGGAGGAGGCTCACCAGCCAGGCTGTGACGAGGCGTAGCATATGCATATGCTTTCCCTCCCGAGATTCGAAACCCCAGGCATCTCTTCCTCAGATGAACCAGCATGAATCGTGGAAGCTCCAGTCTTTGTGTTTCTGTCTTCTGTCCTGCAGAACTACTATCCAGGCCCTGGAAATTACGGGGAGAAGGGTAACCCCTACACACGGCTGGAGGTGAATGCCTGGAACCGAGCACATTCTGAGGGCCTAATGTGCAGAATGTCCAACAAGCCACCGCCCGTGTTTTCACCAGGTACCCTCACCAGGCTCGTCCTGTGGGTAGGGAGGCTGAGGTCACACCCTGGCCACTCCCCTACAGGTACACCCACTTTTGTCTCTAGGGCAGTGGCCTGGGACCTGGGACCTACACCATCAAAAGCAGCATCGAGAACTTTGTGGCACGAACCACGGGCAATCGTGGCCCCTATGACATTTTCTCTGGTGACCGAGGCAAGCCTCTGCCTTACGGACATTTCTCTATGCAGGTATGTGCCCGGGTGGCCGTGAGGTCCACTGCTGGCAGACAGGCAGGTGAGCGGGCTCCACTGATTACCCACAGGAACATGGCTCTGTGTGCCAAGTACTGCTGGAGTGGTGTGTGTGTGTGTGGGGGTGTGTGTGTGTGTCTCTGTGTGTGTGTCTGTGTCTGTGTGTGTCTGTGTCTGTGTGTGTGTGTCTGTGTGTGTGTGTGTCTGTGTGTGTGTGTCTGTGTGTGTGTCTCTGTGTGTGTGTGTGTGTCTCTGTGTGTCTGTGTGTGTGTCTGTGTGTGTGTGTGTCTGTGTGTGTCTGTGTGTCTGTGTGTGTCTCTGTGTGTGTCTCTGTGTGTGTGTATGTCTGTGTGTGTCTCTGTGTGTGTGTGTGTCTGTGTGTGTGTGTGTGTCTCTGTGTGTGTCTCTGTGTCTGTGTGTGTGTGTGTCTCTGTGTGTCTGTGTGTGTGTCTGTGTGTGTGTGTGTCTGTGTGTGTCTGTGTGTCTGTGTGTGTGTCTGTGTGTGTCTCTGTGTGTGTCTCTGTGTGTGTGTATGTCTGTGTGTGTCTCTGTGTGTGTGTGTGTCTGTGTGTGTGTGTGTGTCTCTGTGTGTGTGTGTCTGTGTGTGTCTCTGTGTGTGTGTGTCTGTGTGTCTGTGTGTGTGTGTGTCTGTGTGTGTGTGTCTCTGTGCATGTGTGTGTCTGTCTGTGGGTGTGTGTCTGTGTGTCTCTCTCTCTGTGTGAGTGTGTGTTCACACCTGCTCACCCTATGCCTCTGCCAGGGTGGGATATGGTTCCCTGTTAAGTGAGGAAACTGAGATTGGCCACACAGATGGTGAGGAGCCAGAACCATGGTTTGCACTTCTCATCCTATGATGAGCTCTCTGCTCAGCTGCACTGATACACAAATGGCCTAGCATGCAGGGCTGGTGAGGTGACCTGGGGGCCCGCAGGGACCACAAGAGCACAGGTGCAGTGTCTGTCGGTAGACATTTCCCAGGCTTCGTGGACCTAGCTAACCTAGCCAGGTTAGTGGCAGTGCTCTGGTTAATACAGCCCACATGGGAAGGTGGGAAAGGAAACTGAGGTATAATGTGAGCTTGCCAAACGCCTTTCCCATCCCCATCAAAGTCCTGCTGCAGGATTCTGTAGCTTTCTGTTTTGCCCTCTTCATGCTCATGGCTGTAGGGATCAAGTATGTGTCCAGACCTGTTTGTCCTGTCCCCACCACAGAGACACTGTGTGAACAGGATAAGTCCAGTTCATAGTCTATGTGCAGGGAAACAACCTATGTGGGACTTCCAGGCGGGGGTGGGGGAGGGGGAGTAGGAGACCCTTGTGGCCACTGGTGTTAGGCGAGGTAGGAAGGAGGTTGTTAATGTGGAATATTTGTGAGCCACTTGGTAAATAGCCACTACTCTGCATCCGATGAGGTGGCTGACCCTAGGGCCTTGGGGACACCCCCGCTCCCCCCAACACACACTACAGTCAGGGCTATACTTCTTTGCTTGTGTTTATTTGTTACAGATTTTTTTTTTAGGGCAATTTTAGGTTCACAGCCAAGTCGAGAGACAGACACAGAGTTTCTGTGTATCCCCTACCTCCTCTCCCACACCGCACAAGCCCCTCCCCCAAGTATAAATCTTTAAAAATATACATTCACTTATTTATTTGGGTGTGTGGTTGTTTGATGGCATCTTGCCGAGGACAGCTTGTAGGAGTCAGCACTGTAGGCCTTTACCCATCATCCCTCTCTCACTGCCAAAGGCCCACACTGGAGTGGTGCATTAGTCAAGGAACCTCAGGTCCTTACCACAGCTGGGAGTTACCAAGTGATTTCCTCAATGGTCATTATTCTATAGGTTGGGTTTTTCCTCTTTCTTTCTCCCCCCACCTCCCAATCTCAAACAAAACAAAACAAAAAACTGATGGGCTGTGGTGGCGCACACCTTTAATCCCAGCACTTGAGAGGCAGAGGCAGGTGGATCTCTGGGAGCTCAAGCCCACTTGGTCTACAAGTGAGTTCCAGGACAGCCAGAGTGAAACCCTGTCTCGAAAAACCAAAAATCAAAACAAAGCAAAAAACCTAAACCATATGTGTGTGTGTGTGTGTGTGTGTGTGTGTGTGTGTGTGTGTGTGTCTACACCCTGGCACAAGTGTGGAGGTCAGACAGCAACTGAGTTTGTTCTCTCCTTCCAGTATGTGGGTCCTGGGGGTTCCTGGGGTCCTAGGGGTCCTGGGGGCCCTGGGGGTCCTGGGGATTCAAGCAAGTGCCTTTCCCCCTGACCAGTTCGTGGATTTTGACGGGTGTGATTGGATGCAGTAGTTTCGCCAGCTTGGAAAAAAAAATCTGTATTCATATTTGGTTTTAAATATTTGAAATATCATTCCCGACTGGCACAGAGTTGCCCAATAAGCAAGGGAAAGAAAAGAAGGCACGAATAAGGACAAACTGGGTAGTGGCCAGCCTGCTGCCTGCAGTCCGGTCTAGCACAGACTGCGAAGTGATTTGTACCTTGTCAGAGCTTGCTTTCCTGTGAGGGCTGGTCAGCCCGAGGCTGGTACAGAAATGTTACTGATACAACATTTCTTTCTCTCTTCCCATTTCTCAGAAAAGGAAGTCCAGGGAATTGACGAATTTCAAGAGTTTTGTGGATGAATTTAACTCACGCCACAACAAAAAACGTGGGGTTTTTTCGACTTTTTCTCGAGACCCGAAACAACCTACAGAGAGAATTTACTGGAGTACCCTTAGTCAGTGCCCCAAAAATCTGGTCAGTGTACCCCGTGGCCTCCTGTAGGCTGGGGAGGCTGGGGGAGGTGGGGTGCAGAGGTCACATAGGGTGGAAAGCTGTGTCTTGGGGACCACTTGGTTGCCAGTTTGCACTGATTGGTCACTCTCTGAGCCTCACCTCTGGCACACCTGGCTAGTGAATATTGCCAGCACTTTCAGTTGTGATTAGGATAATCGGTGTAGAGCCTATAGCTGAGTCAGGCCACCAGGAAGTCTCAGCCGGGGATGCTTTCCTACCTGCCCTCCCTCCCCTGGCCATAAAAGTCCTAAGAATAGGTAAAGGGAGACTGGGAAGGGTGGAGGGCCACAGGCTCTGTCCTTAGGTTTGTCTACCTGCTCTACCCACGGAGGGGCCGGGATCTGCCTGCCTCAATGCAAACCTCTCTGGGGGACAGTGGCCAGTGCTCTGAGAAGGCCTTGGATTTTGTTACACCCCCCCCCAAACAGAGTCTGCCCCAAAGGGCATTGGGAGAAATGAAATATGGAGGCAAAGGACACCTGCTAACCACTGTCCATCCTTCACCCAAGGGAGGATGGGAGGGCCACCACTTGCATTTCACAAAAGGAAAATGGGGTGCAGTGCTTGAAAAGGCTTCACTGGGTTCCCCAGTAGGGGCCAGGAGACTATATATAACTCATTTATCTGGCTCCAGGACCAGTGTGCCTCAGTCCCAGGCTGCTGTTCAGAGCGCTTCTCTGCCATCTCAAGGGCCCCTAGGAGCCTGGAAAGAGGTGTTTGGCTCGGGGTGGGTAGAGTGCGTGGTGTGGGAGGTGCAGGGGCTGAGGGTCCTGGATCAACCGTTCTGGGCAGGTGAGGTCAGCTGGCATTGGTCTGCAGTTGTCAGCCGGGACTGGGATTTCTCAGGTTTCCTCAGTTCCCCTCCTCACTCCTAGGCTGTATCTGGCCCTGGTACTTGGTTTCCTCATGAGACTGAACAGAAACATGTCAACCGACCACCATTTCTCCTGTCCTCCAAGCGGTCCAAGCCCTACCAGATGAACATGGGCAGCTGGGTGAGTGCGTCTGGGATGGGGAGCATGGTGGTGGGCAGGGAACTCTCTCCCACCTCTGCAGACAGCCCCAACGCTTCGTGCCTCTGACACAGACACTCCTTGGACCTGATTCGATCTCTCTTTGACCTGCTCACTGTCTCAGTTTTCTGGGATCGCCGACTTGAGCAGGTCCTGAGGGCTTGCTAAAGGCCAGGTCAATTGGCCCCGTGCCTGGGCTTCTGATTCAGTATGCCTTGGGGAGAAGGGCTGGAAATTACATTTCTAACAAGTTTCTGGGGTGTACCAGTTCCCTTTCCTGTTGCTTTTATCTCGTAATCCTGTCAGAGGTACCTTTAAGGGAGAAAGGACCTGTTTGGCTCACAGGTCCAGGTTCTAGTCCATCACTGCAGGAAAGTCAAGGAAGGAACTTGAAGTAGCTAGTCACATTATAGCCGCAGTCCAGAGCAGAGAGGAATGAACTAACACACGTGTGCTTCCTGTGTCCCCTCTCCATGCTTACACAGTCCACTGCCGGGGTCAGGCCCCAGCGGGTCAGGGCTTTGAGGAGCTGGGTGTGGAGTTGGCGAAAAATCAGTCATGCACACATTTTACCCGTAGTAACAGGCTGCTCTCTCTATCCTTCTTATAGATGGCAGCAGACTTTTCTCTTTATTCAGACTTTTTCCTTCTCCTTTCTCTCTCTATACAATTCAAGCTTTTCCCTCTCTATACAACTTAATTTTACACACATGAATACACCTCTCATGGGAGAAGGCTAACGTCAACAATGTTATTCCTTTCATCTCACATAACCACACACTCATTCACACATTCATACATCTTGTGGATGAAGCAAAGCTTCAGCGCGCGCGCGCACACACACACACACACACACACACACAACACACCCCTTATATACACCTACATCTTGTAGCTTGCACGCATACACCTTACCCATACGTCTTGCAAACTCTCCTATGGATGAAGCCTTATGGATGATGCCTTGTGGATCATGCCTTGTGGATTCATTCTTGTAGATACAACAACATACATATTTCAACATGTACGGGAATGTTATATACCCTTTGGGAAAAAAGGGTTAAGCAGGTTACCATGAAAATATCCACATATAACAAAACATCTCTCGTATGTTCTGTTCCCATAGTTACATTGTACAACCAAGCAATGCATTTTCTATTACAGATCAATAGAGTTTATGGAAACCAAGAATTTTCTCTTAGCCAATTTCCTTGTTAGACTGTAGTTTATGGTAACCGAACACTAATCCCATTATTATTATCCTATTATCCTATTATTTTTCTATTAAAGTTAATCAAAGGATCACAAGTAAGAGAATTTTTACTTTTTCCTTATATCAGATAGAGAAGAAAGTCTACCTGTTCCATTGTCTTTGTGTTCCCAAGGTGCATCCGCAAATTCATAATTGTAAAACAAGAAAAATCAAATTTGATCAAACTTAACAGTGGGCACCGAAACTGGCCTGTCATCTGTGAATCATAGACCTGTGGGCCCGGCAACTGCATTTCCTTTGTCTCTTCTTCCTGATCTAGCAAGTCCTCAGCAACCAAAAATATGTTTTGCTCTCCTAGGTAGCTTTCTCCATAGCAGCTGGCAAAGCACACTGATAGTCTTCTTAACTACACATGTTTCTTAAGTTGTTCTTTCTGGAGTTTCAGTTGAACCATCAATTCAGCTGAGTGGCATGGCCCCTCAGAAAAACACCACTGTTGCTGTGAATAGTAATGAGGGACTGAAGACCCCTCAGAACTTTTGTACCATCAGAGAAATGAAGTGACACTAAAACACTAATAGTATTCAGCATGTCCAAGTCCAACCGCAGCAGCAGTGGAAGGGGCTATTCAGGAGCTAATTCCCCCCACCCCGGGCAAATGGTAGGCTATACTCCTCAAACCCTGATGCTGGCTGCATCCTCTGATGTGGCTCCCGACATCACGACCCAAACATGGGCTGGTGCCATCCACAATGGGCGTGCCCACCCACATCAATGAATGTATTCAAAACAGTCCCCCACAGACACGCCCACACGCCAATCCAAGCTAGGCAATTCCTCATGGAGACTCTCTTCCTGTGCGGTGTTAGGTTGTTGACAATTAAGTCTGGTTATTACACAGAGACCGCACTTTGAGAAGCAAGGAGCTAAGAGGCCCCTCTGCACGGCTCTCTCACTCCCTCAGCTCCCCTGGGAAATGCTTCTCCCTTCTCTCTGTTAGTCTTGAAGGCAGCTGCTGGAGGTGTGAGCACATCTCTCTTGTCCCTGGCTCTTTACACTGACTGCCCCCTGGTGTGTGAGGTAGCCCTTAGGTTGGTAGTGTTCTCTCAGAACAGGCTAGTCCTAGCTTTTGTGAATACATCTCACCCACCCCCCAGCCTTGTCGTGCACATTTGTCAATCACGTCAATCTTACACACAAAACCTAAGAGAGCAACTCCATGGGTCACGAAATCATCCTTGCCCCGTCTCAGCAGTAGTGCCTCCGACAGTGCGGGGAAGCGTCGCTTGGATTTGAACTTGCTGTTTTAAAGATCTTTTCTGGTCTGTGACAGTCACGTTTTGCTATTATGGAAAAATCCTTGAGAAAAGTCAACCGAGGGGAGGAACAATTTATTTTGGTTCTGGGTGTCAGAGGTTTCAATCCATAGTAGCTGGCTCCATTGTTTTTAGATCCAGAGTAAGACAGAAGCACCATGGCAGAGAGAGGGGCAGAGTTGGGTGAGAGGAGACAGGGTCCTAGCGTAGTCTTCAGAGGCGTGCCCCCCGCAGACAGCTTCCTCCGACTAGACCTCGCCTCCCTTCGGCCACCGTGACCCATTCACCGCGCAAGTGCACCGACAGACGGGAACCGAGACTTCATACCCACACCCTATTCAAGCCAAACACGTCATTTCCACAACACGGTCTCTCTGGGACACATCTTGCTTATAATTTTGCCTGTCTTTGCGTTATTACTCCCTGTCTCAGCCCAAACCCCAACATCTGAGCTCTCAAGTAAAATGTTCAGACTGGAGCCAGATGGCCATGCTGCCGAAGCAGGGACAGTGCCTGAGGTTCATCTCTGTTGCGGTGATTAAAAAACGTCCTGACACGGGGCTGGAGAGATGGCTCGGCGGTTAAGAACACTGGTTGTTCTTCCAGAGGACCCGGGTTCAATTTCCAGCACCCACATGTGAGCCATCACAGTCATCTGTAATGGTATCTGATTCCCTCATGCAGTGTACATGAAGATAGAGCACTCATACACATAAAATACATGGAGATTTTATATATATATAAATATATATATATATAAACAAAAACTGCCAAGTTGACAATGAAAACTAACTCCTATGGCCGGCCATGCGAGGTGGAAGGGCTCTGAGAGAGCCAGTCCCTGAGGCAGAACAGCAAGGCTCTCTGAACACTCCTCCTTGTCGATGGCATAGGCTTGGTACCCCCTAGCCTCCTCGGCTGTGCTTCTCCGTCATGACCTTACTGTGTCATCTCAAAAAGTTATGTCTTTTTTTTTTAATCTTTTTTTTTATTGTTGTTTTTGAAGCAAGGTCTGTCTACGGAGCCTTGGCTGGCTGGCCTGGAACTTGCTGTGTAGACCTGGCTAGCCTCAAACTCATGTAGATCTGCCTGGCCCTGTCTCCCCAGTGGTAGAATTCAAGGTGTGCACCACCACCAAGTGAGAAGCTATGCTTGTCTCTGAGCCTCTCTTTTGGCAGGCACATGGGTAGGGTGATCCAGGGTCATACAGAGGACCACGAGCCGAGTGGCTTAGTGAATGGAGCTGCGCTTTCACAACTTCGGACACCAGAAGACTGGAGTCCACACTCTCTATGAAACAAATGGTGGAGAACCCTTTCTTGCCTCTTTGCAGCTTTTGAGGGTGGCAGAGACCCTTGACTCTCCCAGCTCGCTTGGCTCTCCCAGCTCGCGACTGTACCTTCCTGACCTCTGCCTCTGTGTATGACCATCTCCCCGCACGGAATGCCTTTTCTTACAAGGATGCCAGTCATATTAGATTAGTGTCCCACCTACTCCAGCATGGCCTCACCTAACCCCTTACATCCTCAACACCTGATTCTCCCATAATGGCATAGTGTGAGGCACTAAGGTTATGGCTTCAACGAGTTTCTTGGGGACAGACATCATCTGACTCCTAACAGCTTGGGGGGGAGGGGGTATCAGGGGCCCAAAGGGAGAAGAGAGAGCCCGAGGGAAGGTCTCGAAGCCATGCGCACTAACATCCTGGTGCCTTTTCCCTGCACAGAACACAGTTGGGGTAGGCCGCTACCTCAACACCACGCTGATGGAGTCCAAAGACAGAAGGCAGCGATACCGCTCTCTGTTCCTGTACGGATCCAAGCGCTACCTGATGAACCTGAACCGAGACAGACTCTTGCAGTGAGTACAGCTCGGGCTCTTGGTGGGGGGCGGGGGGTAGGATGGCCGAGTGGTGGCCTGAAGGAGGGGCACACAGCAGAGACCCCAGAGACTTTCAGGTCTGGTCGTGGTTCGGCTGCTTAGGGGCAGTGTGACGTGGGTGTGGCTCTTCTAGCCACGTGTCCTTCAGCTGAGAAGAGCAGATGGCTCAGATGCAGATGGGGTGATGCGTTTAAAAGTAAGCGGAAGAAAAAGGTTCGACCCCCCCCACCTCCCAGGCTCAGCCCTAGGCGTCTTACAGAACCTCGGTTCCTGGTACTCTTCAGGAGCTAGTAAAAGTCATTCCAGGACGTGGTGAAGCCTAAGCATGAAAGGCACGTGTAGCCCCGTGGCAAACTACAAAGACCTCACGGATACAGCTACTGCTGTATTTTATTGATCTAAGTGGCCATTGGCTAAAGTAGAATCTCAACTCTAGATTGAATTGGATAGAATGTGCGCTTTAGAACGGAATGTTTTCTTCCTGGGAAATTATGGAGTGGGCATTATGAGGACCCGGTGCTGGGGACCAGATGGTTTACTCAAGTAAGCCAGCACTTCCCCCTATTTTTTAATGTGTGTGTGTGTGCGTGTACGTGTATGCATGATTTTGCATGTGTGTGGGTGCCCTTGAGTGCGGAGGCCTGAGGTTGAGACTCATTCTTGAGTACCTTGTTCATTGAAGCAGGGTCTCTCAATCAAACCCAGAGGATTTGATTCAGATATCCTTGCTGGTGGGCTTGTTCTGAAGATCCCTGGTCCCCGTTTCCCTAGGTGAGATTTAGAGGCAGGCTGCTACACCCGACCAACATTAACGTGGGGTTCTGGGGGTTTGAACATGGGGATTCTGGGGGTGCCAAAGGGCAGGCAAGCCCTTTGAGTGCTGCACCATCTCTACTTTTTAAATGTAATTTTAAGGTGATTTTATTTGTATAAAAATAGCCTCGGAGCCTCCACTTCCTTAATTTGATCCTTTATTTGGGGGTTCTTGAGATAGAACAGCGGGAAGGAGGAGTTGTCATAATTACAGTTTGCTTCCCTACCTCACAGCTGACCCGCAGTCTGGTGGGGAATAACCAGATTAGGATTCATTCCCTTGAGGACTTGGAAGGCTTTGCTTCACACTTTCGAACTCCCACCTTGGTGCTAAAGCAGTGGTTCACAACCTTTGAGGGTTGACCTTTCACAGGGGTCGCCTAACACCATCTGCACATCAGATATTTATTATGAATTGTCACAGTAGCAAGATCACAGTTACGAAGTAGCAATGGAAATAATGCTATGGTTGGGGCCACCACGGTGTGAGGAACTAGATTAAAGGGTCGCAGCGTTAAAAAAGCTGAGAACCACTGTTCTAAAGCCCGATGTCATTCTGGCTTGTGTGTGGAACCTGCATGTTTCTTCCTGGAAGCTTCCAGGATCTTCTTTGTCCCCGGTGTCTTGAATCTTCATGGCGATGTGCCATACTGTAGCCTCGTTTCAAGCTTGCTTCTGTTTTCTGGAGGCTCGTGTCCTTCACTGTGGGGAAGTGTGGTTTTAGGTTTTTGTCTGTGGTGATTTCTCCTTTCTTTCTCTCTTTCTTTTTTCTTTTTGGTTTTTTGAGACAGGGTTTCTCTGTTGTAACTCTGACTGTCCTGGAACTCACTCTGCAGACCAGGCTGGCCTCAAACTCACAGAGATCCTCCTGCCTCTGCCCCCTGAGTGCTGGGATAAAAGGCATGGGCCACCTCCGCCTGGCATTGTCTGTGATTATTTCTAGCCTGCCTCCTGCCCCTCCCCCCACTCCTTTTCTTCTTTGAGATGCATGTTAGTGGTTCTTGTTTGGCATTCTAGTTTCTTGGGGTTTTGTTGCTGTTTTGATGTGTTTACATGTGTGTAGTGTATCTGTGTGTGTGTGTGTGTGTGTGTGTGTGTGTATGTGAGAATGTATATGCGTATACACGTATATGTGCAGGTGTGCATACACGCGCACGTGTGCGTCAAGACTGAAGCTGACATCAGTGACTTCCTTCCTCTTCATTTGATTTACTGATTTACACTCTGAGCCATCTCTCATCACCCAGTTTCCTGTTTTCTTTTTACTTTTTAATTCTTAGGTCTGCCTTTCTGTCCTTTCTGGTAAAACTTTCTTGTCCTGGTTTTCTAGCCCCGATTCCACCGTATTTTTAATTCCCAAGAGCCCGTTGGTGTTACCGACCGCTCCTTTCCTTTTGTCTTTCATGGTCTGGTTCTGTGCTGTTGATGTTCTCTTACCCACGGATCTGAATTACAGTTTTCCCTCAGTGTGTCGTCTCCGCTCCTCTCCGCTCTTCCTGTTCATCCCTTGTCACTCAGAATCAAGAGAGAAACACTGCAGATGCCCCATGGGTCTGTCACTCGCCTGTCCGGCTTCCAGGGCTTTCCAGGGACCACTGGGCTTCCCTGGAGGAAAGCCTTCTGCTCTAGGTGAGCTGGGTACAGTGCGTACGCTGTGTCTGGGGAGGAGCCGCAGTCTGTGCTTTCTTCCTGCACCCTGGCCCTCTGCGGCCCTTCTGCCTCGATTCCTGGGCTCAGCTCTTGCCTGAAGCCTTTCCACAAGCTAAGCCGCTGTATCCAGAAGGAGAGAAAGGAGGTGAGGAGCCAGTGTGGGTCTGGTACAGCTTTTCATCTTCATTCTCAGTGTTGGTCTTGGGCCTGCTGTCTGAGATCCTGGTGCCTGCAGTTCCTGGGCCTCCCTGGGGTCTCTGGCAAGAGCTGGATTCCCTCCTGGCCCAGATTTCTCTTTTAACCTTCACAGTGCCGTCCATCCTTGCACTGTCTGTTTCTGCAGACGCGTTAGCTCCCCAGGTCTCTCACTTCTCCGCTCTCTCTACCGTTTGCCCATCTGTAAGGATTCCTTTAAACGTCTTTTGGTGGCTCTCAGGCAGGAATGAATGTGCATAGCGCCTTTAATTTTTTAAAAGAAAAAAAAAGATTTGTTTTATGTGTATGGATGTTTTATGTGAATGTATGTCTGTGCACACGCGCATGCCTGGTGCCCGTGGAAGTCAGAAGAAGGCATCAGATCGCTTGGAACTAGAGTTTCAGATGGTTGTGAAGCCACCATGTGCTGCTGGGAATTGAACCCAGGTCCTCTGCAAGAGCAGCCATGCTCTTAACAGCTGAGCCGTCTCTCCAGCCCCTCACCTGTCAGTAAGGAACACCAACACACGTAGTGTACAACAGCGCTTCTTCTTTTCCTGGCCAACATGCTCAACCTTATTTTACACGTACTGAAACAAGGCTAGAGAGGGAAAGAAAGGGGATAAGTTGCCCAAAGTCACACAGCTGGTGAGCAGCAGAGTGAGAACTAGAACCCAGTCCTCCCTCTTCTAGGTCAGCGACCATCTTCTCCCATGTCAGGCCCCTGTGAAGATTTGGGAGCCAGGAAGAATTATGCCTGGATGTTCAAGGGTGTGTGTGTGTGTGTGTGTGTGTGCGCGCGCGTGCGCACGTGCATGTCGGGGTCTGAGTGTGAGTGCAGAAGTGTGTACATCCATGAAGGGATGTAGGCATGGGTACACACACGTGTGTGTATACATGCAGGTGGAAGTGAGTGTACATGTGTGCATATAGGGATGTGTGTGCATGCACATGGAGGCAGGTGGATCTTTGTGAGTTCAAGGCTAGTCTAGTCAACGCCTCTGTACAATCTAATCTTCAAACCTAAACCTAGAACATTTCAGCCTCTGAGACTTACTGTTGACTGAGTTCACTCTACCTGTTTCCTGAACTCTGAACTGTAAATCATAAACCATCTCCTTCTGACTCTCTACTTTCTCTCTCAGCGTCTTCTGGACTGGCCATGTTCTTCTGTTTCTCTTTCTGAGCTGAACTGTGAGCTAACTGCACTCGAACTGCCTGACTGAACTAACCCCTCTTCTCTCTGAGCTTGGCCTCTTGTCTGTTTCCTGTCTGCTTCCACCTCGCTCCTGTCTGAGCTCTGCTTCCACACTCTGCTTCTAACCTGTGCCTCTACTCTCTGTTTCTACCTCTGAGCTCCACCTCTGCCTCCCAAGCACTGGGATTAAAGGCATGCACCACCACTACCTTCTGAATTGGGATTAAAGGTGTGTGCTACATTGGGATTAAAGACATGTACTAACATTTTTTTCTACCCTAGAGCAGCCATGCTTCTGGATTAAAAGATTAAATATTAAATATAGATACCAGGTGTTTGTGGATATGAAATGCGTAAGGCCACAGATAGCAGATGTGCTTTGGAAGGGGCTGGTCTGCCATTTTCCCGTTTTACAACTTGAGTAAGCACAATTTGAAGAGATGCATGAAGGAATTGTCAAGTCTCTCAGGAGAGTAGAGACATTGTAGGGAACAGATCGTGTGGTTCTGACTCTGATCTTGTGCATTATTTTCACTTTCTGGGCCAAGTTAGAATATGCCCTTGGGTGGTAAGACACCAACACTGTCTCAAATCCAGGTGAGGGAGAGCATGTGTTAGAAAGGTGCAGAACCTCCCAGAATCTTTCTCAATGAATATTTCTCAGTCTCAGTTCCAAACCTCACCTGCTTCTTCCTGGGTTGGAATTCCTGCGTCTCAGACTTCCAACCAGGTAACCTGTGATTTAAGTCCTGTATGGGAAAGACTGCTTTCTGTTTTCCTGTGTATAGTAGGTACTTCCTAAGTGTGTTAACTGAGTAACAGACCTCCATCTGGTTACCTTTCTGGATCTTTTGACTGGACATTTTACTTTGTTTCTTTACAGGCCCCCAGACCTTACTTAGTAGGCCCCCATATCTTAGCAAACTGACTCCATGATGGAAGTACCATTCAGTACCCAGGATGTAGGCAGCACCACCTGACAAAATGGGTACAAAGATCTAGTCCATCAAAGTCCATGATTTTGGGAAAGTCCCTAAATGTACTAACTCTGCTCCTTGGTTTCTGTAGTTCTGCTTTTGATTAACTGTTCTTGCTAACTGAGGTGTGCCAACCTAGAATATGGTTTTTATGCTTAAAAATCTCACCCTGAGAAAGGCTTGGGACTGCACTCGGATCCTGGTCACCCAGTGTAGTCGATGGCTGGCCGATACAGACTTTCTGCTGGTTTGAACTTATATCTGAGTAGTCTTGTCTGGTGGATACCACACAACACTTCTATTTTTGAGACAGAATCTTTCTATGTAGCCCCAACTGGTTAGAACTCCTCTGTAGACCAGACTGACCGCAAACTCACAGAGATCCACCTACCTCTGCCTCAAATGCTGGGATTAAAGGCATACACCACCACATCCAGCCCTTATCTAGGATTTTAAAACTCTGGGTGTGGTGTTATACACCTTTAATCCCAGCCCTGGGAAGGTGGAGCTCTAAATTTAAGGCCAGACTAGTCTACATACCAAGCTCCAGGCCATCCAAGGTGGCACAGTAAGACTGTCTCAAAGACAAACAAAAAAACAAAAAGGAAACAAGCTGGCCTACTCTCTGGCTGTGTGGACCAATGCCAGCCTGGTAGCTCCCTTACAGGCCTAGTCCTGGGGTCATTGACTGCACATGGCTGTTCTAGTGTTTATCTGGGAAACTTCTCTATGTGTCAGCCACAGCTCTGTTTCAATACAAAAGCTTGCCTGACTTTCTAGACAGTGTCTCTTTATTCTCAGCCTCTTGCGTGTCCCAGGGTGACACATGCTTCTCTGTGGTACCGTGGCTTCCTCACACGCCAGCGTGTAGCTTAACAGAGTGTGTCTGTCCCCCTGCTCCAGGGTCTGGCTGATACCCAGAGGAGGAACCCATCAACACTTCTCAAATGATGAGCCAACACATTCATTAATGAAATCGGCCAGTGTCCGAATAACACCATGAAAGGAACCCTCGAGGAGCTTCTGCTTTCATCTGGCAGAAATTTACATTTCCTTTTGTTTTTATTTTTGCGCGACGTTTTATTATGAAGAGAACTGGACGCGCTGAAAAGTTGAAAGGGTTTTATACGGCACACCTCTATACCTGTGCATCATTTAGATTTTGTTACTATGGGCTAGTGGATGGCCGATGGAGTAAAAGCGTTTGTTGCCAATCCTGATGACCTGCATTCAATCCCTAGTGCTCACACGGTAAAATCAGACAAGCAACTTCAGAAAACTACCCTTTGACCTATGACATGATGTTCATGTGCTGTACTGTCTTTTACACACAAAATTATTATTATATAAAATGATCACATTATTAATGTTTTGTTCTTGGTTTTCTGAGACAGCAGTTCCCTGTTATAACTCTGGCTGTCCTGGAACTCACTCTGTAGACCAGGCTGGCCTCGAACTCACAGAGATCTTCCTGCCTCTGCCTCCTGAGTGCTGGGACTAAAGGCGTGCGCCACTACTGCCTGGCATTACTAATGTTCTAATGCTTAATGAAATATCTTCTATCTGTCACTCTGACTATTCGACATCTTTAAAATATCAAAAACCTTAAATTATGTGTGTTTGCGTATCTGTATGTGGGTACGTGCACACGAATTCGGTGCCTGGAGAGGCCAGAAGAGGGCACCAGCTCTCCTGGAGCTGGAGTTACAAGTGGTCGTGAGCCACTGGATGTGGGCGCCAGGACTAAACTCAAGTTCTCTGCCAGAACAGTATATGTTTTTAACCATGGAACCTTCTCCTCAACCCTTCTTCGTCATGTTTTGTTTTTTAATAAAGTCAAAGGAAATGGCAGGTACTAATAACACTGTCCTTCTAGCATTTTAGTTAAACACGCATTTTTTTTTTTTTACCTAAAAATCTGAAATTGGAACCCTATATGTTCATTGTTCTTAGTAATAATAAATTCTTATATTCTTGGAGCACGTTTAAAGTATACACGGTGTTTTTAAGAGTGCATGTGTTCATATAGTTACTTTCCTTGTTGCTGTAAAAAGATACCTGGCAAAAAGTAACTTGAAGAAGGAAAGGTCTACTGTGGCTCAGAGTCGGTGGACAGGGTCCATCAAGGTGGAGACGGTGGCGGTGAGCACCTCTTCCGTGGCAGCAGGAGTGCCAGGCGACTGCCCACACGGCGACCCCGATCAGAAAGCAGAGAGGGAGAGAGAGGAATCCTGGCGCTCAGTTGGCTTTCTCTGTTTTATTCAGTCCGGCATCCCAGCTTGTAAGATGCTGTTGCCCACCTTCAGGGTGGGCCAGAGGATGGGTTAAATGTCTCTGGAGATGCCCTCACAGGCATGCCCAGAGGTGTGCTTTCTGCCTGGTTCTAAATCATGCCAAGTTGTCAAAATTAAGTATCACAGCACATACTGTATGAGATAACTAGGCGTTAATTTCAGCGTTTTCCAGCTGAGACTGTTAAAGTTTTACTAGAACATGATTTCCCAAAGTCACTGTTAGCATGTGGCGCTCTTCCTCAGAAAGTCACGGAGTGCTTACTATGTGCAGGCTCTGGCCTGGCTCCTGGGACACTGTAGCAGAGAAGAGCAGATCAGAGTGACTTCTAACTTTGGGGCGACATATTCCCTACTCCCCACAACTGCAAGAAAGCATGAGAACTGCAGGAGGCAGGTAGCACTTAGAATGTCTCTCTCTCTCTGGACAGGATCTGCCCACCCTCTTTTCCCAAAGTTTTCTGGGATATGAGACCAGGATGGAAGGTTCTTTGGACCCAGGAAGACTGAGAAAGAGCCTGACATCTTCCTGTTCTTACGCTACCACCCACCCCTACCCCACCACCCACCCCCATCCTGTCCCCCCACCCCCCCACCCACGCTCCTCTGCTCACTTTCCTGCACTTCCTGGACTTTTGCATGTACTGTTTGGTCAGAGATTTGGGTGTTTGGGTTAGAAAGATGGATTCTAAGAAACCCCTCCCCGCCCTTGGGGTAGCATCGCTGGAAATGGTGTGTGCTACGTGTGGCAGTGATCGGTTCAGCCAGTCACGAAATTTCTGGGGCGTGGAGCTGAGCTGCCTGGACTCTGTTCCATGAGAAGCCATGGGATTTCACAAAAGTCAGATTTATTTATTTACTTTTTTTTTTTTTGAGACAGGGTCTTACCATGTAGCCTTGGCTAACCTGGAACTCACTGTGTAGAACAGGCTGGCCTCGAACTTGTAGAGAGCTTATTGCCTCTGCCTCTTGAATGCTAGGAATAAAGAACTGTGCCACTATACCCAGCCTTAAAAGTCAGATTTATTAAATATATATATATATTATAATAGTATAATTTGTATACATAAAAGTCCTTCTTTCTCATGCATGCCACTTATCAGGTTTAAAATGGTTATTTATTTTTATTTATAATTATGCATATATGTGCATAGCTGAGTGTGGGTTTGGGCACGGGAGTGCAGTGCCCATAGAGGCCAGAAGAGGGCTCTGATCCCTGGCGCTGGACTTAAAGATGTTTGAGTGTTTGTGCAGTTTGTGTGCTAGAAGCTGAACCTACATCCTCTTCAGGAGCAGTATGTGCTTTTAACCACTAAGCCAGCCCCTAGCCCTCAATTTTGAAAATGTATTTGTGCTCATGGAAGCTAGAGTCATTTCTCAGCTTATTTGGGGGATGGGCTCTGTCTTGGGTCTGGAGCTTACCCCCTAGGCTAGGCTAGCCAGCAAGTCCCAGAGACCCGCTTGTCTCCAACTCTCCAGCGCCAAGTGGGGTGCATGCTACAAGCCTGTCTTTTTATGTGGATGCTGGAGGTCAGGCCCAAGTCATCATGCATGCATGGCAGGCACTTTACTAACTGAGCCACCGCCCCAGCTCCCAGTTTCTGAGTTTGACAGATGCGTCTAGTCGTGAAATCACAGCAAGAAAGTTTCTTCATGCTGCCTGCGTCAACGCACGGTGCCCGTGCCAGTGACTAATGTGTCTGCCATTCCCAAATGGAACCAATCAGGCACACACACATCTTTCCCTTTACAGGGCTCTTGAGACTGCCCGTGCGGTAGAGGTAGCTTGTTCCTTTGATGCTGGAATGTGCTCCAGCATGCGGATGGGCTGACTTTATTGCTCTGTTAAAGCTGCTGTAAAGAACATATGCAGCTTTCTCTGTAGCCCCCACAACAGGGTTTTTGGGTCACTTGGTAAGTGGGCATACAGCCGTCTAAGAAACCCTCAAAGTATTTGCTGATGGCTGTACTGTTTGTATTTGACCAGCAACGTGTGAGGGTTTCCTCGCTCCGTGCTCTGGTTTGGTTTTTGTATTTTGTTTGGTGGTACTAGGGATCGAACCCCGTGTCTTGTGTTTGCTAGACGAGCACTCTGCCACTGAGCTACACCCCAGCCCCACCTCGATATGAATGCGGGAGCTTCATATTTTGGATTTTTGTCTTGCTAATTGTACTTCACTATGATTCCAATTTGCATCTCTTCACGATAGGTTGTTGAGCGTTCTTTCTCTTCTGCGCTGAAATGTTTTCAGTTTTTATTCATTTTAAAGAGTGGGCTGCTTATAGTCATATCACATTTGGAGAATTGTCTTTTATTTTAAATTTTTGCTCGTGTGTGTGTGTGTGTGTGTGTGTGTGTGTGTGTGTGTCTGTGGGGGGACGGTGTCTGTGTGTGTGGGGGGGAGGGTGTGTGTGTGTGTGTGTGTCTGTGGGGGGACGGTGTCTGTGTGTGGGGGGGAGGGTGTCTGTGTGTGTGTGAGGTGTGTGTGTGTGTGTGTGTGTGTCTGTGGGGGGGTGTCTCTGTGTGTGGGGTGTGTGTGTATGTATGTGTGGGGTGTCTGTGTGTGTGTATCTGTGTGTGTGTGGGGGGTGTCTGTGTGTGGGGGGGTGGGGTATCTGTGTGTGTATGTGTGGGGTGTCTGTGTGTGTGTGTATCTGTGTGTGGGGGGGTGTCTGTGGGGGGGTGTCTGTGGGGGGGTAGGGTGTCTGTGTGTGTATGTGTGGGGTGTCTGTGTGTGTGTGAGGTGTCTGTGTGTGTGTGTGTGTCTGTGGGGGGGTGTCTCTGTGTGTGGGGTGTCTGTGTGTGTATGTGTGGGGTGTCTGTGTGTGTGTATCTGTGTGTGTGTGGGGGTGTCTGTGTGTGGGGGGGTGGGGTATCTGTGTGTGTATGTGTGGGGTGTCTGTGTGTGTGTGTATCTGTGTGTGGGGGGGTGTCTGTGTGTGGGGGTCTGTGGGGGGGTAGGGTGTCTGTGTGTGTATGTGTGGAGTGTCTGTGTGTGTGGTGTGTGTGTGTGTGTGTGTGTGTGTGTCTGTGGGGGGAGGTGCACATGAGTGCAGGTGCCCACAGAGGCTGAAGGCTTCAGCTTGTCCCGGAGCTGGAGTCACAGATGAGCTTTCTGAAGTGAGTTCCGGGAACTGGATCTAGGTCCTCTGCGCTCAGCAGCTCAGCCGTCTCTCCAGCCCCCGAATTTTGAGAATTCCTTAAATATTATTGGCACAAGTCCTTTCTTAGACGTTGTGTTTACAAATACAAGTAAATCTTTTCTCCCAGGTGTTCAGAAGGATTTTAACAGGAAGTGACTCTTGTTTTCTAGAAGCTACTCTATGGCATTTTAGGTCGGTAGAGGGGAGTAGGGAGGGGCAGAGACAAAGATACTGTCTCAAAGTCTAGACGAGCGATGAGGCCTTAGGAGTGGAGAGACATAAGACGCAGACCCCTGGATGGCAGGAGAGGCCCCTTTACTCTGGGAGGGCTCCCCACCTCCATCCTCTGACTAGTAGCTCCAGTCGGCACCAGATCATGATTGAGGGTTAGGGGAAAAGCACGTAAACAACTGCAGTCCTGTCTTCATGGAGGGCTCTCCTCAGTGCGGGGAAACAGTAACTGAGAACGTGAAGCAGGTAGCAATGGCTGCTAGCTGCTGCTGGTCACAGGTAGCTAGGGCTGCCTGTAAGGAAACCATTTCCAAATTGCTTGAGAGGTGGAGATCTGGTCCTGAGCAGGGGCAGGGTGTTCGACTCCTGGCTCAGAACCTAAACAGAAGCGTGGGACTGAGGTTGGAAGCCCAGGAGTGCTGGGCCTCAGTTCTGACCCTGACCTTGTGTGACCTCACGCTAGCTTACACACCTCTCTAGCCCTCTGCCTCTCTCTCAGGGAAGGGCTGGGCTATCTTCCAGATGCTATGGTTTTGTTAGAGTGTTTGTTTGATATTGAGATAAAGACTCACTCTGTAGCTCAAGATGTCCTGAAACTTACTATGTAGCCCAGGCTGGCCTCAAACTGGTGCTAATCCCCTTACCCCAGGCTCCCAAGTACTGAGATTCCAGGGATAAGCCACTACACTTAACTAGCTGATTTTTTCTTTTCTTGTTTTTGTTTGTTTCTTTTTTTTTCTTTTTTTTCCTTTTCTTTCTTTCTTTCTCTTTCTTTCTCTCTCTCTCTCTCTCCTTCTCCCCTTCCTTCCTTCCTTCCTTCCTTCCTTCCTTCCTTCCTTCCTTCCTTCTTTCCTTCCTTTCTTTCTTTCTTTCTTTGACAGGGTCTCATATAGCTCAGACTGGCCTCAAGTTTACTGTGTAACTAAGGTTGGCCTTGATTTCCCAATCTTCCCACCTCTACATCCCACGTCCTGAGCTGTGACATGTGCCACCATGCCCAGCTCGCTCTGTTTTCTATGTGTCTGTTTTGCATGTATATAAAATGTGTTCAAGTGTGTGTGTGTGTGTGTGTGTGTGTGTGTGCCCGTGCACGTGTGTTTATGTGTCTAGAGACCTCAAGTTTATATCAGTGTCTTCCTTAATCACTCTCTGCCTTATTGAGGCAGGGTCTTATGCTGAAGCTGGACCTCACCAATTCTGGCTAGTGTAACTAGCCTTCATGTGTTTGTTCCTTGGAGTTCTCCTAAGGCATTCTGACTGGGCTGATGGAATGGGTACAAAGTAGAGATCCCTTCCATAGAAAAGGGCCCTTTGTTGTAAAAGGTCTGGAGGTCTCGTGCAGTGGAACACCTGGAAAAAGAAGTTTTTGTTACTTTGGCTTCTTTAAAAATGTAAAATGGCGTTCGGATTAGGTTTGTGTTCCCACCCCAGGTGTGGTAGCTGTTTATGAGTTAGGTTCGGAATGCCTGATGCAGGTGGCTATAATTTGGTTAGGTGCATTCGTTCTGGCGCATGTAGCTTGTTTCTGGGATTGTGTGCCACATGGGTTTATGGGAATTTTTGTCTTAGGCTATAAAAGGTCTGAAGCTGAGAGAATCAGAGTGGGCGTTGGTTGGTGGCTCATTGGTTGGGTTGTCGTGGTTAGGGTGTTAATTCTTAAAACAACAAAATGGAGGGATTGAATTTACAGACCGTGAGCTGAGACGCTAGTCTGACTCACTGTCAGCTCGTCCTCTTCCAGCTTAGGACAGCCTAAAAAGAGGCTGTGAGGATTTCTACCTTCCTCTCATTCTACATCAAGGTCGCTTGCAAAAGCGGTCAAAACTTCTTCTTTTCTCTTTCCCTAAATTGAGGGTAGACTGTAGCGTACTGCTACAGTCTTGAATCTCCCCGTGAAGCTCAGCTGAGAGGCACCTTCTCACCTCCTGTAGGCGTCCTCCAGGGTGGGGAACTCACTGTCTCTCAAGAGATCATGCCCCATTTCTCTCTCTCTTGCCAGGGAACGGATTACACCTTTTACGAAGGGCAAGTGCCTCCCCACGGTGGATTACTCTGCGGATCCTCCTCATGAGAAGAACAAGAAAGATGAGCCGTGTAAGAAGGATAACCCGATGTGACCAGAGAACCCAAGGCCCGAAGAGAAATCTTAGGATGGAGGATGGGAGAGGAAGCAGGGTTCTTGGAGAATGCCTGGGACAGAGGAGGGGCCAAAGGGGTCATCTTTGCTGAAGTCTCTGGGACAGTGGGGGGCCAGTATCTTTTGTTACAAGAGATCCATTGCCCTGAGCATTCCAGTCAGCTGGTGACATGAATTCGGGAGCCATACAGCAGATGGATGGAGGAGGGGAACTGGGAACCCTTCCACTGTAAAGCCAGAGGTGGGCACCCAGCTCAGCGTTGTTCTAGAGGAGGTGGAGAGAGGAGTGTTTGTCACACAGCAGTCTAGGCCCCTGCAGGAACAGCCAGCCCTCATGCTAGGATGCTTCTGAGGACTCAGCAGGGCTTCGTGCTAGGAGACCGCCGATCTCCAGGCAGTGTCTAGCAGTTGAAACAGCCTCTGCACCCCAGAGGCAGCCCTATGGGCTAACCAGTGTAGGGAGAGGTGGGTCTGGGAAGGAGCGACAAGATCCTGTGTCACTGTTTCCATCAACAAGAGTTTAGTGTGGTCAGGGGCGTGGGTTGTCCCCAGACAGGAGGATGCTGGGACCCAGTGGACTCAGCCACAGAACTCACAGAATAAGACATATTTCAGACACTTTCTCCAGAACAAGTTTTACCTGGACAGACAGTTGCTTCCTCACGTAAGTTCCTCAACTTAGCCGAAGCGGCTGGCTGTCGTGGGAGAAGTGGAATCATCTCTATTCACAGAGATAACAAAGTCCTCTATGTAAAAAAATGACCCACCGACTCTTCAGATTGGCCTGATAGTCAACTTAGCAAGGTAACAGGAGACGAGATCAGTCTGTCCAGTGAACTTTCCATAGGCTAACACACCAGCACAAGTTGGAAATTTAAAACACCACCTGTAATAGCTAGGAACCAAGCCCCGGTTGGGGTTAGAGCCACACATGCTATCAGCCAGCTTTTATGCCAGTCCTGGGACACATCTAAAAAGAAAAATAAATCTTTTTTAAAAGTTAAAAAATAACTACAATGAAACTTTAAAAAGACTATTTACTTTATAGAACGAGTGCCTTAAAAACATATTTCTGTCAGCTGTTGAGCCGCTGGTGGTCTCTGTCACCACAGGAAAGGTAGACAGATTTGGAATCCTTGCATTTGCAGGTGAGAATCTGGAGCGTTCATTTAAATACTTTGCCTGGAGGTAAATGATGAGCTTGTGTGTGTGAAGGTCACATGTGCTCTAGAAAGTTTTCCATCACTGATAGGATGGGCTTGTCTGACTGCCAGGGCAGGCTTTATCTGCCCATGGACACACACCCTTCAAGCAGCTGCCCTTTCTGGGTAGAAGCTGGTATGTAAGAGCCTCAGCTTCCCAGGTTCTCGGGCAGAACTGAAGTGTGATTTACACTGGCTCTAGGTGCTGCCCCACTGTGTGTCAGCACTCCCCACTTTCCCTGTGGCCTTTTCTTCGCCTCCCAATAAGGACTTGTGCTCAAGTCCTTAGCTCAGGGTCGGGGTTGGTGTCTAGAGAAAGACATGCGAGATGGACCCTGCTATCTTTTCTGACATCCCGGTGGGTCATCTAGTCACAGCCTGGTTTGGGCGCCTGTCCCTGATGGTAAGAAGGGGGTGAAGCCGATCTGAGGCACTTTTTTTTGTGTGCCTGTGAGCCTCTTGCCTTCTGCCTGGACAGGACCTTAAGCGAACACTGAGGGCTGAGTTTTGTAACCCGGACCCTCCGGCAGTCTATGGGGACGGACGGTATGGAGATGACCACGAAGCTGGTCCTGGCTCTGCCCACTGGACTCCAAGCAGCTCCACGTTGTTACGTGTTGGGCTTTTCCCAACTGATTATTTTTGGGGAACAAGGAGCTTCATAGACGGTGATTTGTAAACATTTAGTAACCACCAACTCTAGCCCAAAGGAAGCCAGGTTGAATGTATGTCAGTCACATAGCTCTAGAAAATGTTGTATGATGGTCTAGCACCTCTCTGCCCAGCAATTCCTGGGTGTGGAATCCTGCCAAGTTGGGGGTGCGGTCCTGAGCAGGGAAAAACTGTCCTTTATAAGCCATGCTATCAGCCCCCACAATGTGGACCACCCCTGATACAAGGAGTGGGCACCACAGGAAGACAGCCCTTGTCTAAATCCTGCTGACAGCTAATACATAGGGGCAGGAGAGCCCTGCCAATGCTTTGGTAGAACTGACCAGGACTGGCACGGCTGCTGGTGTGACAGAAACTGAAGTTTGCACGGTGCAGTGCTTTCTTTGGCCTGACACCTCCAGTCTACAGCATCACTGGGGTTGAAATCCAGGGTCTCATGCCAGCAAAGCCAATACTTTCCCTATGCTGGCTCGTTTTTTGTTTCAACTTGACACGTGCTACAGTCATCTGAGAGGAGGGAACCTCAACTGAGACAGTGCCGCTGATTGGGCCGCAGCCAAGCCTGTAGGGCATTTTCTTAATTAGAGGTTGATGTGGGAGGGACCAGCCCATTGTGGGTGGGACCACCACTGGGTTGGTGGTCCTGGGTTCTATAAGAAAGTAGGCTGAAGCCGGTGTGGTGGTACAGGTCTTTAATCACTTGGGAGGTAGAGACAGGTGGATCTCTGTGAGTTCCAGGACTGTAGAGAGACCCAAAGACACAAATGGCAGTTGAGCAAACCATGAGAAGCAAGCTAGTGAGTAGCGCCCCTCCATGACCCTGGCATCAGCTCCTGCCTCCAGATTCTTTTGTGTGCCCTGTTTGCATTCCTGCTCTCACTTCTTTTGATGATGAACTGTTATATGGGAGCGTGAACGAAATAAACTCTTTCCTCCCCAAGATGCTATTGACTGTGGTGTTTCATCACGGCAATGGTAACCTTAACTAAGACACTACCGCCAAACTATATCCTCAGCCTCAAGACATTTTTGTTGTTGTTGTTCCGTTTTGAGACAGTTTTGCTCTGTTGCTCAGGGTGGCCTCAAACTCATGCGCTTGAGTGATTCTCTTCTTCAGTAGCTGGGACTGTGGGAGTGCACCACCATGCCTTTTACTGTTTGGATATTTGGTCCTCATCGTTGTGAGCTGCTTAGTATCTGACCAAGCCTAACAAGCCTGGCTCCACTTCGGGTCCTGTTGTGGACCTTCTTTACCCTGAAGGTGGCGTGACCAGCTTGGTTCTGGAGTTCCTCCTCCATTTACGTGTATCTCAGGCCCTACTGATCCACTTTCTTCCTAGACTCCCACAGACTCAGCCAGAGAAAGGGGATTCAACCAAACTGAGGCTAGATTGTGGAGTGCCGGGGGCTCCCAGAGATGCAGATTAGACCCCCAGAGACGACTGTCCTGGGTCTAGGGGTGTGGGGCACCTTTCCTGCTGCCCTTGCATTCAGGAGTGTGTCCTGAAGGCATGTGATACATGGTGTGTTGGGAAATGTTCAACAGGGTGTCAGAACAAAACAGAATGACATACCTGCGGTAGTCAATTTTATGTGTCAATCTCTCTGTGTCATGTGGTGCCCAGGCATTTGAGTAAGCATTGGTCATTTGCAAGGGTATTTCTGAGTGAGACTGACAGTTGTCTTACTTGATGTAGGCAGTTGGCCTTGGCCTGTCAGCAGAAGCACTGAGTGGAAAACCAAGTGAGGGTGGCCCCGCCTAGTGACTGGAACACGGGCATCCATTATCTTTTGCATGAGAATGGAAGCATCAGTTCTTCCTGGGCCTCCAGTCTGTCATCTTTCAACTGAAACTGGAGAGATGCAAAGAAGCACCAATTTGCAGCATCAACAGGCCAAAGAAACGATTCCATTCAAGCCCAGCTTGTAAACTAATGAACTTATTTGACTTTCTACCAGGATCTTAGGCAGAGGGGTTACTTGCAGAAGGGCGACTCAAAGGCAGCAGCATTACAGAAAAGTCCCACACCAGCATGGGAACTCTGAAAAGTGGCACCACTGGGGTCGTGGTCAACCTTCCACCTCTTATACACACCCTAGTACCTCCACGACCACACACAGCAGGGAGCAGATGGTGGGGAGCCATAGTTAGCCTCGGATCACACCTGGCTCGCTCTTCAAGGGATTGCTAATAGACCTGATCTTGTCAAAGTCTCTCACAGGAAACCACAGGTAATCTCACAGGTAACCACAGATGATCAAGACAGCAAAGGTCCTGTCATGGCCGGAGGACAGAATTCAAAACAAGCCACATAGCTTTCCTGGGTCTCTAGACCTTGGGCCAATGCTGCCTTCACAGCCTCCTGAGCCAACAGCTTGGAATAAACTGTTGGGGCTCTGCAACAAGCAGAGTCCACAGTGTGGGGCTCCCACTTCTGCAGAGAGCTCCACCCTTGACACACCCTTCCATATTTACTGAGCTGTCAGCATCCACAATTGTGTGGAGGGAGCTCCACCTTAGCCCCTCCCCCTTGCCAGGCCCAACCCTCCAGCTGTCAAACTGTCAAGCTGCCTCAGTGGCAGCAGGCAGACCAAGTTGAGGACTAGGTTGCCTGCTTCCAGTCCAAAATGGCACCTCACAGCTATCTGTGTTTCTGGCAGGAAACAAATCTGACTTTCCCCAGCAAGCCTAGCCCCTCTTGCTGCCATCTGCTGTTCGGGGCTAATACTTGCTTCCCTCGCCACACTTCTAGGGACCTCGGGGTCCCTGCCACCACCCCTTGTCCCCACCATGAACCCCAAAGGGTGCGGAGGACCACTGGAGAGCCAGCATATTTCCCCTGTGGGGAAGTCTGGCTCTGCAAGGCCAGGGAGCTCTGGGACTTGAGACTCCCTATAAGAAAGCGCCCCTCTGGGACTATTAGGGACCCTACTCCCAACCAGCTGCAGAGTCCCCCAACCTGGCAGAGCAGCACAGAAATGGATCCAACTAACAGAAATGGCCCTAAGCTGGGCCCCTCATACCTCTCTGGATTTGCCAAATAAAGGCAAAAGATCCCACCAATTACAGGCCATCCTGGGAGGCTCCGCCCCCTCAGGGACACTATATAATAAAGAGCAGCCCTCTGGACTCTGCAGGAGAGGAGTGAGAGGGTGCAGCTTTGGCTGCTGCCTTCCTCCCAAGTGGAGGCAGCCACTTGGCTGGAAAATACCTCAGCTCAGCCAGAAGCAAGAACAGGTCAGTCAGGGATATCTCCCTTCAGAGCTGTACCATAGGGGACACCTTCCCCACCTCAGAGCTGTGTGGTCCCTGGGTTCAACTGCCAGGGCACCTTCCTGTCACAGCTGTGTGGTTCCTGGGCTCCCGAATGCCAGGCCACTTTTCCATCTATTCCAGCCGAATTTAAAAAACAAAACAAAACAGCAACAACAAAAAAAACTCTAACGTATACCCTATCTTCCTTGCCCCCTCCCTCTCTTCCCTGCCACTTCATCTGTTTCTCTGACTACGCCTCCAGCATGAAGCAAGCTTGATTTGCAGAGCTTGCCAGGTTCCACCTTAGAATGGGTCACTTCAGGCTACCCATGCCGCCGAGCTAGTGAAGTCCAAGTGCAAGGAGACGTGACAGTGGCTTTGCGTTGCCCTAGCCTGCCTCCATCCCCTCTCCAGACACAGTTCACACTCCTTCCTCAGAAGAGACAGCTTTGATGTGCAGGGCTCCTGAGAACTCCAAAGTCAGGAACATGAGGTCTCCCACCTCCAACTTCCATGAGGTGGCACGGTGAGTAGCTGCTCGCTGGGATGTCTCACTCCTACACACGCCGACGCACGTGCACTCACCCAGCTGACAGCAAGATAAGGGCCCCTTGCTCCTCCTCTGGCTGTCTCTCCCAGGTCCCAGCGCATGGTCCTTGGCTTCAGGCCCAGAACTAGAAACGGGAGATGGGGAGAAGCAAACCTGGCCAGCAAACCTGACCTAGTGTCCTGGACCAACTTACCAAGGAGCTCTGAGCCCAGATATCATAGGCACCAGCCTAGACAGGAAGTGTCCCATTTAAAAAAAAAATCTTCCTTGGATCACAGAGTAATGGGCAGAGCAGGATTCAGCTGTTTGAGTTCTGTGTCCCCCGTTCTCTTTCAACATCAAAATACCCTCCTAAGTTAGTTTAATGGGCCTTACTATTGTATTCAACAGAGCACCAGAAGCCTGTGGTGACTGCTCCCCACACCTGCGTGTACTGAGAAACACATTCTTGAGATACCATTGTTTGGGTAAGTTTTCTTATACTGGGTTTGAAAAAAACCAACAGCAACAACAAAACCCATTGAGACTTAGGCAGTTGTGCAGTCAGAGGGTCTGGCTGAGCAAGAGTTTCTCCTCACGGAGGACATGACTCACTGACCACCAGCTGAGCCAAGTTCAACAGTGACTCCGCCTCTGACCAGGCCAATGCCTTCCCCTGCTCCGGCGATGGTGCAGGCCTTCTCATGGGACTAGACAGCTTGCATCCTTGTCGGCCTCCGTGAAACTCGTGTCTTTTTTGATCCTCACTTTCCTCATCTGTATAATGGGGAAGATGACCCACTGTGCTGGCTAATTTGATGTCACCTTGACACAAGCTAGAGTAATCTGAAAGAAGGGAACACCAGTTGAGAAAATGCCTCCATAAAATCCAATTGTAAGGTAGCTTCTAAATGATTGATGGGGGAGGCCCAGTCCATTGAGGTGGTGCCACCCGTGGACTGGTGGTTCTGGGGTAAGAGGGCAGGGTGAGCAAGCCTGGAAGCAGCACCCCTCCATGGCCATTGCATCAGCTCCTGCCTCTAGGTTCCTGCCTTCATTGCTTTTGATGATGAACTGTTAAGTGGAACTGTGAGAGAAATAAACCCATTCCTCCTCAAGTTGTTTTGGTCACGATGTTTCATCTCAGTATAGTAATTCTAATCAAGACCCCCCTTTTTTGCCACAAGACTGAGAATTGAATAAGACACCATGTAGTACACACTCATCCAAATGGAAGGTGATGTCTAGAGCTGAAATGCAAAAGCAACTTTAAGAAGTGGTAGTTTGGGCTTCGAATGTCTCCAAGGCCTGTGTCAAAGGCTTGGTTCTATTGGAAAGGGCTTGGGAGGCCTTTGGATCACCGGAGACATGCCTGTAAAGGGGACCAAGGGACCCCCAGCTCCATCCTCTATTCTCTTTGCTCCCTGCTTTACTAGTTGCCACACCCATCCATCTTACCACAGGCCCAGCTGATCATGGACTAGGACCTCCGAAACTGTGAGCCAAAAGAAACCTTTCCTCTTTAACGGGCCATTATCCAAGGTCTTTTGTCAGAGTGAAAGAAAGCTGACCGACAGGAGGAATGTTTAAGATTTAAAATACAACTTATAAAACCGGAGGAGGGACTTCCTAAAGGGCTCCTTGACGATAGCTTCAGAATGAGTCACCCACCCACATGCTCTAGTAAAATGCCCATCATGTACACATTTGTACAAAACTTTACTAAAACTCAATAAATAAACATTTTCCTATCTTTGGGCATTTAAGCCTCACAGCTCCGGAGGCAGTTAAGAGTGGGCCAAACTGCTCACTCAGACAATGGTTATAAATCCATAGTGGCTCAATCAGAAGCTTCCTGCTTGCTTCAGTAACAGCCCAGAGCTGGTGGGTAGTCAGTCCTCCACTGAGTCAGGGGACAGCCTCTTCCCACTGGAGGCTCCCCCCACCTCTCCCCTTCTGGCATCTGCATCCAGCTACTGTGGGGGAAGAAACAGAGCTGATGTCCTTCTGTTCACACCCACTGCAGGAAAGACACATCTGGCTGTAACAAAGGCCCCAGCCTCTCGTAGTGTGCACAGGGGGAGGGCGTTCTGTTCTGCCAGAGAGCCAGTGGTTTCCTCCAGCTTTTGGATAAGGAAACATCTACACAGGAGCAATTAGCTTATCAGAATTGGTTGCTCTCAACCAAGTGAGGAAGCCAGACCTCCTGATGGCCTTTGTCTGGAACCCGAGGACGGACAAGGATGAGGCCTGCCCTACCCGAGCTGCCACCCTCTCGCTGGGTGGCATCACTTCTTCATTGGGATGATAGAAATAACCTTTGCGTCTTTGCGTTCCCTCCCCCTTCCCCCAACCTCCCCTTGCCTGCAGAGGCAAGTATTGAGACAGGCGCCTGAGCGAGAGGCACTGCCTGCTGCATCCTGATCTGACGCCACACTGTGGTCTAAAGAGCAAAAAAACACACGACAGAGACTAGTTTCCAGGCCATAGTTTATTTGTACAGAAATGGTGGCCCCATAGCCACGGGAGAGGAGGCAGTGCCTGAGGCTGCGAGAGCCTGATGGGGGGGATTCATGCCTTCTCCTTGGTCCCCACGGCCAAATTAAAAAAAAAAAACAAACCAAAAATAAAAACCACACACAGCACACACTACCACACCCATCCCATCCCCCTCCTTCCCTTTCAGTAACAGTCAATCCGGCTTTGCAGCCAGTGGCTACAACTCTGATTTCACAGAAAACCTTCATGCAGCCAAGACATCAGAGCCACGGAGGGGAGAGGTCTGCTTCCACTTCCCACATACACTGTCCCGAGGCAGCAAAGCGACTCCACCAAGTCACCTCGTGGACGGACCATGACAGGACCGGCTATGAGGAAAAGCTGGGACCCAGCTCACCATGCGTGGAAGACGGCCACTTTTCAGGCAAGATATTACTGGAGCCAAACATGAACCTGAGGCTAACGTGATTCAAAACCCCCTTCCCTTCCCAGGTCCTTGGGAGTATCTGTGGAGGGCTGGGTTCTGGTTATTTAGGGTGACACAGGTTGCAGGCATCACTGCCACAGCCCCAGTGGCTCTGGGAACGATGGCGCTTTAGACATCACACTAACTAACCTAACTCGCATTGACCGTTCATCTGCAGCACGCAGGGTCATCAGTCTGCGAGAGCAAGGACGAACACGCCCACCAGGAGAGCCCGTGCCAGGAATGCATGCTGTGCAGACAGCAAAGTGAAGGTTGCTTCCTCCACAAGCCGAACGGACGGGGTGGTTCCTCTCCTTCCAGCTGCCAGAGTACACCAGCCTTCACGGGACCACGTGGTGCTGTGCCACGCCCTCAGGGGCATCCTTCATTGAAAGTGTGACTCTAAGGGTTCTGGCACCTGCCAGACAGATGAGCGTTTCTGAAAATGACATGGGAGCTGGCTTATGGTGGGAGGGAGGACTTTGGAAGGACAGCCCCTAAACATCACCTGGATCACTTATGTTCCCCCAACTTCTAACACGGAGCTTTCCCTTCCTGTTGTCTAAGGTAGTAGAAAGGCCTCAGGAGCTCTTATGTTCCAATGTGACAGATGAGAAACTGCAGCTTTGTGGGGGTTTGGGGATTATGACCAGCTCAGCGCTCAAATTCTGGCTTCCCTTCTATGACTCGATTTCCCCTCAGACTCTGGGTTTTCAGCTGGGCCAGGCAGTCCTGAAGGTGGGGCTGTACAACCAACCACGCTTCACTAACAAGGCAGAAGGACCTCGGAGGCCCCTCCCTCTGGAACGGAAATGGAGCTAACTTTCTCTGAGCTTAGGATTTGTAAGGCACTGAAATTAACTAGAGCTGGGGGAGGGGGAACAAAATGGGGGGGGAATGAGTGACCCTGGATGCTTTCCTTCCAACCCCAGGGAGGGTCCTCACAGCAGCACAGGGCGGAAGCCCTTTTCTGTGTGGGAACCGCCCCTATGTGACACAGTCATGAGCGTGTGCCCCCATTGCGACTCAGTGGATTCTAGAGGAGGTCTGGATGGTGGGAGCCAGGAAAGAAAAGCCCAGGCAGGCCAGGCTTCCCATCTCAAGATGTCTCTTCCAGGAGCAGTCCAGAGCGGGCTCAGTGATGGCTGGAGCACTCAGGGAGAGAGGGCAGGACGGCCCAAAGATGGCAGAGAGAACTTTGGAATGGACCTGGCTTTGGCACAGCACATCCTGGGCCTGCCTGCCCGTCACGTGGGTCACATGGGTCACGTGGCCCCCCTGAGGCCCAGGGGAAGGAGGAGTGCCCCTCCTCCCCCAAGAAGGGCTCTTGTGGCTGATGCAGGCACAACTCCAAGGCACACCCCCTTCATCGTGCCAGCCAAACCTGTGCGCAGGTGACCTGTGGGAAGCCTTTCTGGACTCGGCTGCTGAATCCAGAGCGTGAGTCAGGTGTGAGGTTGAAGGGGAGGCGGCTGTAGCAGCTGCCGCTCACAAAGCCCCTCCCACGAAGTGTACCCTTTATGTAGATGACGTCCCACAGGTACGTGTTTTCACCTCCTTCCACAGATGAAGGAGGAGCACAGAGGGACCCGGCGACAAGCCCAGAGTCAGAGTCGCACAGCTAATGAGTGGCTAGTCTGGGACCTAGGCCTGTCTGACCCCACATCCCACGCACGTGCTTCCACTTGCCTGAGCTGCCCCGGAGGCCACTGGGCTGCCTCGAGGATTTCTGGAGGGGTTTCTTTCTGAAATCTGGGAAAGCAGAGAAGCTGGAGCGAGGGAGAGCAAGTCCATTTCCATGCATCTGGCTCCCAGGTGCCCTGCTCAGTGCCTGGCCGCCTTGCAGACCTTGTCGTACACCTCCGGGAAGGCGTCCTGGCAGCCAAGCTGTTTGCGCAGCTTATGGTACAAGGAGCCATCAAACATCTCCCAGAACTCCTCACGGTTCATATAGCAATCGGCATATAACATCTGGAACCTGCGTGGGAGGGAAGGGGTGAGGGTGTGAGGATGAACGAGGTGGGTGAGATGGTCCCCGTGTCCCCAGACCCCAGGCCACTCACCCGTGCACACTCCGCACAAACTTCTCCAGCTGCCTCATGCAGGATCTGGCCTCGAAGTGCTTCACACGTGGCTCCCCATACGCGCCAATGTCCACGTACAGCTCAGCCTCATCTCCCTTGGGGTGCACCAGTCCTGGCTGGCTGGGCAAGATGAACGGGCACAGCCAGATGGGGTAGACCTGAGAGGCCATTAAAGTGGGTTGGTCTTCCCTTTCTCCATAGGTAGCAGACACAGGACTGCTCCCCTACACACACACCCCAAAGAGAGACTTTGACTTTGCAGGCCTCGCTAGAGGCTCCTGGCTGCCCTAGCTTCAGCGTCTGCCAGACACTCCCATTCTACCATGGAGCTGCCCCAGAGCAGCCCACCAGGCACCACAGCCTCTCTTTCTTGCTGCTCTGGCTGAGTGGGCAGAGACGAGGGACAAGATCCTCATTTTACAGCTGGAGAAACTGAGGCCCATAGGGTAGATACACAAAGGTGGGTGACACAGCTCCATGGAGACTTAGGTTCCACGGGATCATGCCTGCCCGGTCACCCAGCTTACGTGGATGTCGTTTTGGAAGGTGTGCAGGGCCTGAGACAGGCACTTCATGGGCACCAGCATGTCCTGCACCACGTGGTGCTGCTCGTACAGCTTGCGGAGAGTCTCGCCCTGGGTCAGCTTCAGGAGGGAGATCTTGGGGGGCACCATCCAGCCAAAGAGGTAGCGGAAGATGGGGTTGTTGCCAAAGGGGATGATATCCTAAAAGACAGAGGCAGGGGATAGGGAGAACGAGCCAGGGCCAGGTCTTTGATGCACTTGAGAGAAGTACACCGGGGTGCAAGCCGTTCTTCAAAGCAGGGAGGGGAACCTGCCGGTGGTGGCAGTTTCTAACCCCAGCACTTGGGAGACGGAGGCATCTGCCTCTCTGTGAGTTCGAGGCCAGCCTGATCTACAGGACAGCCCAAACCGCCCCCCCCCAAAATAAATAAATAAAAAGTGGGGAGGGGCCTAGGACTTCATCAGATGGATCTGGGTTGATTCTCATCTTGCACATCTGTCAACTACGACAGCCTTGGGCTAGTTACACAACTTCCCTGAGCTCAGCTTCCTTATCTGTGAGAAGCACACGTGAGGCAAAGAGAGATAGTCTGACCAGCGGCGCGGACACAGCGGTAGGATGGCTACCGTTCCTGTTCTCGAGACTGAGGTCAGAGTGGTTGGCATGCCACAAACAGTTGCTGACTGCATGCCGTCCAGTGAGAAGAGGGCTACTCAGAGGGCACAGCAATCTCTTTAAGGTCACGCAGCAAGGACAGCTCTCACCAGGTAGGTGGAGTCTAGCTCCTCAAGTAGGCTGTCGGCTTACACACAGCCAACCATTCATTCACAGGCTTCCCTTGGAAAGATGCTGACTTTTCCCTCGTACCGTCGGTACTGCTGTTTCTCTACTAAACCCTTCGCTTAGCCACGCAGAGAGGACTCTGTAACTCACAGCGTTCCTCCCAGCTCTAGGCCACCTCCCTAAGTGCGCAGAGGGTACCACAGCCCCCAGAGTCTCGACGCCAAGGGTAGCTGTCAGAGATAAGATAGCCAAGTCACAGTTCGTGTCCCGAGATGCTCACTTTCACACTAACTGCATCGGCGCTGGGACAGAGTCAGAGGCAGCTCCCGAAGGTTCCCCTGGAACGGGAGCCCAGAGCAGCAGTATCATCGGTGACTCAGGCATCCCTGGAGAAAGAGCTCTCCTGGGAGGGCACCTATCTGCTGTCTGGTCTGCTGGAGCCACGGTGGAGTGCAGCCAGTGGCTCTGCTTCCGCTGCTGTGCATCAGCCCATGTGGCAGGTCAGAGGCAGCCCACTGTAGCCGTGTCTGCTCTATGTGTCCATGGCTCCTGTCTGGCTAGGAGGACAGCAGAGTACCTGGAGAGACTGAATATCCCACAGCAGCCCTCTCCAGTCCCCCTCGCTCTGTTGCCCGGATGTAGAACCATTTATTTAAGCAGGTCTACACTGATGAGCGTTTAGATTATTCGCAGATTATCAGTGAGGATCCTTTGTTCAGGTCTTTGTCCATCAATATGTATATTTGATGTGAAGACAAGTTCCTGGACATGGACAGCTCTAGATTAAGCGTGGGCGTCTCTCAGGTACCCTGCTTCAGAAAACATCTTATGCTCTGAAACTAGAAGCCACCGTAGCTCTGCGCCCTCACCAGCAACATGCTGTCACAGTCCCAGATCTCTGGTTTCCGACAGGTGAACGGTCAGACGCCCGGTGAGACGCCTGCTCCTAGCTCTCTGGGAGGCTGTCCCCTTTCCCAGCTCCGCTGGTCGGTATCAGCTCAAACTGTCAGCCTCAGACAGCTGGTGTTGAAACGCTGTCTTCTTTCCTGCCCTGCGGCCCTGGCTTCATCCCTATCCTGTCAAAATGCTTCTGACACTCATTCCAGTCATCTCCCTGCAGCTGCTTCCTCTCCAGGCTCTGGCCACCCTGACCATTGCCTGCTACTGGCCACTCTGGCTGCAGGGCCCCAGGGATGACCAAGGATCCCAGTATCTCCTTTCTTACCATGTTAATCCTCCCCGCCCCCACGCCCACTAACAATTGCCATGACAATGATGTCCCTAAGGGAAGGATGAGACAGGCCTGCCCTGGGTTCTCAGCCCCTTCTTAACAAGAAGACAAAGGTCAAAACAGAATGTTCATCAAGTCTTTGTATGTTTATGTATGTACACATATGCATGTCCACGGAGGTCACATATGGAAATCCAAGGACAACTCTGGGCTTACATGGGTCCTGGGGATTCAAACTCAGGTCCCCTACTGGGGACTGAACCTAGGGCCTCATGTGTGCTAGGCAAGCACCCTATCACTGAACCCCTGCCCCACCCCAGAGCTGCGTTCTTAAAGGAACAACGAATACACAAAGAATAGGAGGAGTTAAGAGCTCTTACATTTGTGTTTAAAGACTGAGTGGTAAAATCCACGCTGTTAGAATTTTTTTTTTACTTATTATGCAAATATTTATGACAGGACAAAGGAAAAGGCTTTATATTTTAGTATTTGAAGTGGCCCACAGGATACGTAGCTGGCCCTGAAGTTGGTGCTGCTCAGTGATCCAAGTGGAGGACGGAAGGGGGTATTTGGGCCCGCCAGGCTAAGCCCAGGTGATGGGTGGACTGACTCATCACCCAGAATGTAGTTTCCTAAGGAGCTCAGGTTCACCTGGTTCTTTCAAAGGCTCGTTTCTATCTACATTGGTAGCCAATGGGAGGGAAGGAGGCCTGGTGGGGAAACCTACATTTTGAAATTATGTGTGTTTCTATAACTCTGCCTAGCTGGGTGCCCCACCCACTTCCTCACAGACACACCCAGAACTGGGTCTCTCCTCAGGAAGCCACTCTTGGCAGAAGGGAGTTGCCTCAGGCAGGAGAAGGGGAGAAGGGGAGAAAGGCCTGGTCTAGGGGCAGAGGTGTGAGGAAAGTCCTAGCCCACTGACCTCAAGGGAACCCATTCTGAAGGCCAATCCCGCTTGAGCTCCTACAGGCCAACAAAAGCCTTCCTCGTGACTGGCAGCTCAGCTTCCGCAGCTGCCCAGCCCTGTTTCCCTATTGCCCAGCAGTTCTAAGTCCCAAGAGTAAACTCTAGGGCAGCAAACGCAGGCCTCAAACACCTGTTCTTCCAGTTCCTCCCTTTAAATGAAGGCAGTTTAGGACAGTGTTTGCTTAACAGCACAAAAATGTGACAAGCTTCATTTTGAGCAGACGGTGGAGCAGTTTAAAATCTGTCTTCTTAGGAGATGGGGCTCAGTGCCCCTCAGCTGGAGTGCGTTCAACTAAATGACACGTGGTGCTGACACGTGGGGACGCGGTGGGAGCGACCGGAGACCAGGATGTGGGAAGCACACTGAAGAATCTGCCCGAATCTCTCTTGGGTGATCTGCTGTGGGGTAGGCTGACTGCTGCGCTGTTAGGAAGCTCAAGCAGCCCGTGTGGCCATGAGTAAGGGCCTCTCCATCCACCACCCTCCCGCTCCCTCGTGCTCATGGGGTCCCCCACTGAGGCCTGAAGCATTGCAATCTCCTCACCTCACCTTTATGGCTACCCCTCACTGTGCCTAGACTGCTGCAACCTCTCACCTCACATTCATGGTTCTGGGCCGCTGTCCATCCCCCACCCCCACCCCGGCTTCCGTCACTGGGTCTGAATTGCTGCATTCCCATTCATCCTCGTACATTGCAGCTCCACTGAGTCCGGGAGCACCGTATTCGCACCCATATTTGGTGACTTTAATACCCACGTATCACCTACCACACTCTGGCACCCCAGCTCCCCAGCTTTATCTTCCAGCAGTCTAATCTCTCACTGAGCTCAGCTACTGCTCTCGTTATACATCTCAGAACAGCTGACAACACTGTCACCATGGCGATCCAATCTCAGAGCCAAACCAGTCCCAGTGCGTCTTTTCCCAGAGCCACCCATACCACGCTCTCTCTGCGGATCGCCCTGGCTCTGTCGTAGCAGAGCGCAGTGGCTGGAATATAAAAGCTTAAAATATCAGCTCGTTGGTTCTTTGAGAATGTTTCCCAAGCCCCGACGATCAGTGTCCACATCTGCTCAACAGTTCCTGCTGTCCAACCTCCCCTAGGGGTGGCCCACTCTCCCCACAGCCACACGCTGGCTGGCCTTGCCAAGTTCATGGCTACTAGTCTCAGAAGGCCGAATCCCCTGGTCGCCCCCAGATAATGAACTTCCTGTTCTGTACAGGACAATTCACATGTCCCCCCCCCCCCCCCCCCGCGAGGGGTCACCGTGCCCTAGCTGAAATCCCTACCTCTGATTTCCTTGAGAAATTAAAGGCAGCCAGAAGGGAACTTTCCCAACTACAAGCGACTATTTCCTCCTATACACGCCATCACCAGGAGGCCACCTCAGCTGCGCCAAGGAGCCGCCCCACTCTATAAATACCCGGGCCCTGTACCGTCGTTCTCCCCATCAGCCCCAGGACACATAACCATGATGTCACCTTTCCTTCTTAAAATAATCACAGACACAAGACTCTCTTAGTCCCACACCCCCTCCACTTCTGTTCCCTGTGTCTCTCTTCATTTAAGACCGTAGTTCCAACCTTCCTAACGCTGCAACCCTTTAACAGTTCCTCATGTTGTGGTGACCTCCAACCATAAAATTATTTTCGTTGCTACTCCGTAACTGTAATTTTGCTACTGTCATGAATCATGATGTAAATATCTGATATGCCAGATGGTCTTGGGCAAACCCCGTGAAAGGGTCACTAACTCCCACAGGGGTCATGAGAACCACTGTTTTAGAAGTCGTCTCTGAGATTGGTTTTCATATCTCTGTTCTTCAAACTGAGCCTTTGGGGTTTACCCGCTACTTCAAGCTGATTCTATCCCTTTACCTCATTTAGCCCTTAGCATTCCCCTGACTGTCCAGAAGACCATCTGACAGGCTCTGGCTGAGGGCACCTTCTCTTCTGCTGTGGGGCATACGGGGCTGGGCATCTCATGCACCCATTGTCATGGCTTTAAGAAAGGTCAGGTGTGGTGGGACAGGCCTACAACCTCCACATTTGGGGGACGGGGGCAGGGAGAGCGAGGTTAGTCTCAGCTACCAGCATGGGCTACGTGAGACCTTACCTCAAAACATACGAACTCAAACAAAATCCCCACAAACTTAGAAGCGTCTCTCTGCCACCAATGCCCATATTTATACACATGGTCTTAACCTCCGCTGAGACTCTCTGGTTCTCACACGCAGAGCTGACTGGCTACCGACTCAGGGCCCTGCCTACGTGCCCAGAGAATTAGCTTCAACAGATGTGCTCCTGACAGAATTTCCGGTGTCCCTTCTCCATGTCCCGTCCCCCTGAGCCCTGTGTAGTTAGGTTGCCGCCTCCACCCATCCTTGGGTCTCCAACTTTGAACTCACACCAACCTGTAGGTTGGCTCAACTGTCACAGTCTCTCCTGATGCCGCTTTTCTCCTCTGTCGCCTCCCAGATGAGAGAAATCCTTCACCTGCTCTTTCATTTAGCCCCCCCCCCCCCCCCCCCCCGCGTGCTGCACTTCCCAACCAACTAAAATAAAAAGCAGGACACGTTACCTCTCTGCTCAAAGCCCCCACTGACTTCCTATCACACCCAGAATAAAGCATTACGTCCTCATTTGACCTACAAGGAGCCACGGGACCCAGCCTCTGGCTGCCGTGTGACCTCGTTCTGCGCCTCGGCTCCAGCTCAGCGACCTCGCTGCGCTGCAGACACACGCAGCCCGCAGGGACAGACGGACAGTGAGGTGCGAGAGACCGGAGCTGGCTCCCGCCTCACACAGTAGGTACAGAACATTCGATTTAAATGAAAGAAGAGCCGCGGCCTCGAAGTTCCTGGAGGCGGGAACAGACTAGGGGGATGAAGAGCAAAGGTCTTCGTGATCGTGCGTTTGTTAATAAATTCTCAAATACGACACTGAACAAAATGGCTACGTTGGACTCCATTTACATGAAAAACAGACATTGCCAAAATTATTAAAAGCTATGTGCAGGGTGGGAGAAATATCTGCAGCTCACCTATCTGCTGATGGTTTAGTATCCGGAGTATGTAAAGCACACATACAACTCGGCAGAAACACAGACAGCCCTGGGAAAATGGACAAAGGGGCCAGCGAGAGGGCTCAGTGGATGAAGGCGCTTGCTGCCAAACCTGATGACCTGAGTTCGATCCCTGGGACCCGCGAGGTGGAAGGGAGAGAGCTGATTCTTCTAAGCTGTCCCCTGACCTCCGCAGGTGCACCACGGCACATGTGTGTTACACAAAACAAAAACGATGAATGGACTAAAACAAGACCCCACAACTGGCTACAAGCATCCGACACAAAGCTGGCCACCAAGAACCAATAAGCAACCACAGTGAAACACCACTGCGCTACCACCGCACATCGGCGGACGGCTGTCATAACAACAGCTTACAAGTCAGAAAATGAGCACCGGCCGGAACGGGAGAACTGGAGCGCTGCCAGGTGAAGCGTAAACAAGACAACCACTGTGGGAAACATCTTGGCAGACGCCCCACCAGTCAAGACACGGGATTACCGTAACCCAGCGATTCCACTCCTGTGTGTGTGTGAGCGTGTCCCCAAAGAACGTGAAAACTGTTTACTTGTTCGGTGGGTGTAAGATTTCCTGTGGTACAAAGAAAACACCTGGGACTCTCCGGAGATGAAGCCACACAGCACCGGGTATGTACTGAGCTCCCCGAACTGTGCACGAGACACTAGTTTGCTTTCTTGGCCCTCCGATGGCTGTTCCTCTGCTGAAGGACTCTCCTTAAGCCATCTTCTAAGGAGCTTTCCTACCTGCCCCACACACAATAATAGACTCACGCTCAGCACAGGCTGAACTTGACACACACACACACAGAGCCTTTCCTGGCCCCACGCAGGGCTGGAATCCCTCTGCTCAGCAAGGATGACGCCTCCTGAAAGATGAAGCGGTTCTGCCTCCCCCAAAGTACGGCCCCACTCTGTGTCCACAGTGAAAGCCAATCTCTCACTGCAGGTGGCTGCCCCCAGCCTGAAACAGCCTCGCTGGACCGTGCGGACAAGCCCATTCCTTCATCAAAGGGACGGAGAACTGTGGCCACACCGTGAACACCCCACTGTCGCGGAGGATCCAGGCCGTGGGAGAGCCGAGCCTCACCTGGAGCTCCCAGAAGATGCTGCGCGTGTGGCGGTGGTAGTAGTGCCTCAGGGGAATGTACTCCAGGCCCTCACGGTCTGTCTTCAGGTAGTTCTCCACGTGCTTGAAGAACCACGGCTTGTAGTAACTGCCAATGCTATTCAGCTGAAATGACAAGAGGGCATTGTGATCAGGCCACAGAGAGTGCCAGACACCACCAGGGAGCCACCAGGGAGCAACAGTGATCCAGTCGCCGTTCAGTACTCTCGGCCTTTTCAAAGCTCTGACATGTCAATTGTGGCCTTGGAGAGCCTTCAAAGCCAGGCGGGTTGGCAACCCAGTGGGCACTCTCCAGCAGAGAGCAGACTCTCAGTGACCTTAGCGCTGTGGACAGGGCCATGCGGCTGGCTCCGGCAATCTAGGAAATGTAGTGGCCCGTCTTAGCCACTGTGCCCAATAGAACAGTCATTGTTCACTGTGTTGGTGACAATCCACAGCTCTGCACACCCTTCCCACTGCCCTCACTGAACCAGCGTGGCTCACCTTCACGGCAACCCACCGCCACAGCTCCAGCCAACCATGGCGCTATCTCGCTGTTCCCTAACCTATAGTCTTCCTCTCTTGGAAGGAAGCTCACAGGACGGAACATGTCCTGGCCCTGGGCTCTGTGCCCTCCAATGCTTATGAGCCACTGAGCTGTTGTCTTACAACCCTCAAAGGTTCAAGATGACTTAGCATCCAACCTCAGTCCCTCTCCTCTGAAATTCTGAGCAGGTTCTAGGGCTGGGGGTGGGGTGGAGGAGCTGAGCCAAATGTTGCCCAGTCATACCCTAGCTGTGTGACTCCCTAATCCTGTTTCCTGCATATGTGAATTAACAATAAAAAAAAAATCCATTCTCTAAAATATATTTCAGGGCTTTAATCTCTTTCAAAACAAAGAGACACAAAAAAACACAATAAACAGAACCGTACTGTAGATACTGTGTGCCAATCTGCTCTTCGCATGTACAGGCCACGAGACTGGTTCTTTAGCCTGTTTTTCTATCTGTATGCAAAATGGAAACACTGTTGACCGGGGGGTGCACAGCTCAAACGCAGGACTCAGGACACACCAAGCTCGGTGCCTGGCCCTTGGTGGGCCACAGCGTCAGTTCTGTGCCCCTCTCCCGGCTTTTGCTTTTCCCTCTGCAGCTGGCGCTTGCAGTTAACTGCTCTGGGTGCCCCCTCTTGTGGAGCCTCCCCTGCTGGCAGGCGCCCTGTGGGAAGGAAGGTGGGAGCCACGGTGGGATAGACACTTTTGTACAAGAGCCTGTTTGCCCAAGTTGGCTCCATGTGGACTTGGAGTGGACTCTGCTTGGTAACAGAAGGGGACCGAAACTCAGCAGCAACCGGAGCAATTTGATCTAAAGTAGCGGAAGCCTGGCCACTCGCCTGGCAGTGGCATCCACTGGGTAATTAAGTCGAAACTTGGGGTGCCTGGGTCTAAAGTCTTTGGGAACCACTGTGCCAGATAAGCCCAGAAACAATAAATAAGCCAGCCTAACCATCACTCAGGACGCACGGCAGCCGGGAAAGTCAGGCAGCCACAGAAGCTCATTCTGGCCTTCACGTATCCACAGAAAGCCACCTCCAGGCTGGCTGTAAAGCGGGTCACATCCTCACAGGGAGCCTCTCCCTGATCATGCCACCAGAGGCCCCATCGCAGTGCTTGGCTGGGTTCTAAACTGGGACATGCGGCCCATCTGACAGCATCCACTACTCTCCCGTCCCAGCTCTGCGCCCAGCTGGTGTCTTGGTCAAATGGCCTCTTGCTAGGACTCTCTGGCCTCTGGGAAGGGTCTTGGGACTCCAGGCAATACAGGAGTCCGAACACTTTAAAAGTTGGAAAAATTCTTGTAGCAATCATCTTTTTCGGTGGCGCCAAACACCAGACAAGAGTAAAGTTACTGTGGTACGTAGGCGGCCTCTTCCTTTGGCCCCTTCCCTCCAAGGAAGCGGAGAAGCTGGAACACCCATGCACCAGAGGCCCCTGATGGGCGACTGGGGCAGGGGACTCACAATGACTAGGCTTAAGCCTGGAGAGAACAAGCGCACTTAAGCTCCATGCCTGCCGCTGCTACTGCTGCCCCTCAATGCCTCCAGATGTGTCCCACAGGAATCAGTGCTGTGGTCACTACTAAACCCTTGAAGCTGGGACTCAGGCACCTATGTGAAACTAAGAACCAGAGACCAGAGCATGAACATGCTGTGCTCACTGGGTGTCTCTGGGAGGCTCTGTCCCTCACTGGGCCTCATTCCCTTATACGGAGAGGGAACTGTTCCACATGACTTTAGAGTTCTTTCCAATTATTATGCTTTACTGAAGCCAGGGCCTCATACACATTAGATAAGCACCCTACCACTGGGCTAGACCCCTAGCCCACCTTTCCAATTAAAACAAAGCGAAATATCTATCCATCCATCTATCTGCCTATCTATCTAGTATGTTATGTATGTGGAATGTATGCACATATGTTATGTGTGTATGTACTTGCACCAGAGAGTCCCAAGGATCAAACTTAGGCGATCAGTCAGTGTTGGTGGGAAGTATCCACACCCACTAAGCCATCTTGAGGACCCCGATTTTAAAACGTTTAAGTACGTAGGTAAAGATGAAGAGTGTTAAGGAATGCCTACACTCTGAGGTACCAATTCTACCTTAAGATATTCTTACACACAAAAGATCTCAGTGTTTCACTAATTCACTAAACACAAAAGCAACTTAAATTTCCAACTGCAGACAGTGGTTCTGTAAGCATCAGGTGGGCATCTGCTCAGTGCGCTGTTCTGGAGAAGTTAACCAAGGCCCTCAGCACACGGCAGTGCTCTGCGAGGCACACTGGACAAGACACATTTGAACAGGCGAGCGCAGATAAGGGCAGGCAGGCTAGAAAACCCTGCAAAGAGTCTGCAAGTAACAAGAGAGCTACGCAATAAAGAGGAACTATTTTTAACCTTATCAGATTGGCAAAAATCAAAGCGATACTCTCACTACAGCTGGCAAGAGTGTAGGGGAAAGGCCTCCAGCCACCTGCCGCCGGGCACGGACACGCACGCCGCTGCTCCACAGAGGACTGTGTGGTCTCATCCACCCATATTTAGGGTGCTCACACCTTGGCTCAGGATTCATTTCATTCATAAAAAGGTTGGTGCGAAGACAAGAAAAGAGTCTTAAATCTGCAGTGCAAGCCAGTGCTTATCAGGAGGTGATGGGCCAGGCCAAGTTCATGCAGCGGCATGGCGTGTAATCAGGCCACACACAACCACACTCACTGAGGAATACACGCACACTGTGGAGTGGTCACCCCGAAGGGGAGAACATGCACCTCAACTTTCTCACATATATTCAACTTTGCCGTACTAGTTTATAATTTAAAAACTTGAAAAAGGCTTTATATACGCATATGAGGGAAACAAGTGAGGGATAGCTAGCTTTGGGTTGCGTGTGTAGGTTAAGTCTTTTATTTGTTTATACTTCCAGATCCTTTCTGAATGGAGAAAAACAAGAACAAAAACAAACAAAAAACTGCCACTGAAAATTAGTTGATTGCCAGGTATGGTGGCACATGCCTTTAATCCCAGCACTTGAGAGGCAGAGGAAGACAGATCTCTGTGAGTTGCAGACCAGCCCAGGGCCACATAGTGAGACCCTGTCTCAAAAGAAAGAAAGAAACAAACAAACAAAAATATCACATCGTTGACTCACACCTGTAACTCCAGAACTCAAGAGACTGAGTCCAGATGACTATGAATTGCTGGTTAGCCTGGGCTACACAGTGAGTTCAGGCCAGCCTGAGCTAGTGTGTTACCCTGTCTGAAGATAAAGTTTAAAACACTATATCCTTGTCTGAAAATAAACAAACAAATAAGTTTAAAACACTATATCCTTGTTATGTATAATTAAAACATGTCAATGAAACATTAAACATTGTATGGTACAAGCTGAGGGTGTGCTCACTTGGTCTTGGAAGGATCAAGGCAACTATTCACTCTTGGCTCTGCCGTCCTGTGAAAATTTAAATTTGCCCTTTGGAGCATCAGTTTCCTCATCTGTGACATGGGCTGGCATTAGACATTAGGTTTTGGCTACCATGAGGGGAGCACATGACTGGCAGGAGGCAGGAAGGAGGAGCCTGTTATCTGGATCCTGGCAGGCCACACAGAAACAGTCTAGAACAGGCCCAGCCCCAGCCCCAGCCCCCCTTTCTCCCCTGGCCTACCTTGCTGGGTTCTACGTCATCCGTCATGACCCCTGTCATGATGACAGCTTCATCTAGGGAGTACAACAGCCCTTCCACAAAGTGGTTCTCCAGCCGCTGGGACTCACGGGTGAATTTTTCACAGATGGTCTCCAGGCCCCGCACTGGCTCAAACCGCAGTCTGACATACTTCTTGGCAGGGATGATACGGATCTCGGCAGCCACCAGGAAGCCCAGGGTCCCACAGGACCAGGGCACGGCATAGAACAGGTCTGAGTTTTCAGACTGTGAGACAGAATTGGCACATGCTCAGAGCTTGACCTCTGGCATGGACCTGGGCTGGATTCCTGCCTGTTGCTATCTTAAACAATGTACATTGCAATCTGTGTTCAATTTTCCCTCTGCAATTTCTACTACTACTGCTCCCTGTATCAGGGATGCTCAGCTGAACAGCTTCTACTTCCTGCTACTGTGAGGCTAGCCCCTGAACCACAGGCTACCCAGCAAGGTCATGACCAGAACTGTCCAAAGACCCCAGAAGGACGACTAAGGGGTGGGGGTGGGGGTGGGGGGGCAGCAGTACAGGCTAAATGAGCTGGACCCCTACTAAGTCAGGGTAGCCAGGGGGCATGAAAATGTGAAAGGGCCCCTCCCTGAGCTGTCACTCAAAGTGACAATGACTTTCCTGGCCACTAGCCTCCTGGCCACTAGCCTGGTCACCCTATCCACACAGCCTGGCAGGCAGGGCACTGCCCCCTCTCACAGGTAAGGAGCGTGAGTCTCTTGGAGGCAACCTGCCTCAGTCAAGGCTCCTTGCAAAGTCAGCTGCAGCATCTATGCTCAGGCAGGATCCCCCACCTCCGAAGCAGTGCTCTCCCTACAGCCCCTCCTCCGGTTCTGAGCATCTGTTCCTGACTGTACTGCAGAGAGATGACTGCCCTGTCCACTGGCCATTCTAAGTTAGATTCTTTACATCTGCAGGAGTCCCTTCCCTAAACAATCCAGCCTTGGGCCGGCTTACCCACAGGCCTGTGTGTGCCAGCTCCACTAACCTGCATTGCCTCGGTGGTGGGCAGGATGGGGGGTAGTGGGACAGGGGCCTGGACAGGGGAGTTGGGAGGCAGGCAGCAGAAGCTTCTGGCACAGCAGGACTCTGTCAACCAATCCTTCCCTGGGCTACCAGCTCAGGTCACTCTCCTGACCACAGAGCACAAACTGCCACCCCAGCATACCTGGCTCTCTGCGAGGAATCCCACACAGCACCTTTTTCCTCCTCTAGCTCCCTCGAGCCTGATGACCCAGGTTTAAGTCTTAGCTGTGTAGGATTTACTATCTGTGTGACCTTGGATAGGCTATCAGCCTCTCTGTGCTCGAGTTTCCTATCTGACTCAGGGTAACTGTTAACATTCACCTCATAGGCTGTTGGAGAACGTAAACACCATAATATGTATGGGGCATTCTGGACAGTCCAATAGATGTGTTTCAAATGAAACGCCCCGAGGAAAGCTACCACCCGACTCCATGATCCCTAACGTCCTGTCTCTGAACTCACCGGTGTGCAGCGCATAAAGCTGCCGTCTGCCAGGATCAGCTCGTACGCCGTGCAGATGTGTTGGAACAGGCCGTATTTGTGGGATGACGACTCGATGCCCGTGCCCATGATCAGGCCCCCTGCAGAGAAGGGATGTCAGCAGGGACAGCTGCGGTGTGCAGGGCTGGCAGAAATGGGGCTGCTCAATGACAGTGCTCCCCAACAATCAACTTGGGAAGTAGGAGTGCGAAGAAATGGGAGCGTGAGGGCCTCCCAGAGGACGGTCACTGCCCTCACCTCTTGGCCAGCCTCAGATTAGAAAAACCTGTATGTGCTCTCATTTGAAGAGAGACTTTGGGCTGGAGAGATGGCTCAGCGGTTAAGAGCACTGGCTGCTCTTCCAGAGGACCCTGGTTCAATTCCCAGCACCCACGTGGCAGCTCACAACTGTGTGTAACTCTAGTTCCAGGGGACCCGACACCCCCACACAGACATACTCATGCACAAAATAACACTGCTTATGAAATAAAATAAATTAAAAAAAAAAAAAAGGAGCTTTAATGAAAAGCAATTTAATGGAAAGTGTCAGGGAGCTATGACTTATGGGAAGGTGCTACCCGTGGACAAGAGCTGGTGGCCATGAACCCTACAGGGAGAGGGACCAGACTTATTCTGTGTGTGACCCTGGTAGGACTGGAGCAATGGACAGTCATGACGAAGCAGATGGGGTCAGAGGTGAAAGGTGCTGCCAGACAGCCAGAGCTGCCCAGAAAGAGGCCATCACGGGGCAGATAGATCTGCTGTCTGGAAGGGGCCAATGCTCCTCCACTGTGACACTGGGACCGCCCGACCCCTCCTGCTCACCTACTGTGAGGTCATCGAGTTCAGGCAACACAGGTAGGGTCCAGCCAATGGAGTTCAGCAAAGCTGTCACCTGACCCATGGACACCAAGGGTTCCACTCGAACAATCTGTCGACAGAGAAGAGAGAGGCTGGGTCTGAGGGAGACAGGGAGCCCAGCAATGCCTGCACACAGAAAGCACCACCTCAGGCCTTCCTAGGCACTCCTGCTGGGGAGTCCTATACAGCCTTGATGGATCTTTCCAGAATACCATACTGCCCCTAATTTTGGTGACTATGATCTCTGTTTCTGAGTCAGCTAGTGTTGAACATTATCCTCTCGAAGATTTCCTAACAGTTGGGTGTGGTTGCACACATTTGTTATCCCAGCTCTTGGGAGGCCGAGGCCGGAGAACCGTCCCAACTTTGAGGACATTTGGGGCTATAGTATGAGAACTCGCTTAAAACAAAACAAACAAATCAAAGATTAACAATCGCTCGGTTTATTTTCTCTAGGTTATAGAAGAAATATTAATTTGAAAGTTACAGCAAAAATGAGGAATGAGGAACAGCAGTCCTCCACCCCAGCTCGTTACGTCCCAATGACAATCACAGAGTGGAGCAGATCTGCCTGGCTTTTCCATATGTGGCTGCTGCTCTTTTGTATGCTTTAATACAACGTACGTATACACAAGTACAAACCCACACAGACACACACTGTTGTCTTGACTACTAAAATTTTAGCACTAGAGAGGGCTAAAGGCTCAGCAGTTAAGAGCTCCAGCTGCTCTTCCAAAAGACCTGGGTTCAGATTCCCAACACCCACGTGGCAGCTCACAACCACCTGTAACTCCAGTTCAAAAGGCAATGCTCCCTTCCGGCTTCTGCAGGCACCAGATATACAAGTGACCCACAAGCACATATGTAGACCAAACACCCATACACGGAGGAAAGAAGTTAGTATTAAAAATCGGGGAGACCACTCAGTGGGTACCACAAATGCTTGGACAGAACTTCACATTCCTAGCCCCCATGAAAACGCCCGGTGGAGGGGACACCTGCTCCACTGCATGAGCGGCAGAGACTCGAGCTTTAGAGCAAGTTGGCTTAGAGAGACCTGTCAATTGACAAGTTCTGGGTTCAAGACCTATCTCAATGCATATGGAGAGGAACAATTAAGGAAGACACCCAGCTGGATCTCTGGCCTCTACAGATGTACGTACACATCAACACATGTATGTGTACCAACATCCATGCAAAAATGCACACACACACATGTACATCATGCAAACATATCTTTAAAAATTTAGCACAAAGGGCCGACAAGATGACTCAGCCATTAAGGGTATTTAATGTTCTCGCAGAAGACCTGAGTTCAGTTCCCAGCACCCGCATGGTGGGTGGCAACCATCTGTAACTCTAGGACCAGGGTATCAGACACATGCCTCTTCAGGCACTGCACACAAGTGGCACACATACATACACTCAGTCAAAACATTCATACACATAAAATAAAAATGAGTAAGTAAATAAAAATTAGCACTAAACTATGATCATCTTTTATCATTAAACCTTTCTATAAAAACAGTTTCTTCATGGATACACTAGTGAGCAATCGCACAGATACCTACTTCATGTTGAGGCAAAGCACTGGGGACAGATTTACTTGTCTGAATTCAAGAAAAAAGCAGAGATAAAATACATGAAACAGGAGTTTTCCACCTAGTAGACACGAGCCACAACAGCTAACGATATCCGAGAGACCGGGGACAAGCAAGGCAAGCTCTGAGAGTGTCCTCATCTGCCCAGGGTGAGAGGGCATCCTGGGGGAAGCTTGTATCATTATGAGTTGCAGACAGATCAGAGCTCCAGAGGACCAATCAGAAAAGACTTTGCTGGACAGAGCACCAGAGAACAGCTTTTCACAGAGGGTAAAACCCGGAAGGAAAGCAAAGGTCACCACATCACATTCGACCAGGCGCCGGGTGGTATATACTAGCACAGCCCTGGCCTGGGGCCATGAGAATTGAACCACCAGGGAAGCCTACAGGTAAAGACACCAGGAGGTCATCCAGGGCAGGACATAGTACCTATTCCCATAAACCAGCCCGGAAGACCTGATTCATGGTGCACTGGGCAGTCCTCAGAACTGTCTCCGTAGCGGGGAAACAATTAACCCAGATTAAATGGAGCTATGGTTCCAGCTAAGAATATCAAGACCGGACAGGATCAAACTATTTCCAAAGAATTTAGCCGCCTCCTAGAGATATAACTTCAAGACGCTTAGGAATGCAACCCTCAACACCCACTAGGAAAGTGTCGGAATGAATGCCAGAGCTGTCCAATCAAAACTTATGGGCACGCAAAGAGGCAGAAAAATATGGCCACAGCTAGTCACATGTAAAGTCAGTGGCTTTGTCAACATCGGACTAAGTAGATTTCAGAGCAAAGAATATAACCAAGGATTTTTTAAAAAGGTAATTTCAGCCAGATGTGGTGGTGGTGCACACTGTAGTCCCAGCATTTGGGAGAAGAAGGAGTAGGTAGAGGGTTCGAGGCCAACTTGGTCTACATCTTTTCATAATGAAAAAAAAAAAAAAAAGAGTTAATCAAAACTACATTAAAAAAAAATCTTAAATGTTTGTTTATGCCCAGTAACAGAGCTTTGGAACACGTGACATGAAACTGATACGGGACAGAGCCGTACAAATAAAGAAGGCTACAATTACAGGCCGACTTCAATCTCTCTCTCGCTGGTAGAGAGAAACTCTGTAAAGACAGATTTGAACAAGACTCTGAGCAATGAGACCTAACCGACATATGCAGAACACGTCACTCCAAAACGGTGCGCTTATGAGCACACGCACAAACACGCACAATGTTAAACTGCATGTCATTTTTTTTTTAAATGCACGTGGGACATTTACGAGACAGAGTACACTCTAGGCTATAAAATTACGTCTCGAAAAGCTTGAAGCATTAAGTATTCAGTTGTCCGGCAGCTAAATTAAATCAGAAATTCAAGAGAGAAAAATCTTGCTAAATATTTGGAAACTTAACAACCTCGTGATTAACCTGAGGTCAAAACACACAGCAAAGGGGACAGAGAAGTATTTCAGGGTGGGCGACATGGCTCAGTAGATAGAGACCATCGTCACCAAGGCTGACAACCCGAGTTTGATCCTGAGCCCGTAAGATGGAAGGAGAGAACCTATGCCCGTCAGCTGCCCACTGACCTCCACACTCCTGCGTGGGTGATACAATTCTGGTGTTTGAAAGGTAAGCTGCAGACTAGGGTTTTTAAGGATTAGCAAGAGATCTGAACAGGCCTTGGCGAAGATGACATGCCAATGGCCAATATGCACGTGGAAAGGTAGGTGGCCAGGGTTTTAGTCACTAAGGAAAAGCAAGCAGAAACCACAAGGAGACGCAGCAGCGGGCATACATCCACACTGCTGTAAAATTCAGCAACTCCTTAGGAAAACAACCCAACTGTTTCCTCAAATGTAAATAGACATAGTCACCTGTCACGTGACTCAGCCCTTCTACTCCTAGGTATTTGTCCAAAGAAAGAATTTTAAAGATTTATTTATTTTTTTTTTTTTAAGATTTCTTTGTATTCTTTAAACGTGTGTATCTGTGTGTGCACACGAGTGCAGGTGCCCTTGCAGACTACAGCTGGAGTTACAGGTGGTCGTGAACCCCCTGATGTAGGTGCCAGGAACCAAACTTGAGCCCTCAACAGTGCATACGCTTAATCGATGAGCTGCTTCTCCAGCCCCTATTTTAATTTTCTTTTTTAGATTGTGTAATGTGTATATGTGTGTGTATGTGCAGAGCTCAGAGGTATCCAGTGGCTCCCCTGGAGCTGAACTTGTAGGTGGTCATGAACTGCTTTATGTGGGTGATGGGAGCTGTAAGAGTTGAGCCAGCACTCAAGCTCCAAAGAAAGCCCCTTGTAGAAAGCCTGTTAAGTCTGTTCAGGATTGTTCCTGACCACTTCCTTTGCAATAGCTTCAGAGTAGAAAACAGCCCAGATGTCTATCAGCAGGTAAATGACTAAACAAATTGATCTATCCATGTAGAAGATACTTCTCAGCAGTGAAACAGTATGTGCCAGGGATACTCACTCAATACGGACGCATCTTAAATACACATTACAGAACCCAGACCCAAAAAAGAAAGCACTGAATTATCTCTTTAATTGTATCCAAAGTCTTAACACTCATAACAACAGAAGCAGAACACTGTTAACCCAAAGATGTGAGTGGAGCAGGTAAGGAAGGGTTTAGGAAAAGAATTAACAAGAGGTATGAAGAAACCTTTAAGGCTGCTGGTATGTTCTGCATTTCGGTAATGGTTTCGCTGGTGCAATCCCGCAAAACACATGTCAGACCTTGTTACTGGAACTGCACACTTTAGATACCTGCAGCTCACTGTATGCCAGACACACCTCGACAAAGCTGTCTTTAAAGAGGACACAGTGATACAAGTACTTTGGTCAGGGCCTCAGAATGATGAAATCAAGTAGACACACTGGGTTCCATGACTCTCCTGTGGCTGGATATTGCATTGTTCTATTAGAAATAAAACTGTAATCAAAATTTGTTTCTGTGCCAGAGATCTCTGATTACATGTAAGCCTAATTCCCTTTTCCTTAAGCGATGTTTTGAGAAGCAGAATGACTACACCTTATCTTAGCGAAAAGGCCCAGAAGCATTAAGTCGTAGAACTAGCAGGTGGGTCAAAGAATGAGTATATTTTTGGACTATTCAACAAACAAGCCTATACCAAGTTCCCCTCCCCTGGCTACCTTTGTAGCGCCAGGCCCCCTGCCCCCACCTTTCTTACCAGGAGGGGATAAACAGGTTCTTTTTTGTCTCTCATTTCTCCATCCCTAATTTTTTATAGAACTAAGATAATCCAAACAAAGACTGCCCGGAGTTCTCAGTTCCCATGATCTGGCTACAGCCCGTCTCTCCTCCTAGTGGCTGAGGCTTGGGAGGAAGACAATGGTAGGCAGAGCCTTTCTTGATGGCCTTGGACCTGTCCACTCTGCAGTATTCTCGACTGAACTCATTTCCCTGTGAGTCCCTCACACAGGGGCGGTGTCCACCTGCTCCCAGAGCCAGGGTACGGCAAGCACTCGATTGGTTTTGAGGGGCAGTACTGGAGATTGAAGCAGGGCCTTGTGCATGCTGGGTAAACACGACCACTGAGCTGAACCCAGCCCTCTCACCTGCTTCTTGGTGTCCACCTCCAGAATGTCCATCAGGTTGATCATGATGTTCTTATGAGTCTTCTTGTACTTCCCAACTCGCAGCGAGACGGTGAGCCAGCCTGGACGCCCTGTGCACATGAAGGTCTTGCTCCCCTGCTCCTTCCATTCTCGCACCTGCAGCCACAGGACGAGGGTTAGCAGGCTCCATCTGAGATGCCCAGAGCAGCTCACAGCCCTTCTTTCAGGATGAGGGAGCTGGGAAGGATGCCTTTACCCAGGCACCACTGGGGAGGAAGGTGAAGCTCTGAGGGCCTTACCCTATGGCGTCTCCCTGGCTCACAAGGCCAACAGAAGACCCAATGTGTTGCTACTGCACAGGAAAGAACAGAAAAAACAAAACAAGCGAACAAAAAAAAAACCTAGAAAACAATTGGGATATTCTGAAAACATTAAGTGGAAAGTTCAGGAAAGGCTTTACAGTGATAACCGAGCAATTGTTAAAAATGGTTATCATCGCTGTTGCGCACCCACCCGACTAGGCGCCTACTATATACTGCCTTGTTAATTCTCCCATGACGTTGGGGCGATATCCCCCACCCCACACCTTTGCAGAGAGGAGATTCCAGTAAGATAACTTGTCTCAGATTAAGATCATACAACACCCCCATGACTGGCAAGGCCCAGATTCAGAGCCAGGACCGAACAAACGCAGAGCCAGGAAGACAGAGAGAGCCTGGGAGGCAGATGGGCTCAGTCCACGGAAGAAGAGCCACTTACGAAGTGTATTGTGCCAAATCCTGTTGTCAGCACCCACACACACTAACTCATATACCACTTAGACAGGGAGAGAAGAGGCGGGGAGGGGGCAGCCAGCCAGTAGGCAGAACTACTTTGGCAAGACCACAGCAGAACGGGTGCAGAGGCTGTCCTGGGCAGGCACCGCGCATGACCGTGGCCAGGGCATCCGAGCACCAACCACTTCCTCTTCATCCGCTTTAGTGATCCCTCTCCCTCCATCCTGACGACAGTTACGGTTTTAGGAATGAGACCATGATCCCAGTAGTCAGCCACTGAGTTCCAAGAGGGACACTCTCTCTTTTCTGAGGTGGTGGTGACACTGACCTAAGCCAGAAACTGTGTGGACTCCACAGGAAAACAACATCCCCCCCCCCAACCAACCCCCGGGAATGAAGTCAGCTTGGGAAGGAAGAGCCAAGAAAGACACCACAAGCAAGGCAGAGATAAATGAGAGAGAGCCTCACACCTTAGCCAGTGCACTGGACTTTTCGGGACACAAGCTGGTACAGCCCCCTTCCCTCAAACCAGTCCTAACTAAGTTTTGTGAGAGTCCTGGTGAGGGTCAGACTTCTCCGGGAAGCTGGCCCTGGAGCTGTCGGACAGAGGGCTCAGGACGGAGAGGGGCTTTTCCTTATTCAGTCTGACAGAAAGGCATTACTACGAGGCAGGGGTGAGAAGACAAAAGGTGAATTCCATGACCACCCAGCCCTCCCTGAGAGTATGAGTGAGCGGAGCCAGGGGTGCTGCCAAATTGTGGGTCACCCAGGTAGACGCTATCAAGCCTGGAACACTGGCTGGATTTGGGGCAGGGAGGAAAACCTGGCAAAACTATTCTTCTTCAAATTCTCAAGAAAGACAGGAAGCGCCCAGAAAGTGGGTAACTATTCAGGCAGCTATGGCAAGAAATCAGGCATGAGGAAACAAAACCAGAATCATAGATGGACAGGAAGGACCAGATTGAGGGAGTCAAGAGTTCAGGCTCTGAACCCAAGCCCTATTTACCAGTTGTCTTGTCTTCTGCACATGACCCCCAACTTGAACCTTGTTTTAATAAAACAGGTTCCAGACACCAGGTGAGGACTGTAAATCACAGACATGAACGGCACAAGGTTTGGCCTGATGGACCCTACTGTTTCCTGTTCGCCGTACATCTGTCCATTTAGTTTAGGTTAATAAGCACTCACTGAGATGCTCTGGCCCCTTGGGGAGCTGTCAGATAACAGTCCCCATCTTCAGAAGCTCACAGCCTGACCAGGGCACCCAGCAGGTAAATGCCGAATCTGAACCTGCAGAAAAGACCTAGAAAGAGGGTTCAGGTGAGCTGGGAGGACAGCAGAGTCGTGGGGACAACGACCGTGAGATTCAGAGCCCAGGGTGGCGGTGCCAAGTGCTTCTAACCGCTGCACCCTCTCTCCTCTCCTCTCACGAGGCAAGGTCCGGAGGTTAGTCTGCCTTCACCTTAGGCTCAGCCTGCAGCCAACAGCATGGAGCAAATAGAACCAAAGGGTGGCTGCCACGAGGGTGGCAGCAGGAAGCAGAAGCTCTCTGCAGCCTGGTGCCAGTTAGAGAACACAAGGAGAGGCAGAGGAGCCCATGCCAGCCCTGGGTGGGGGAAGAAGGCTTTGCTGCTAAGGAGTCTCAACCTGCGTGCCGGCTGGCCTATGTGAACCGGGAGATGGACAACTACATCTGGGGGCAGAGTGATTCTGAGACTCCACTTGGGGTTGGGAGCTGGATTCCACCTTCTCAGTTTTAGTCCTGTATGTTAAAGGCGCCCAAAGCACCTCGGACCTCAAAACAAACTTTCTCCTCTTTCCTGGCATCAAAGCTCCTCTCCACACCGACTTTCTAACCTTCCTCTCAATGCCTGTGCTCTTGAACTTCCTTCTTACCTTTGCTCAACCAATCTCTCCACTTGAATCATTTCCCAGCACCACCTCCCGGAGGCCATTCCGGGGATGCTCTGGAATGCGGGGGCCTGATGAGTTACCTGACTGGTGCACCTCGAGGGTTTAGGGTCCCTCGTTTTCCAGGCACTGCGCATGCCCTGCACCTAGCGGACACTCCGTAAGCCTTGGGGCAAGGATGCATTCGTTGCCCCAGTGCTTTTGCTGATTCGGGTTCATCTCCAGGCAGTCCCTTCCCCCCCATCACGTGCGCGGGGGGGGGGGTTGTCCCTCGCGGTCCCCCTCCCGCGCCCGCTCTTCGGGCCCCGGCACACGCCCCCGCCGCCCTGCAGACCGCTAGCCCGGCGCACAGCCGCGCCCCGCGCCGCTCACCTGCTTCTGGATGTCCCGCACGCGCTGCTCGTGCAGGCGCGGCGCGCTGCTCAGCTTGAACACCACCCAGGCGCGCACGTAGTAGTAGATGTCGAAGATGAGGGAGAGCGGCAGCAGGAAGAGGCACACGAACACCCAGCGCTGGTGGATGAGCACGAACTCCAGCCCCTTCACGCGCACCCAGAGCAGGAAGAGCAGCGCGCACACGGCCAGTGACACGGCGGGCTCCATGGCGTCGCGGCGCCGCGCGGTGGGGTGCGGGCTCGCGCCGCCCGTTGCCGTCGCCCGCTCCGCGCTCCGCCGGCTCAGCGCCTTCCGCCGCCGCCGCCGCCGCCCCGGGAGCCCGTAAGTCGGGCCCGCCGCCTCGCGATTGGCTTGGGTCGCCAAGGTTCGGTGGGCCGAGACCCAGCCAGCGACCAATGGTGATCCGCGCCGGGGATCGGACCAGGGAGCCGCTGCGTTCATTGGCTGCAGGAGCCGAGATGCTCCACCCTCTTCTCTTTGCCGGCGCGCGAGGAGGGGCTGACCGGGGCTGGGGGCGCTGGTGGGGTCGGCCAGCGGCCGGGTCGGCGGGACTCAGGGTGCTGGCCCCGGAGGCTGCAGCACCGCCCCTGTTCTCCCCTTAGGTGGCGCCTCCCGGGGACTCACGTCTAGCAGGGGTGCATTGGGTTCCCTCCCGAGGGCAGGAGCCCTGGCAGAAGAGTCCGCTGGCCTTAACCCATGCAGGTCCTGTCACTTCATACGCACAAGGCCAGGCTTGGGGGGCATCTTTTCAGTTTTCAAGGGGTTTACCATAAATGCATTTAAACTACTTCCCCCCCATTAGCAGTTCTGGGCCGTGGGTAGTTGGGAACCCCCATTTTATACACCATGGGTTGTGAATTCCACCTGTCAGAGCAATTCAAAAGCACAGAGGCGACTGTGACATTCTTCCATGCTGAGGCCAAAGCAGATGGAGACCTGGAGACAGACAGACTTCAGGGCATGGCAGCCCTGGATCAAGAGTGAGAACCGACCCATGGCGCCGGACTTGCCGAGCAACCAGGCTCAGGCTATGAAACAGCCCCTAACCTTAAGTCCAGTGGCATTTGCACTTTCCCTGAACCGTGGAAGCTTTGGAGATTATTTTTCAAAGCCCATTATCACATACCAGGCCATCTCTGCCTTGCGTATCTATCCTGATTCCCTCCTTTTTCACCTCCGCCCAGACACACACTCAGGCACTCCCACCACCCCACCATCTTCTATCTGACGCCTTCGGTGAGCCTGTTTCTAGAAGGTTCTTTCCCATCCTTTAACTAAGCCTGTTTCTAGAATGTTCTTTCCCATCCTTTAACTGAGCTAAAACAGGACACAGCCTGGAGGTCCCCTGGGTACCACCTCTAAAGCGACACCTACGCACGCCCTTCTTTCCACTTTTGTAAAAGTGTCCTTTTGCGTGCCTCTCACCCAGACATGGAGCTTTGGGACAAACAACGTCTTGTTATTACAACACTTTCGTATTTCTAGTTTGCAGCGTGATGACTAGGGTATTGCAGACATACCAGTATGTTGACCAACGGATAAGTGAAGAATGTAGGTAGAAGCCCAGATATCCATTAGCAATCAAAGTTCAAAGTGAGAGGTTGTTTACACTGAGCTTCAAAAGGGAGCAGTCCGGACCTGAACTGTTACCCAACTATGATAGTTACTGATAGAGCTAGCCCAAACTGAAATGTCCTTTAAATGTAAAACACATGTTCATAATACTCATTAATTACTCGTCAAAACGATTACATTATTTAGGGTTAATGTTAACATTTTACCTGCTTTATTTCTTGGTGTACGTGTATATGCACGTGCGCAGCTATAAATGCGTGCGTGCGTGTGTGTGTGTGTACATATGTGTGTGCGTGTGTGCATGTGTGTACGTGTACACCCTCCTTTTTGAGACAGCGATTCTCACTGGACCTGGAGCTCACTAAATTGGCTAGGCTGCTCAGCCACCAAGTCCTAAGGCATGCACCTGTTTTTGCTTCCCCAGTGCTAGGATTTCAGGTGTGCACCACCACGCCAAACTTTGAAAAAAAAAATGTTTTTCAGTTTTTCTGTGTATGTGTTTTTCTATGTATTCGTGCAGGAGTTCATTGCACTAGGTGAGTACAGGAGCTTGTGAAAGTCAGAAGAGGACATTGAATCCCCTGGAACTGGAGTTACAGATAGTTGAGAGCCATCATGTGGGAGCTGGGAACCGAACCCTTGATTCTTAACTGTTGAGCTATGTTGTGAAAGTTTAGTTATGTATAAAATATTTTATTCATTGTTGGGTGAGGGGCTAGCCTAGGTCTTGGCATTCTGTATTGTTTGCAGATGTTGGATTTCTGTGGGGGATGTTAGATTGCTTATAATCTACACCTGAGAAGTTCTGAATGAATAAAAACACCTGAGCTCAGATGCTCAGAGTTCCACTGTCAAGTATGGCGCTGGCTAGAACGGCGGTTCCCTCTGCAGAGGTCTGGCAGAGTTTACACCTATGAAAAATAGTTCCTTGTCATCCTTGCTGAGCTCCCACAGAAGCATACAACTACAGAGCTATCTCTCCTGCCCCCAACACTCAGCTTTTAAGGTGGATGCTGGGGGCCTGAAATCAGATCCTCATGCTTACAACACTTACTGACTGAGCCATCTTCCTCAGCCCCTAATTCGTGTTTTAAAGGTAATTTCTAGAAAATTTAAAACAACAGGTTTCTGCTATGTACCTAGAAGCTACAACCCAGAGAGGCCATCAGAGGAGAGCTAGTGCAGACAGTGTCTCGCCCTTGGACCTGTCAGAATCCGGTGTTTAAGCGAGTACTTTACTTTGGAAGTTCAGGTATACTGTAATCTGGACAGCAAGTTTAACCTAAAAATTTACTAGTGTTGAGTATTTTGTAGGAGAAACTGAAAATTACTAACTAGGATAGTCTTATCCTTGGGAAGAGAAGAAGGAAGCTCTTAAAAGTAGATTTAAAAAAAATCATTTTTAGGAAGCAACTGTCAAGTAAAAGGAATGAAAAAGTACTCAGAGCAGTTGCTTACCTTGGGAGCACATTCCGTCTCCCTTCCTGCTTGCCTCTTTGGACTTATTCTTTCCCCATCTCTTTACAAACCCTAACCCTTTTCTAAACAAGGGAAACAGTCACCCTGAGTTGGGCCAGTTCATCTGTATTTTAAGTGACTGTACATTAGCACTCCTTAGGCTTCCTGTAATCACCACACAAGGAGAGCACAGAGTGGTCCTATCCAAAACCTCTCTCTTGCTGCCTCTTTGGAACTGCATTCTCCTCATGAGCCTCTGGCATGAGTTCTCCGATCTCAGTCACATACACACACACATATACCCAGAAGGTTGTTGTAGAAGTTTATTTTCAGTTGTGTCTAAAATGATTGTTTTTGTGCACTGTTGGAAAAAGGGAGGCACAGGCCTTGGCCTTTTGTATTGTCTGCAGGTGTTGGATTTCTGTGAGGGACGTTTGATTGCTTATGATCTGCGCCTGAGGAGTTCTGAATGACTAAAAACACCTGAGTTCGGATGCTCGGGGTTCCAGTGTGAGTATGGGACTTTCCCTCTGCTGAGGTCTGGCAGGGCTTCCGCCTATGAGGATGCCTCGGTGTCTCTCTTGGTGAGCCGCCACAGCAGTGTACTGCTACAGAAGGTCATAGAAATGACATCATAGAAGAAATAATCTTGAACAAATTATTAATTTTTGCTAGGGTCAAGGCGACTGCTTTGGCTAGGAATCTATTCATAACCACACATTAGTTACAGAGTTGATGAAGCATAAAAACAGAGCAGTCAGAATGTGGAAATGGGTGCTCCGGGCAACAACTTCACAGCCTAAGCAGAATTAAAGACAAGTCCTGTGATAGTTTGACCGCATAACAATCTTCCTAAAATGCAATTTCTTTTCCTGATAAATACAGCCTGATCAACACAGGTCTTTTTCCAATTAAAGAATTTAATAAACCCCAGGCACTTCTTGTATGTGTGTGTACAATACAATTTCTTAGAACATTTGGCCTTTATAGCCAGCCTGAGGGGTTATTCCAAGTAAATGGAGACATTCAGACTCAGCGAGGTTGAGTAACTTGTGTCTTGTCTTTTTCTGGCAAACAGTGAGGTTGAAAAGTGGCTCTCATCGTCTGGATCTTTCCAGCATTTGAATCTTCTACCTTGGTGAGGTGGACTATCGTTTCCCGTAGCTCCATTCCACAGACACAAAGCGGAAGCATTGAACAGGGCGTTCTTAAAGTATGGTTTGAAGACTAGCTGCATGGGAATGTTTGTTAAATTACACTCTAGGCTGCCAGAGCTCACTGAATCAAACCTGCAGTAGTGAGCTTCCTTTCTTTTCTTGGTTCTGGGGGTCAAACACAACGCTTTGTGTATGCTAGGCATGGACTATACCATTGGGCTACAGCCCCAGCCCCTAAGTAGGAACAGCAGTAACGTTAGTTCTCTTCTTCCTTGACTCCTTCCTTTCTTCCTCCTCCTTTGCTATTTCAAGGTTAGTGTTGATTCAACCATAACAGCAATAACTGGTGAGAAATTAGTGTTTCCCCTAAATTCAAAATAGAGGAAGACATCTTATGTCCTGCTCTGGTCTCTACGTGTGAGTGTAAGGTCAGGGGCATGTATCCCCACACTCATGTGTATGTACACCTCTCTCTCTCTCTCTCTCTCTCTCCCTCCCTCCCTCCCTCTCTCTGTCATACACACACACACACACACACACACACAAACACACACATGGTGCCGGCAGATTTTTCTTTCCTGTGTAGCTAGAACTAACATCGCTGGACAGAGAGGTCTTTTCAGATAAAGTACTTATAAATATGCTTAAAATGGACAGCTGACTGTGAAAGTGAGCTTGGGGCTCTTCAGGACATCCTCTATAAGGTTTACCTTAGGGTTGCATAGGGCGTCTTGATCCAGGGGGAGCAAGGTTGACTCACTGTAGGGGGAGGAGAGACACGGGTAAGAGTGACTTGGTGACTGGGTGAATTATGACACATTACAATTATGTACATTGCAATGATGTGTCAACCCTCCTCTTTTGATCAGTGTTAGACATACATCGGTCACTTTTGCTAAGCTTTTTGTGGAACGGCTTACTATCGTACGTAATTATGAGCACGTAGGTGCTATTCCCGGCCTCTTTAGGGAAGGTTGCATTTGTCCTGAGTTCTGTCATGCTCCAGAGGCTCCTGCTTTGTTAATCGTTTTCCTGTCTCTTCCACGGATCCATGTCTGGTCTCCGGACATACTGAGTCCTTCTAACAAGGGCCCAGCTCAGCTTGTGGGAAGTTGAAGCTGAATATACAGTGTAATAGGTAATCTCTCAATTATCAAAATGATAAGATAGAATCAGCTAGGGGTCTCTGGGCATGCCTTGGGGGGTTATCTTAAATTAACCGGGGTGGGAAGACCCACTCCTCGTGAGTGGTACCATTCTTTGAGCTGGGATGCTGGACAGTATGAAAAGGAAACTGTGAACTAGTACTGGCATTCATTGCTAGAATTAAAGGCATGTCCCACCAGGCCTTCCTTTCCAAAACAAAACAAAAAGCTCCCAAGTCTGGGCCAAAGGGACTTGTTTCTGGAGAGCAGAGGATCAGGAAGGTGCACCAAATGCAAAGGATAGGCAGTCTGGAGAGTCTTCCTCTCGGCACCGCCTGGTGTCTGATGCTGATCCACATTAGTGGAATGGACATTCTGTTGGCAAGTTATCTGCTGTCTGAACTTACTGAGAAGCTAGCTCTGGAAGCAGGGTTGCCCCCATACCCTGCATTTCAGAGTCGAGTATTTGTCACAAAATGTCCTTCTAGGTCCCTAGCCTGGGGATGCCCCCCAACTCTGTGACGGGGAGGTGAGAGAACAATAAAACAGGAGCTAGAATACCGCAGCCTGAGAACAGCTGGAAGGTAAGACACTCCCAACAGAGGTCCGCTGTGTACCTCACAGTATAAAAATAAATGCCCACGGTGGAAAAGCGAAGCTGCAAGTTCAGCCTTGGGGAGCTCGGCCACGGAGAGAACGCTCAAACAGGAACTAGGACTACCTCAACTCCCCCAGGCATTTCTGCCGGATGCTGTGAACCGACCCGCTTGCTGTTGGTTCTTTCACTTAAGGGGTTCACCCAAGGGGACCCTCACTCAGCTCTGCTGGGGTCTCTCTCTGCTGGGAACTTCATCTGATGGCTGTCTTTCTTAACTGGGCTTCTCCAGTTGATTCCGCTCACTGCTTTCAGCACATCTCTTGGTAACAGTGCCATGTTTTTAATTATTTTATTTTATGTGCATTGATGTGAGGGTGTCAGATCCCCTGGAACTGGAGTTTTGAGCTGCCATGTGGGTGCTGGGAATTGAACCTGAGTTCTCAGGAAGAGCAGCCAGTGCTCCTAACCGCTAAGCCATCTCTCCAGCCCCCAGTGTTATATTCTTAATTAATTCACTCATTTAAAACCAAAAATATGACTATGGTAGTTCATCCACCCCAACTGTTCAAGGCAATGCCTCAGGACTTTTGCCCCACAGATCACTCTGGTAGGTGATACGCCAATTGTAACGATGATGAGGGCTGGTATTTATTGAATATGTTTTATTGGTCAGGGCCTGGTGATGGTCAGATTGAGATGTCAACCTGACCTGGTTAAGGAATATCCGGAAAGCTGGTAAAGCATTGTTTCTGGGTTTGCTCCTGAGGGAAGAGACTGGCTCACACACAGCAGCTCACCATTGCCTGGACCTTGATCTCTCTATATAGCTCAGGCTGGCCTGAAATCTACAATCCTCCTGAGTGCTGGGATTATGGTCAGGCACCAATGTGCCTAGGAAGACTGGCATTTGAATCCATGAAGTAAGTAAGGGAAGTCTACCTTTACCTGGTGCAGGGTGACCACCATTCAACCACCTGAGACCCAGGGTAAAGTAAAACGCAAAGAAACGGTGGGATTCGTGTCTTGCTGCTGGCAATCAAGACTATGTCCTTAGGCTCATACTGAACCTTACTCTTCATCTTGCAGACAGCTTGCCATGGGATTTCTCAACCTCTGTACCACAACTCCTGTGATAAACATCTGTCTCCTGGTAGATAGATGCACTTTCTCTGGAGAAGGACACAAACACAGGCATAATTATTGATGTCTGTACAGGATATATTCCTGTACATGGAACCAACTAAATGCATTGTAACAGTCTGAAGTAGAATGTGCTAGATGCCTCTAGTGGTCCAGCACCATGGAAGTACTTACAATGAACTCAGTAATGATTAATATCAAGCACCCGTTGTAACTCTAGGATGGTTGTAACCATCATTAAACATAGCTCTCAAAACAGGAGGCCATAGCCTGGCTGTTGAAAGCTCCCCCAAAGGCTTATTAGAGGCTTGGTCTCCAAGGCGATACTACCAGGAGATGGCGGGCTCTTTGGGAGGCAGGGCTTTGTGAGAGATCTTTAGGTGCCATGCCCTTGGAGAGTGTTTGGGACTCTGTTTTCCTTTACTGGCTCATGAGTGGGTGGTTCTGCTCTGACGCCCATTCTTTCTACGGTGTGTTGTTTTACCACAGGCTCGAAGCAATGGGAGCCACTTGTTGCAGGATGGATCCTCAAAAATGGGGAGCCAAACTAAATCTTTTCTCTTTATAAGGCAACCAACCATCCTGGGTATTTCATTATAGTAATGGGAAGGCAAACGTCTTAGTTTGGGTTATTACTGTTGTGAGAAAGCACTGTGACTAAGTAACTTGGGAAGGAAAGCATTATTTCATCTTGTATTTCCAGTTCCAGTCCATCACCGGGGGAAGTCAATGGCAGAGACTCAGGCAGGAACTGAAACAGAGGCCATGGAGGAGTGCTGCTTACTGGCTTGCTCTTCGTGGCTTGCTCAGCTGGCTTTCCGGCACAACCCAGGACCATCTTCCCAGGGGTGGCCCTGCCCACAGTGAGCTCAGCCCCTCCCGCATCAGTCACCAATCAAGAAAACGCCCTACAGATTTGCCTTCACGCCAAACTGATGGATGCATTTTCTCAACTGAGCTTCCCTCTTCCAAGATAACCCCGGCTTGCGTTAAGTTGACAAAAAGTCAGCCACGACAGTGACTAGCACATGCTCTCGCTACGCCAGTATTCAGAGACATTAAGAAGGTGAACACATGGTGAAATCGAGTGCTGGACACTTGACCTCTTAAAGAAGCTGCCACAAAGCAGGCACACACAGAACCAGTCCCGATGCTGGCTTTGTTCAGCTTTCAAAAGGACACAGGCACGTAGTTCAAACAAGCCAAGGAAAACTAAAAGAATTTTAGTAAAAGAAGCAGTCTCTTGCTTCTCCTTTCCCAGACCTGTTTCTGCTCTCGCAGCCGTGGCCACCGTGTTGTGAGCTCCCTGAGCGCCAACACGCCCACTTAACCTCTATGGGTGTGCGCACTACACGCAACGCCAGAGCCCACAAAGCAACTGGACCCCACCTTGGTTCTCACTTTTATTTTTAATTTTCTGAGGCAAGTCCAGGGTGGCCTCAAATTTTCCATGTATGCTAAACTGGCTTTGAATACTCTATGTAACCCAAATCTGGCCTTGAACTCATGATCTTTCATTTCTCTCCTCTGGAGGGCTGGAATTACAGATGTGTACCACCACAGCTACTTTCCAGCTTGGTTCTAGTTTGTCTTTTTGTTTTGAGACAGAGTCTCTTTTACAGTCTTGGCTAACCTGGAATTCACTATGTAGACTAAGCTGGCCTCGAACTCAAATCCACCTGCCTCTGCCTCTGCCTCCTGAGTGCTAGGATCAAAAGCGTGTACCACAATGCCCAGCTTTCAGCTTGGTTCTTGAATCAGAATCATATCAGCAATAAGACTAGTGTACATACAGTAATATCTGTCTATCTTTACCTACCTAGTGATCAGATTTCCAACAGTTCACTTTTGAAGATAATGGCAAAGCTGTAGTATTGCTAAATCCCTTCCTGAGATTTCCTGGTTTGAATCTTTACTCTTCTAATCTGGAGAAGGGCAGCTCAACTGCCATAGATATGTTCTGCCTCGTCCTAAGTTCAGGACTCTGCTGTCATTGTCAGAAGAGGCAAATCTCTGTGCTTACTAAACCTATGCCCTCATTCATCAACACAAATAAAATGGTAGCCAGGTCACACTCCAGTGACTTAAATGGATAGCAATGACAGCATTGATTTAACGTGCTCAGTGGCTTGGCATTCTGCAGGCATGGGTGGAGAAACTCTCACAAGGAGAAAAGACAGCTAATGGGGTGAGCATGAGCTGCAGATACAGCAAAAATAGTTACCCACAAAACAGGACAGCAGCTGCCTGCTTTAATGAGGTACAGACCATTCTCCTTTTGTAAGTAGCCTTCTGGAGGCACGGTTGCAGATCTAATAGCTTTTTATAGTAATAAATATACATAATGATACAGAAGCATTCGTGAAAGGCCAGATATGTTCATTCAGAGTAAGGACTCATTCCCAGAAAAAGGACAAGCAGTACTGTTTAGGAAGACACTGGAGGGCTGGAGGTGTAGCTCAGTGGCAGAGCACTGATCTAGCATGCTCAAGGGCCTAGGTTCAATTCCTAGCACTTCAAAGAATAAAATAAATGACCCTGAGGGTCTTGAAGAAACCACTCACAGCAGATGCCCACACACTGGCAAAAACAAACAAGCAAACAGTGTTTCTGTGACGCTTTATTTGCCGTAAATTATGGGATCCGTGTGGCCGCCAACTTATTACTTTACCATATGAAGACCGAGTGCTGGGCTAAGCACAGTGGCTCACAACTTTAATATTAGCACAGAAGGGGCAGAAGCGAGTGCACCTTTGTGAGTTGGAAGCTAGCCTCGTCTACATAGTACGTTCTTTGCCAGCCAGGGATATGTAGTAAGACTTTGACAAAAACAAACAAACAAAACCAAAAACAACAACCACAACCACACATCCAAAGCCCACCCAAAACACTAAGAAACAAACCAGCAAAAGAACTACCATTTAGCCGGGCAGTGGTGGCACATGCCTCTAATCCCAGCACGTGAGAGGCAGAGGCAGACAGATCTCTGGGTTCAAGCCTGGTCCATAGAGTGAATTTCAGGACAGACTGGGCTACCCAGAGAAACTTTGTCTCGGAAAACCAAAAGAACAAAAAACAAGCAAGTCAAACCATACCATAGTCTTTTTTATACAAGAAAGGAGATTATCATGTCAGGAGCAGGGGGATGCTTACGGCCTTAGAATAAATGTCATGTCTTCAGATTAAACACATTCACAAAGATGAAAGACTTGAGACAACTCGTAAGTTTTCCAGTTCCCTACAGTTTCCAGAAGGCTTGTCGTGGCCTGAACAAATGGCCTTGCCCTTGGGAGCTGCATTGCCAAGGTTCCCAGGCTGTGGACTCTGGACCCGTAGCGCTACCTGGGATCCAGCCAGAGGCAGAGGCTCGGGCCCTACCCCCACAGGATGGAGCCAAGATCCTGGGTCCAGAGCCAGGCTTTTAGGCCCTGTAGGTTATTCCGGCATGTCTAAGCTTGAGGACGATTCTCCCCTGGAAAACCTTGAGTGACAGCACCCATCACCTCCCAAAGAAACCTGCTTTAACAGGGATCATCTCCCATGACCAGAATCTGCCTTTTAGTTGTTGTCGGTTTGTCTGTTTTTCAAGACGGGGGTTCTCTGTTGTAACTCTGGCTGTCCCCGAACTCACTCTGTAGACCAGGCTGGCTTCGAACTCACAGAGATCTGCCTGCCTCTGCCTCCCGAGTGCTGGGATTAAAAGTGTGTCATCCTCCCCCAACACCTCACCCCCAACTCCGGCGACCAGAATCTTCTATAGCACCCTTCTTCGTATGAGTTCTGCTCTCCTGAGACACACTGAGTGATTCCCTGCCTGACAGTACTGTGTTCATTTGAAAATGACTAGTACGGCTCCCTTCACCAGGTAAGCACAGCCAGTGATAACTGCTCCTTACCCGGCTTGATCTTTACTCTTCTCCTCAGCTTTCCCTGGGTGCCTCTTATTATTAATATTATTGTTGTTGTCCTTAACTACAGCTAAAGACTCTGTGAGGAGATGTTCCATACGCTCTTGAATTCTTTGCACTGGGTCTGGGAGGTGGATCTGAGAGCCCTGAGTTACAGACACAAAATAAGACCACACCCAACATCCCTTAGTTTGTGAGTGAGCATAGATTCTACACTCAGCTCTGTGGCACTTCAGGGCCTTCTGCTATTCCATGATAGCAGACTGTTCTGAAAGTCTATCAGAAGATCACGACTCCAGGTGAGCCCAAGGGAGCTAGTAATAGGATTGGGTGTGTGACATAATAGGACAGAACCCGGACTCTGGTGTGAAACGAATTCAGGGTAAGTCCTGCCATTGCTATCACTAACAATGTGAGATATGGCCTTGAGTGTGTTACCAATCTCTCCAGACATCAATTTCCTCTTCTGTGCAACAGGGCCTATAACATCCCTCTCATAAAATCAATATGAGCACAACATCAATTAGTGTTTATGACATAGTATGCTAGTTAGTTTTATGTCACTTGTCTCTTCACTGGGGAAGCGAGAAAACGTCTCAGTCAGATTGACTCGTAGGCATGTCTGGGGATGTTTTCTTGATTGGTGGTTGATGTGGGAGGTCCCAGCTCACTGTGGGTAATGTCACCCCTGGACAGGTAGTACTGGGTGGGATAAGAAAGGAGGCTGAGAAAACCATGAAAAGCAAGCCTGTAAGCAGTGCTCCCACTTGGCTTCTGCTTCAGTTCCTGCCTCTAGGTTCCTGCCTTCAGTTTTTGCCCTGCCTTCTCTCCATGATGGACTGTGATGTGGAACTGTAAGCTGAAGCAACCCTTTATTCTCCAAGTTACTTTTGGCCATGGTGTCTTATCACGGCAATAGAAGCCCTAACTAAGACAAGCACTTAGTAAATTATCAGGGACACAGCAGGTACCAGACAAAGATCTGTTAACACTACTGCCTGGGTATACTCAGCAGGTGCATAATTATTGCATAGTTGGGCAGATACAGATACTTGCCTGTGACATCAATTTAAACATTCTCCTTTACCCTCGTTGGACACCTGTAATGAGCATAGTAAAAAATGCCTTTTAGACATGTAAAAGTAGTTTAGTCAGGAACCCCACTACACCCAAGGCTGCACCTGATAACCAGAACCCAGGGACATCACTCACTCAAGATAACCAGACACGGACCTAGAACCCCATGAGCCCACTGTACAGTACATAACCAGAGACCCAGAGCAATGCTCTGCTCTGCACATCTGAAGAGACACCCCCTTGATTTGCCCTTTGGCTGGAGAGTCTCCCCCAGGATCCTGACCCTCAAATCAGAAACTACATTTAGAGATTGGACTTGACCTTTAGATGAGATACATCACACAGGTGAGCAGTCTTCGGGAGACAGCCCTAGGACCATAGTTAGGAACTTAGGGTGTGAACTTTGTGTGGTGACCCTCAGCATAATAAAATACAGCATCTGTATGGCGGATGTGAGTACCCATCTTCTTGCTCTCGACAACACCTGCCTGTGCCTGACTGCGGGACCCTTCAGCTCTTCGGCTCTCTGCTAACTCCTTCCTGACTCCATGTCTCTCTTTTGCAAGCCAGCCTCCTATGTGAACAGGCTAATCTTCCTAAAACCCACTGTTAAAAATCCACCTTCAGGTGAAGTCCAAAGTTTCTCTCTCGGCACAGCCCAACTCTTCCTCCCACTTTGTTCCCACTGATGAAGATGTGCGCTCTGGCGTCAGCTGGACTCGGGCCAAGCCTGTCTTGGTGCACAGCCCAGTTACGCTCTCCTCATCCGCAAAGCCACTCCTCCCTACCTCCTCCCATTCTCCAGCCCCAAGGGTTTCCTATACATCTCCCCCACCATGAGTAAGAAAAATATTATCTTGCAGAAGAGAGAGAGAGAGTGAAGGACGGAGCTGGGTAAGGACAGCATGGCCGTGGCCTCGGGACGGAAGCAGGAGAAGTGCAAGGGGGACTGCTGTCGCAAGCCCCGACCTGCCTGATCTACAGGATTAGTGTACTCGCTGAGCGAGGTAACATCTCTGTGGGGCACTGGCTGTGCACTGGGTCCCTTGCTAAGTGCTTTATAAGCACTAATTCGTTTTGTGTTCACAGCAGCCTTACGGGAGGGATGCTATTATTACCCCATTGTACGGAGGAGGAAATTAAGGCCTGGAGAAAATGGCAACACACTCAAGGCCACTTGGTTAGTAATTGTTCAGAAGATGCAACCCAGATCTGCTTGTCTGAGGCCCACGTTCATGCTCCTTACTTTCCTGCCACTTCAGAGGCGACGTGGCCAACAGATCATCTCCAGCTCACTTGATCTTTAGTTCTTGGCTTGTCATGAAGTTATGAAAAGAGTTTAGATTTTGCCACCAGAAAGATGAAAGCTGGAATTCTGAGTCTCCCTCTTATCAGCATATCATGCTCCTAAGACTGAATGTCCTCGTCAGCAAGCTGGGATAATAGATTTCCTTGGCGTGGTATCTGTGAAGACAAGAGCAAGCCAAGGAATCCAAGGCCCTTGCTTGGAGCCTGGCTCCCAGCATGCTTTCTGCTTTTTGCTCCCCGCTTCCCCTGTCTCCCGTACCGGGTGCTTTGCTGAGGCCAACGACTTTAACCCAGTCACCATTACGCCACACTGTGCTTAGAGCCACACAGTTGCTCCGAGAAGGCACGTGGGACAGGACTGCCACTTCCTAGCTGAGGGGTCTCTGCTTAGTCTCTTTCTATGTCTGTTTTCTCAAAGTTATGATATTAAAAATAACCTTCTTTCGCCTACGTGCTTCTTTTTGTCATTTCAGTGAGCATTTACTGGGTGCCCACGGTGTGTTGGATGGACTACCGGGACCTGGGGCTGTTGTGGTGTTTGAACTTTGGTCCACGGTAAAGAAACCTAGTCTGGCCCTGGTCCAGTCGGCAGCATTTGCTGCCAACGTCGGGTTTCGCCGCTTGGCAGATTTGGAGAGCATTGTCTACTAAGAGTTTATCAGATGTCTCTTGCCCCGCACTTCTGAACTCTTCCCTCTCGATTCTCCCTGGGCAGCGGTAGCTGTAAGTTAAAGAAATGTGGGACTCTAAAGTCACAGTTGCGTACAAAAGTTTATCTCATTTTGCTTTGCTTAGGCATTTGTTGTTTTACTGGTCTTTTGGTTTATGTTTTTGTTGGATTCTTTTCTGTGTTGCTTGGTTACTGTCGTTGTTGTTTTAAAAGAGAGAAAGGTCATGGAGTTGTGTGGGTAGGGAGGTGGGGGGACCTTGGAGGAATTAGGAGAGGGGAGGAGAGGAGGAAAGTGTCATCGAAATATACTGTGTGAAAAAACTTTTTTCAATAAAAAAAGCAAAACAATTTTCTTTCTTTCTTTTTTTTTTTTTAGATTATAAAATCTTATTTGTGTGGATGTGTTGCCTGCATTTTTATTTGTGCATCATTTGTGTACAGAGCCTACAGGGGCCAGAAGAGGGAGTTACATTCTCTAGAACTGGAGTTAGAGCCCATTGTAAAGCACCGTGAGTGCTAGGAGCCAAACCTGGTCCTCTGCAAGAGAAACTAGCGTTTTTTAACTGCTGAGCCATCTCTCCAAACCTTTAAAAAAAATCCTTTATTGAAATAGAATTTTCGTATCATAAAATTCACCCATACTAGGTGTATAGTTCAATGACTTTTTATGATGGTTACAGACTCCAGTTCTAGGCAAGGTCTATGTTTGCAACGAGCTGGCTTGCTTACCTTCATCAGATAGGCTGAGCTAGTCAGTACCTTTGCCAGAGCGGAGCCCTGGCCCTCTTCCCCAGCTCAGTGATGTGCTGAGCTAGCTGTCAAGATGAGAGGGTTGGGGAATTCCGTGTGGACGGGCATCTTCATCAGACTCTTGCTTGATAAGCGGCTTAACACGTTAACACGTGAGGACAACCCCTGGGGAAATTCTTTAAAGGAAACCTGAGCTCCCTGCCATCTGGGTGCAGATCCTACCTCAAGCTGGGAGTGGCCTGGAGTCCTGTTTCCATTTGCCTTCCCCTGTCTTCAGAGGGGCCCTGCTGCCATGAAGCCCACTCCCCACCCTGCTCCTGCCCCACTCTCCCTGCTGCCCCCCCCCATTCTGCTTTAGAAGGGCTCAGAGGGGGCCTTGCTTCTGCCTCTTGACCCCATCTCTCCGCCCCTCTGCCCATTGCCTCCTTCCTTCTGCACCAGGGCTCCTCCCAATGGCCAATTCCACATCACCTGTGACTTTAGACTGACCATGGCAATGGCCTTTGTAGTCTTCCCGCCTGAGGCCCTCTCTCTCCCCGGGAGCCCACCCTCTCTGTTCTGTGCCCTGTAGCCTCCTTCACCATCTCTGCCCCCTGTCTCTCACCGTCCCACCCCAATGCCTAGCCTCAGTGGCAGGCCCCCTTCTCACCCCCACCGGTCCCCAGGTGCTGGCTTCCACATCTCCAGGGGAAGCCCACTTGTCTCCGTGTCAGAGGCTGTGCACGCCCCAGGCGCACAGTCTGGCAGGCAGAAACTGATTTTCAGGCATGCGGCCTTGGCGCTGACCTTTTCAGTATCGTGACATGGTGAGTGGCTCTGTGTCAACCAGAGCTGCTTAACGCTAGAGCTGGATGTTAGAAGGTCTGAGACCTCGGGGAACAGCTACCTCTCTAAGTCTCTGCCCTGTGACCTAAAGCAAGCCAACACTATGATCTCTATGATCCCAGAATGTTTTTTTCTCATATAAAAAAGTGGGTTTTTTGTTTTGTTGTTTGTTTGGATTGTGTGTGTGTGTTTGTGTGTGTGTGTGTGTGTGTGTGTGTGTGTGTTCCAGAGTACACTCATAGGCTCCAAGAAAGGCTGCTTTGGCTAGGGAGACTTGCAACCAGGGTCGCCCCAACCCTGTGGCCCATCACAAGGGATGTAGGGAGAGTTGACAATCTCTCAGGGACTCTATGGGACACAAAGGCCTTAACCCAGAGAGCCCCCATGACCCCTGTCCTGCCCCCTCCAAGAAATATTCGCAACTGGTAGCCCTGGAGGAGGATCTTTGATCTTATCACCCGGTCACGGCCTAGGTCAAGACACCAGAGAGGTTTGGCAGAAGAAAAGCCAAGAGGGCAAGAGTGGCAGGAAGCAGATTCCTATGTGCTTCTGAAACATGTAAGGAGAAAGTGTCCACCTGAAGGAGAGCCAGTTGGACTATTCTGAATGGCCACCGCCAGGGTCTGCGTGGCAGCAGAAGGGTCTGGCTGAGGAGCAGAGCTGCTGGTCCCCCTGTACCTGTAAGCCTGTGCTATACAAATCGTCCAGGGGTCAGGAAAGGGCTCAGTCATATCGCCGGGCAGCCACATCTCCAGGCCTGTGATGACCTCGTGTGGCTCTCTAGACTTTGTGTGGGGCGTTTTGAAAGGATTAGAAGGATTAAGAGGTGTTGCCTGATTGGAAAAAGTGCATCACTGGAGGTGGACTTTGAGGTTTAAAGCCCATATGTCAAATAAATGAGTACGATAGTTACACTTATCTGAGAGGCACAGGGAGGGAGCTCTCATCCATGGACGGGTAGGCTAGGACCATCAGTACCTACAGTTGTGGGAAATGTCATCGAGCGTGGCTCTCTACTAGGACTTCTACCCAGACACTGGCAGATACGAATGAAAGCAAGGCTCTTCCCAGCTGCTTCACTTCTCCAGTTCCATGGTGCACAGCCTTCCCAAATGCATCACTGTGCTTCCAAGTTGTTCAGCAGATTTAGGTTTGGCTTGGCTTCTTTATGGTGAGGAAGCCAATCCCAGGGATGGCAGAAGTGGTAGTGGCTTCCTGGGTGGAGTCCTGGTGCCCTCAGGAACCATACCTGTTGGGCTGAGTGAGGCCAGGGCCGTGCATGGAGGAGTAATATCTGTGTGCTGCCCTAGTGCATAGGAGGCCAAAGCTGGTGAGCAGAACAGTCCCCTCAACATCTTTCCAGACCTGTACTAGACTGCCACCTGGGAGGAAGAGACAGGATTTCCAGCACACAGGGTGGGAAGACTAGCAGGCATCCTGCAAGTCAGCATAATTCCCTGAGCAGATGGAATTGCTGATAGATCCTGGATTCATTAGTAGCAGCAAGCAAATGACATTAATGGGAGGAAGTGGAGAGGAGTCATGGTGGCCAGGCCTGGGGCTCCTGACAAGGAACCTGTTTTGGCTTTGGGCAGGCCACACTGGTCTACCCAGCCAGATGTGGCCACCAACATGCAAGAGAGTATGTCACAGCTGTATGGAGATTAGCACCCATACAGGGTTGGGAGGGAATCACTGGTTCTGGATAACTCCTAGGCGAAGCTAATGCTTCCCTGACTGGCTGTTTGGCTTAGGAATCGAAGGAGGTTGACCCTTATGAAGGACAGTGGGAATGGGGTTGAACAGCAAGACCATTACTGATGGTGGCAAATGATTGTAATGGCTAATTGAGGGCTTTTCAAAGCCCTCGGAGTGTTTGGATACTTGGGAAGGATGTAGATCTTACGAGAGAGATGCCTGAGCTTATGTTAGCAAGAGCAGGGAGAGGGGTGAACAGTGAATCTGGAAAAAAAATGTGACCATATGTGTACACTGTGGTGACTTAGCGTGTTCCCTGAGGGGTCATATGTCAGAAGCAGGGTCTCCGGTGTGGTCACTCGGGAGGAAGGGGAGACCGTCAAGAGGTGGGGCTGCTGTCCTGCTGCTCCAGGAAGGGATTAGGGTACCTTCCAGGGACCCCTGAATTTTCTAATGAGTGAGTGACAGGTTGGGGTTGTAGTTTGGTGGTAGGATGCTCACGTGAGGCCATAGGTTCAAGCCCCAAAAGTCAGTTATGAGAGACACCCAACATCTAATCACCCGATGTGTCTCACCCAGCGCACTTCCTTGTTATGAAATCATCCACTCCTTGGCTCTCACCAGCGGCTGAATCACCGAAATTGCCACCAGTCTGGGCTTTGTCTTAGTCAGTTTAGTGCTGTGAAGAGACGCCATAACCAAGGCAACTTTTTAGGAGAGGATTTATTTATTTTGTTCATATGAGGGCTCTGTCTGCATGTACACCTGCGTGTCAGAAGAGGGGATCCGAGGCCATGATAGATGGTTGTGAGCCACCGTGTTGTTGCTGGGAATTGAACTCAGGACCTATTCAAGAGCAGTCAGTACTTCTAACTGCTGAGCCATCTCTCCAGCCCATACCAAGGCAAGTCTTATAAGAGAAAGCGTTTACTTGGGGTCTCGTTTACAGTTTCAGAGGCTTAGTCCATTTTCATCATAGGAGAGAGAATGGTGTTGGAGCAGTAGCTGAGAGCTACATCCTGATCTAAGGCAGAGAGAGAGGGAAAGAGAGAGAGAGAGAGAGAGACTGGACTTAGCTTTGAAACCTCAAAGCCCACCCCCAGTGACACACGCCCTCCAACAAAGCCACACAAAAAAATCATTCAATCATATGAACCTCTTGGGGGAATTCTTATTTAAACAGCTTCAGCTTTCTATCTCAAAATAGTGAGTGCAATGAGCCTCAGTGCTTTACAAAGTTAGCTTGTCTCTTGTATTTTGTTAGAACAATCTAAGAGACTAAGACATCTGTTGAATGGGCAATGTGGGCCAACCTGGCACATGCACACAGATGTATTCCCCAGTGCGATAGATTGCAAAATCTATTAAACATCCCCACCTGGAGACTTCCGGGAACCTTCAACTCTGCAGACTCAAAGTACCCCCACCTTCAGCAGCTGTCTACCCAGTCTCCTCTTCTTATTCCACCATTACATGGGTGTTCTGTGCTATGCACTGAACATTTGTGACTATCCCCACCCCTCCATCAACAGCAAACTCCAGTGTTGAAGGCTCAGCCCCAGGAGGATGCATTTGCAGGTGAGGGCTTTAGGTGACAGTTGGGTCATATGCATGGATTAGAACCCTTTAAAGAGATGGAATACACAGCTTTCTCTAGACCCTCCCCTTCTCCTCTTCCTCCCCTTCTTCCTCCTTCACCTCACCCCCTCCTCACCCTCCCTTGCACTTGAGAAGGCAATGAGAAGGCAGCCATCTGCATGCTAGGGACCTTGAGCTTGGACTTCCTAGCCTCCAGAACTGTGGGAAGGAGACAGACAAGTCACCCACTGCATGCTATTTTTGCTGTGGCAGCTTGAACAGAGAGAGCATCATAGACTCGGACTTTGCAAATCACATTTTTTTCGGCTTTGCCCACAGGCTCCACATTAAATTTGTACACATGCTTGAGGGAGACAGAAGGCACCAGAGGGAGGGAGGGAAGGAGGAAGGGAGGGAAGAAAGGAGACAGAGAGAAAGGGGGGGGCGATATTGTTCAGCTCTCAGGTTGATGAGAAATGAGACCCTTGCTCCTTCCCGTTCACTTCCTGAGGACTTCTGTGTTCTCTCCTCCTGCCGGAAGCGTAACCCAAGAACTTGCTGGCAGGAGCGGGGTCCAGGCTTCTGGTTCCCAGGGCTTGCAGAACCACCCCCAGCCTCAGTGGCACCAGCACCAGGTACCCATCTCCCTTCTTAAGGACTGGGTGTCGTGCCCAGGGACCCTCCTCTGGACTTTAACTTTTAGTGGTTTCTGCCTCTTCCCTGAACTTCACAGACCTTGGGCGTGGAGGTTCTTTGTGAGTGTTTTCCTTGTGACTTTTCCATTACTGGGTTAACAATTTCAACTCAGCTTTCATTTCTCTTTCTCGAATTCTCTCTGTTACTATAACTGGACCTTGACTATTATACTCTATGATATGCCAATTTAACAATAAAAAGAATATCCATTCCAGCTCTGACTTCTTGAAGGGCAACCACTAGGTCACTGGAATGAGTCTAACATCCATTAGTAAGAGCCTGGTGCATTGTTGAGTGTGTGTGTGTGTGTGTGTGTGTGTAGAATGCGCAAAGCCATCATAAACATTACCCTTCACGCTAGGCTGCAAAAGGGCCTTATTATTAAATATCTGCTGGTTGAATGGAACACACTTTAGCTTCTTGGAGGTGGCAAGGAATGAAAAGAAGTCTAGGCTTAGGAGCCAACAGGACTTGACTCTAGCCTAGCCCTCCCACATATAAGGGAAGTCACACTCGACTTTCTTCGCTGGAAGGCGGTGCCAGCAGCATCTCCGCGCTGTTGGAACTCAGAGTGACAGCGAAACGGTGAGCGGGTTCACTCTGGATGTCTGCCAGGGCACGATGTGTTGAAACAACATTAAGCCGATGTTCTAATCAGGTTTCAGAGAAGCACGAGAGGTACATGGTGATTTAGGGAGATGAATTGTCGGTGGAGATGAGACAAACGGGAGGAGAGGTTTTGGTGAAGTTGGGATAAGGAGGGAGTCGAGGCTGAAGGCGTCTCTGAGGAAGTTCTTCACTTGTGAGGACTTTGGGGACTTTTGCGGCAGTCGGTGACCACAGGGAGCCAGTCAGTGCGTGAACCCCAGGCCCTGTGCTGGGGACGGGGATGGAGAACTGAGTACTTTTATTCTCAGATACGCACTGTGGTGGTTTGAATGAGAGTGGTACTATTCGGAGGTGTGGTCTTGGAGGAAGTGAGTCACTGGAGGGGTAGACTTGGAGGTTTCAGAAACTCAAGCCAGGCCCAGTGTCTCTCTCTTCCTGCTCCCTGCAGATCCAGATATAGAATTTTCAGCTACCTCTCCTGCCTGCATGCCACTATGCTTCCTGCCATGACGATAATGGACTAAAACCTCTGCCCTGTAAGCCAGCCCCATGATGTGTTTTCCTTTAGAAGAGTTGCCACGGTCATGGTGTCTTTTCATAGCAACAGAAACTCTGACTAAGACGCCCAGTGAGCACATCCAGCTTGAATCTGCTGAGGGATGATGGGGCGCTGTGCTCCGGGCCAGGAGCTGGGGGACCAAGGTGGACTGCAGCAGGCTTCCGATCTGATGCCTTCTTCTGGCCTCCGTTGGCAGCGCTAGTGCGTGTGGTGCGCGGAGACACACATGCAGGCAGAGCATCCGTACATATTTAAAAAGTAATGATTAAAGAAGAAAACAGGCTTTGATGTCAGCCGTTCAGACGTTAGTAAGGGGCGAGTGACACCAGTACCTAGGATCCAGAGCTGGGAGGACACCTAGCTATTTGAACAACCTCCTGTTTTTCTCCCTTTCCATGGCCCCTAAAAGCCCACTGCCATCCTGTTCATGCCTGTAAATATCAGCTCTGCCCCTTTAGAGAGCTTAGCTGTTGAGAAGAGGTACATGGTTCTGGGTCCAAATCCTGTTCTTCCACTTACTACCTGTATGGCCTTGACCCAGCCTAAACCGACTTACAAATAGCAAACAGGACAAGGAGGCATATTTCGTAACTGCGAACCCTGCCAGGCCTTGGCAGAGGGAACCACCGTCATGGCCCGCGCCGTACCGACAGTGGTAAAACCCCGAGCATCTGAGCTCATGTGTTTTATTGATACAGAATTCCTCAAGTGCAGATCATAAGCAATCACCCCTCCCCCCCCACACACACATAAACCCAACATCGGCAGAAAATACAAAACGCCAAGGCCTGTGCATCCCTTTTTCCAACAGTGTGCAAAAACAATCATTTTAAACACAACTAAAATAAGCTTCCACAACGCATCTCTCTCCATACTGAGAGGTGAGTGTGGTGATTGTGGGCACATCATTTATCTCTTTTGATATCCCATTAGTCACTTAATACTTGGGCAAACTCAGGGAGGACCCATGCTGGCTTGAAGCATGGTGGTACCCTCCATCTTTCATGTCTGAGGAGCTGGAACAGCTTTCTTGCTTCCCGGGTGAATGACGTGTGAAATGGGGAGGGGTTTGTTAGAGACAGCTTTCCGGTCCTGTCTGTCTTCAGTGCTCCCATCAGCCAGCATGCTCCTTGCCGTTCTGTTCCCTCCCTCCCGACACACACAACTGTCAATGGCCCTGTCGTCACAAAATAAAGTGCTAACTATTGCCCTGACATCTGGGTGTCCCTAGTATGCCCCTCCCCTCCAGGCCTTTGTTTTAGTTCTCTCCATAGCCTGCCCTTGAGTACGCTCCACGGGCTCTTCCCTGCCGTGGGGGTGGGGCATGCAGGCAGCCTATCCCTCGTCTTCCAACTCTCTCAGTGCTGACACAGCATCTTCCATTGCGCTCCTTCCTGCATCGGGGAAGTCCTCAAAGCAGTCCATGGCTCAAGGGTAGTACCAAAAAAAGAAAGAAAGAAAAAGAAAAACCTAACAAGGCCAGATCTTGCCGTCACAGGTTCCCCAAAGCTACGGACTGGCGTCAGAAGCTTTGCCTGGGCTCCAGGTGACAGCTAGAGGACCAGGTCACAGGGGTTGGTGGACGCAGACCTGTCGTGGGAGGGTGGTGGCGATGTCTGCAGTGACTCCATTAAGCTCCCCCGAGACAGTACCACGTCTAAATCACAGTGTTGGCCACACTAACCAGTCAATGTCCAGTGGCAGCAGAGGTCTCCAGGGGACTCTGAGTGGCCTTGCGGCTAACTTAGCCTCTCATCCAGGTCTCAGTCTTTCTAGCATGCAACAAGGTACCCCCAAACCTCTAGTATTTGTCTCTTCTGCTTCTGTGCCTGTCAAAGGGTGTACTGCAAGCAAGCGAACCTTTCATTCTGCGTGTTGTTCACTGCCAGGGTGCTGAGGATCTGGACACCACACTGCTGTGTTCCTACTCTAGGTGATTCACACTGGGGGAGCGAGGCCACATGTGGATGACATCACCTTTCATGTATCCATTCACCTTGCCTGGTGGGGACTAAGCTTTGGGCTAGGTTCCCCGAAAGCACGAGTCATATTATAATTGGAATTAAAAGGCAGTAAAGACTGAACCTGTTCACCTTTTCCACGTCGGCCCAGGGAAACCCTGTCTGTTCTTCATAGTGAGACTCGTCTGTGTTTTCTCCAGTAAGCCCTTGTGATCAGTGGCTCCTGCCCCAATGCAGCTTCCAGCTAAGTTAGCCACTCTTCCCTGGGGCCCTGCTCACTCTGGCATGCTGGTCAGGAATCTGCCTCACCGTGGTGAGGCCACGGCACTGAAAGGCAAGATGTCCTAAGCACTCTTTGGGTCTCTGGGCAGGCAGAGTTAGTGTACACGTTAGGTCTTGTATCTGTGATTGGCTGCAGCGCCTACCATCTTCAACAGCCTGCAAGGTGTTAGATACCAGCAGATAACTTCACAAGGGTAGGTGGCTGACTCGGAGTCCTGCAGCCACGTAGAGGCAAAGGCGGGACAGAACCTAGGTCCCTCTGACCCTGGACGCGTTATGGAAGACCTTCTGGGTGACGTGAGGACCCACGTTGCCTCATCATTTGTTCCGAGCCTGCGGTTCCCAACTGTCTAGTGTGCCCTTGCAGACACAGGTCCAGTTTATCACCCCGGCCGCGATCCCCATGGGCTCTGTGGCTGCCCCAGCCACAGTCACAGCGTAGCCACCAGAGGAGAATTTGCAGTGGAAGGAGCAGGAGCTCTGTAGATTAAGTTAACGGCTAAATAGGCGTCTATAGCATGGGAGTGACTATCAGCGTCCTACCGCTCTCGGAATGCATCTGTGACACAATGACAAGGATGGGCCTGGAATGGAAGTGGCGGTGGAGTGGCGGAGGTGGTGGCGACAATTGTGGAAGATGGAGTTAGCGGGAACAACTGAGGCTGCGGTGGACATCTAGTGGCGTTAGTTGGGGAGGAGCTGGTAGTAGTGCCGTTGGCGGTGCTGATGGTTGGTGCCGTCGACCAGTGGGATAACACTGGCTGTAGTTATGGTGGTGCTGGTGACGGCAGAGGAGGTGGTGGTGGCTGTGGTAGAGCACAGTGCTGGTGATGATGACTGTGACGGTGCTGCCGTTAAGGGAAATGGTAATAGTTGTGGTTAGGATAGCGGTGTGATGGTAGAGGAGGAGGTGAGGGCTAGGGTAACCGTGGCCCACAGGTGGTGGGAGACATGGTGGTACTGGTCGTTAGTGGTTGGCAGTGGTCACAATGTTTTCTCTCTTCTCTTCTTGGTCTCTCACCCTGCTGTCCTGTTCCTATCTATCTATCTATCTATCTATCTACCATCTATGTATCTATCATCTATCTATCAATCAATCTATCTATCATCTATCTATCTATCATCTATCTATCTATCTATCTATCTATCATCTATCTATCATCTATCTATCATCTATCTATCATCTATCATCTATCTATCAATCAATCTATCTTCCCTTTCTGTCTACAGGGTCCTGTTCTACCCCAGACTCAGAGTCCCTCCCCATCCCCCGTAAGAAATAAATCTTTGCTAAAACTCACTCATGTCTAAACTGTTCGTCACTTCTGCGTGTATAAAGAATTATCACAGTATGTGTTTCTAATAGCCATACAAAGGTTTAATTTAGCTTTGAATCAATGAGGATTCAACTTGCTTTGGGTTCTAGTGGCTGTAAACTTAGCATAAAAACTCAAGGGGTGCCGGGCAGTGGTGCCACACACCTTTAATCCCAGAACTTGAGAGGCAGAGGCAGGAGGATCTCTGTGAGTTTGAGGCCAGCATGGTCTACAGAGTGAGTTCCTGGACAAGCCAGAGTTACAACAGAGAAACCCTGTCTCAGAAACAAAACAAAAACAACAACAAAAACAAAAACAAAACAAAAAACCAAGGGGCTTACTGTCCTAATACCACTATACTGACAACCAAATTTCAACACAGGTGTTAAAGACAGCAAGCCACACGAATGCCTTCCAACTTAGGACTTGCTGTACGGCCACAGCAGGTTAGTTGCTTCTTGTCTCTTCCTCTGGTAAGTGGGAAGACCTCACTCGCCCTTTCCTGACCATCGGGATGGTGATGCAATACTCTGCAAAACTGGAAGGCTAGGCACTGTGTCCACATCAGCACAGGAGCTCCGGAACGGCGCATAGGTGTGAAGTGCATCTTGGTTCTGGAGTCGCAGGTGATGTATTTCAAGGATGGACTTGTAGCTGGTGAAATCTCACGTGGTGGAGGATCAGGAAATCTGTGACAGTCCCCACCCCACCCAGCCACCGCAGGTGGACAGGGTGGGATAGAGAGGGGACCTGGCACCCTGACTGGCTTTGAATAATGAACTTCAGCACTCCTGTGTTCCTCTCAGCTGGCGGAGCTCCCAATATCCTTAGGACATAAACAGCCTGACCTGAAAATACAGAGAATGTTCATCCCTGGGCCAGATGACCAATGACTCAGTTCTGGGATGTTGTTGTCCAGAGGCAAGGGCATGTTCAAGGTTATCAGGTTGTTTATCTTCCCTGCAGGGAGTGGAGAGAGGAATGGGGGAGGGCAAAGGGGAGAGGAGAGAGGAGGGAGGAGCTTGTGAGGGGCACTGTTTAGAGTTGATTTGGGATTTAATAAAAGCAAGCAACAGCATGCTTTGCATGTCAGCTAGTGCCCCCACTCCACACCTCCAGATAGGATTCTGACTAATCCAGGCACATGGTGCCCTCGTGGAAATGGTCACACAGAAGCTGTGGGTCCAGGCGCTTGCTACCCAGCTCATTCCAAAAGGATGGCGGAAGTTTGGCCCCTCCCCTCTGTGCTGACAGACCACAAGCCACAGCAAAATTCCACCCCCTTAAAAAGGTGGGCTGTGATTGGCAGAATTGCTTACCTGAGTCCTTGTTCCCCAGACTATACCTATCCCTGTCTTAACCAATGACCTCTACCCCTGGGTACCAAAAAGACCCTCCCTCGCCTCCAATGCTTGCATTAAAAGAGATCGAATGCTCCTCTGATTGCTTCTCCTGAGAGTTTCACTCTCTTTGGCTCTGGGCTCTGATCTAAGGCAGATGGTTACATGGTAAGGACTACTCCATGGTGCGCTCTCCCGAGGCGTCCAACCTGGGAGTGGCTACAGCTGTGGGCTGTGGCAGCTTCATGGGACAAGGGAAACCGTGGGTGGGACGCATGTGGGTGAGTTTTTTTTCAACACAGGCAGACCAAAGAATCTACTAGAAGGGTATAGGAAAGTTTTGAGACTCGTGAATACTTTGGGGGGAAATCAGACAGCGAAAGCCTACTGTGCAATGTGACTGGGGTGGAGAGGTTACTCTGCAATTGCCACCTGGACATTTGTTGCCAGGGAGTGGAAGACCTGGCCCCAGGCTGCAATAATCCCTGCTAACTAGGCGTGTCTGTGTCACCATTTCAAAGGCAAAGCCCAGGAGGCACAGCTAAATGGGTTAGCCTCTGGATGCATCCGTACTTGAGAAGCCAAGCAGAGGTACCAACTTCTTTCGAGTCTCCTGTCTGCTCCACTGGGGTTGGGGTTTTCCGGGACTGGGGTTTCCGTAGCACAGGAAGGCTGCTTGGATGTTGCAGCCGCTGGATTTTCACACTTGGGGTAACTGATCTTATCCTCAGGGCACACAAATGAGATAGGCAAAGACTGGCTGCTCTTCCAGAGGACCTGGGTTTGATTCCCATCTTGTTCATGAAAGCTCTGATCTGGAGATCTAATGCCCTCTTCTGGCTTCAATGGGAACGGCATGCACAGACATCCATGCAGGCAAAACCCCCATGTACATAAAGGAAAATGGAGAGGAAAAAAGGCAAAGAATTACCACTGGCTTCCTAGTTCTCACCCCTGAAGGCACAAGGAAAACTAGGCTAAGGAGCCCACACCTACTTTGTCTATGTCAGGTGAGGGATGAATGAGAAAAGAACTCCATTTGTTTTTGAAGGTGAAGGAAGCAGCCACCTATGAAGCACCGCCTGGGAAACCCAGGTGTCACAGCGTCCCTCACAGTGTCAGGTCATCTGGGGCTGGGTAGCCTGGCAGATTGCTTCTTCCTGGGAAGGAATGGGTATGTCTCCAGGTCTAGGGAAATCTTGTAGTTAGAAATAATACCCAGTTTTTTCTTCCCTAGACCAAGGTTTCAGGGAAATGTATGTCAGAGGCTGTACCCAGGCGGGAACACAAGATGCTAGCTACACTCCATAGCTACCGAAAAGACAAATGTCCCCCACATTACTAAACATGCACGGTACCCGGACTGGGTCAACATTAGGGAATGATTCTGATCCTGCCAGCAAAGAACACTCAGTTCTCCGCAGGGCAAACATTGTTCTGGATCCATCTAAATGCCACATGCGTCTGCTCAGCCCACTTGCCTTGCTCCAAGAGCAGAGTGATCCCTGACAGCATGGCTGCTGTTATTACTGGTTGGCAAACCCCACAGGGTGGTTGGCTAGGATATACCATGCTCCCGACTAATGGCCGGCCTGGATCGAATCTTCTGTGGCTCATCTGTCCTGTGTGGCCAAGAAACACAACCTCAGTGTGGGAGCTTAATGTCCAGGAGAGGTGCCTTCTTATAAGGACACTAATCCCAGGACCCCTCTGAGCTCCAAAACCAAGGCCTTATCTCCAAACACCGTCTGTGTCAGCCAGCTTTCTGTTACCGTGAGAAATGTCTGATGCAAATCATCTTGTCGAGAGAAAAGGTTGGATGGTGATTTTAGAGCTTCAGTCCGTGATTAGCCCCGTGGCTATGGGTCTTATTGGCACTTCTGTGGCAGAGCAGTCTGTTCAGTTGATGGCTGAGAACAAGAGAGAGAGAGACCCAGGGAGCCACAGCCCTTGGAAACACACCTCTCCTCCCTGCCATGAACCGGGACCACCTTCCAGTAGTGCCAAGGTGGGGACCAGCCTCTGAGGGTGTTCAGCTCCTCCTTTTGGTCACCCTATTGGAGGTAAGGGCCTCAATGCATAGCTGACTGGGAGTCATGGCAGAGTCCCAGGACACTTTAGCCTTTGATTGGCTCTCTCTTCCCTGCCTCATTTCCCTGACGTCTTACTCCTTAAGAAAGCTTTGCCTCAGATTTTTCATGTAGGGACCCTGGGCTAAGCTAGGCCTATGATCCAGGAGTGACATGGCCATGAGGCACAGAACCAACATCAGCCAGAAAGTGATGCTCGGGGAGGGCAGGGGAGCCTCACAGAGGGATGAGTGGGAGGCTCTGGAGGAAGACTCTGCCCTTTTATGAATTCCTGTGCATCACCAGGCTGGCCCCACTGGTCCAGGTGCTGTGTGAACTGTTTGGCGCACAGCACGGAACCCCTCCTTTAGGGGAACTTACAGTCATGTGGGTGGGTATCAAATTACAGAAAGACAGGGGTGGGAGTGTGTTGGTTTCCCCGGGTGTTCCAGCCTCTCCCCCTCTGCTCTCATCAACTTCACACTGGCTGGGTGGGAAGGGAGGTTGGAGGGAGAGCTAGGAAGGAGGAGCGGTGGGGAAGGAGGGCTTGGGCTTGGACCTACACACGGGGATCCAAATCTCAGCACAGAGAGCTGAACGAATGAGACACAATGAATCAGGCCTCGGGACTCTCTCCTGGTGGAAGCAGAGAACCCTTTAATGCAGGGTGTAGGTTACATATATGGGGCCACAAGCAGGGGAGGGTCTTTGGTACCCAGGGCTGGGATCCTTTGGGTCAGACAAGGACATTGGAGAAGCCTTATTTGCATGTGGGGCTCAAGTCTAAGCATCAGGGTCTTGCAAGGGCACCTTCTGCACAAGGTGTGGTCTCAAGGGAAAAAGAGACAGGCACTTTATCAGCGAATGGACCCATCCCTAGGTTCCCAGCTACAGCACAGATAAGCACCAACCAAGCCACATTCCTTTGCTTCTGGGAAGCAGGCAATATTTAATATTTAGCTGGGTTCTGGCCAGGGCCAAAGTGAGGAGCAGCTGAACGCCTACCATTCTCATCTCCTGGGATGACGTGGGTTTCCAAGCCAGCTTCCACCCACTCTTAGCTCTATGACAGTCTCACAGGGGTGGGGCACGGGCGACAGCTCAGGGAGTTTTTGCTTTTGCAGAAGGCCAGGGTTCAGTTCCCACACCCACATCAGGAGGCCCACAGCTGCCTGTAACTCCAGTTCCAGGGAATCCAACGCCTGGCCTGCACAGGTACCTTCATGTATGTGGTGCACATAAACTCACACAGGCGCGCACACACACACACACACACACACACACACACTCAGGAAAACACTTTTTTTTTTAATTATAGAAAGACAGACAGGCACACTGATAGACACACTTCATGGCAGACTGGGTTTGGGGAGGAGACCGATGCTGGGCGGGAAGATCTGGAGGACTGCACAGGAGTCCCTGGAGCTCACACATGTGCTCTGGTCACTCCCTGGCAGGCAGCGGGGCTAGAGAGGACTTTGGTCTCAAAGGACCTTCAAGGCCAGGTAGGGCTGGAAATTTCTTCCCCTTCTCCTTTCCCATCTCTCTCCATCTTCTCTGTTTCCTCTCCCTCTCATTTACCCTCCTGTGAGCCAGAGACTACAGTAGGCATTGCTGTGTAAAACTGAGTAAGGCTTGTCCCTGCCCTCAGGAGTGACTCACGATGCAGATCATTCTAAGCACAAAGCTGTGACCACCAGTCTGGGGCCTCTCAGGGCTCCCGGGAAGAGGCTATGTCCTTAGACCCAGCCTGTGGGACAGAGGATGCATTATGGAACGGGGTGGGGAGGTGGTGGTGGCGTGGGGGAGGGTGGGGAGGGAGGGTAGGAAAGCTATGAGCAGGATCAGGAGGAGTACTGGTAGAGGAGTGGGGGCGGGGCAGATGGGTGCTTCCAGGAGGTCAGTCGAAGCCAGGAACTGCTCCCGCCACTGTCAGCCACTGTCAGCGACTGTGACCGGTTGCAGGGAGCTGTACACAGGAGTGGGACCACAGCCAAGTCTGTGATCACGCAGTAGCTTAAGCAAGAGGGTAACTCTGTTCTGTTCCAACCCCATGGAATGGCTCCCGCCAAGGGTCTGACAGATCAAACCAGATGTGGGGACCCGAGGGAAGCCCCTATATGAGGCTTCTCTGCGGGGAGCAGACAGAGCCACACGTGAAGTACTGGCTTCTGACTCCCTCCCCTGACAAGATCTGAGGTTCAGATGTCCCAGGGAGAGCCAGCATGGGAGTGCCGGGCAAGGAGGGCAGACCTTGTGCAAGTGGCCAACTTGTCGGGTAAGACCGGGTCCCTGAGTGCAGTCCCGCGCCACTCGGCCCGTGGCTATGCATCCCGGCTGGGGAGACCCACCAGGTGGAACTTCAGAAATTCATTAGGTCTAGACTTAAAGACCGTGTATATGGCTGGGACTGGAGACAGCTCTCCCTGACAGTAAGGGCTGGCATTTGCTACATACCTACTGTGTGCTGGACACTGCTCCAAAACGCAAGCCTCAGCTTTCCCATCTCCACCAAAGCCCTTGGGCATATACTTTGAAGTACTGAGTGAGCATTGTACACCAACTCACAAGAGCCCACATAGTGATCCCACAGTAGGCCCTTGGCTACGATGGTTGCCCCCACTTTACAGGTGAGAAGATTGAGGCACAGAGCAATGGAAGAATGCAGTTATGTGCTGGTCACTGGCAGAGTTGGGGTTCACATTCAGGCAGCATTATCCTGTGTGAGACAGGCAGTATCTAGGAAATACCGATGCTGCCAGATCCGGGCACAGGACTTGGGGCGCATCCTTGGGAGGGTGAGACATGGTTGCTTAATCCCCTAAGTGTCTCCAGGGTACCCCAGGTCTTGGCTTCCTCCTCACAGGGGCTCCGTTCTTGCTCTTGCAATCGAGGTGTTCCACCCATCGCGCTTTGTCTGATCTGTCCCTTCCACCTCTGGGGCTGGTGTCCCGACCGAGGGCGAAGGACAGAGGATGTGATGTCAGAATAGCTGGCAGAATACTTCAACTCTCTGGCCTCGAGTCATCCATTAGAAGACCTATAGTGAAATGATGTCAGTAACCACGACGACAACAATGGGAACAGCGACCACAGCGAGCCCCCCCCCCCCCCCCCCCCCCCCCCCCCCCCCCCCGGCTGCTGAGGTGGCTGGACCAGCCTGATCTACGCTCAGGGCTCTCTGCAAGGTGATGTGCTTTCCGAGTTCAGGGCCTTCACCACCCGCTCTCCCGCCAGCCGTTGTCCTGCAGATCCGTGGCACGGCGTCCTGGCGTCTCTGTGGCTCTGATGAAACTCCACGGCCTGTAGTAGAACATGTGGAAAAGAACACGGAAAGGATAGGTGCTGGGGGATGAGGAGGATTGGACGCAGGCAGTGGACAGGAGAATCATGGACGTTGTCAGTGGACATGCGTTATGAAAGAGCACATTAAAACAGTTGTTTTTCGAGTTCTAACTCTGACATGGAATTTTCCTCTTTGGTGATGGATGAAGAAACCAGAACCTCTATTCATAGCCCTGATTTTGTGTGTGTGCTTAGAGACCTTATTGTGTGTGCTCAACATCTCGACTTGGGCCTGACCTTGCAGGCTAGTAATAACTTCTCCACTCTAAAGGCAATCAGGTTTCTCAGGCCAGGTAGCCCTGGAGGGCATAAAACTATCTCGTCTGACCAGGTAGCCCTGAAGGCCATAAAACCAGATGCCTAACCCTAATGACTAACTTACCAGGTATAGCCCAAGAATATAGACAGTTAGCCGCTCAGGAACTTGTAAACTGCACCTCTGTTCACCAATTAGAAACCAGACTACCTCACCTATGTGGAAACCCCCTTTTGCTGTCAATAGAAGAAGCTGTAATTCTCTGCTCGGGGTTGGTCATCTTGCGTGGTATCTGACCCCAGCATGCTGGTTTTTCTCTGTAGAATAAAAGTGCCTTTGCTTTTTGCATACTTGGTCTCTCTGGTCCCTGGGGAGGCAAATTTCAGACTCAACAATAGATTGGCACATAGAATATACCTGAATGTGTAAAGTCCAATGTAAAACCACACAGACTCTAAATGGCTACTGTGTAAAAGTTTATGGAGACGTATAGACTTTGGGTCTCATTAATTTTGGTGTGTAATTTTTTTTTATTTGCAAATTTTTTAATATAAAGTTCATAAAAAATTGAAATACTATAATCAAGACAACAAACAGAATAGAGTTTATTTGGGCTTACAGTTCCAGAGGGATGAGAGTCCATCGAGGTGGGGAAGCACAGAGTGGCAGGTGGGAGAAGCAAACTGGAAGTAGGGTGAGATTATAGTCAATCAATGCTACCCTTCTCCCAATAAGGGGCCCCCTCCCCCACGCAGGCCCCCGACTAGAGTCCCCTCCCCCAAAACAATACCACCGACTGGGAAGCAAATATCTGAATATTCAGGGCATATTTCTCATTGAAATCATGACACACAGGGAAATCAGCATGAGTTTTGACCCTGGACAGAGGTGGTTCGAATCCCAGGCTGCTCTTACTAATGGTGTGATTTTGCTGCTTTGCGCCTCGGTTTCCTCACCTGTAAGCTGAGGTTGAAGATGGCTGTCTGGAGTTGTAAGGATTCATGAGATGAGCTACAGAGTAAACGAAGATGCTTTGTTGGATGCTGGGCTGGGGAAGGAGAGGGAAACAGGTGCAGTGTGTGTGTGGGGGGTGGGGTCAGTGTTCAGGTACGGGGTGAGGCTGGCAGTACAGCTTTGACCTACCTAGCCCTGTCCCTGGGCTGTCTATCTGCTTTCATTCCCCCGCCCCCCACTGGCTTCTGGCCCTCCCACCCATCAGGGTTCTCTGAATGAAAGCTCCCGGAAAGAGTCAGTACCTTCCACGGAATGTTAAGTAACTGATTTAAAATGGTCGGAACTACTGATAATGGAGAGATTGGAATGTTGCAGGTCCAGAGCTTAAGTACAATTATCTGGGCTGTCTTTAGCCCCTTAAGTAGGCATTCCCTGTTCACCCCTGCGTCTACCTAACATCCATGACTAGCAGAGAAAACAGACCCTTGTTTGTTTGTTTTAAATTAACAAAATCCTGGTGTTTTTCCAGCAAACACCAAGCTAAGAATACCAGAGAGCATCTGAGGCCTGCAGCAGAGGGTTCTCAGCTTCTCTGTGACCGCCTTCTGTGTCCACCAGTGTGTCTGAAAAGTGTGCACCAGTGTGTCTGAAAAGTGTCTTGACTTACGGCTTTCTTTGCTCTGTCACTGTAGAAACTTCATCAGACAGTTACCATGTTGGAACATGGGATTTGGGGTGACCTGAGTTCGTGTCCCTGGGCCATGGCCACTCATATTTGGCTCCAGAACAGACTCTTGCCCCCTGAGGTAAGAGCTGCATTTTTGAAGTACAGTTATGGTGCCACAATGTGGCTCTTCTAGAGAAGTCACTGGAAGGAAGCAAAGTCCCAGCAGGACCCGTCAGCTACGAGCCTTGTGCCTTATCTCCTTGGGGGGATTTTTAAAAATATATTCTGTTTGTTTATTTTCAAAGCGTTTTAGTTTCTGACATTTGGTTTGTTTTTTGTTTGCCCTTTAGACCTCTCAAGGCATTTTGGGCTATTAGGTGGGTTAGCAGTCTCTTTTAGTCTTCTTTCTTCCCTCTAGAGTCTAAGTCTAGACATTCCTCCATATCTAATGTAAGGAAGGGAATTTTTTCTTATAGATGCATGGCACTACACCTGGTTCTATGTTTGGTATGTTAATTCAATTTACAAGTGTTTAAAAAAAAGTGGAAAAGCTAAGGATAAGCTTGCCTTGTGTTTACCTCAGTGGGGACCATTTATATCTCTAAATTGGTTTATCTTGCCTGCTTTAATTGGCATGCAAAATCATCTAAAATAATAGAATTGGTAATTTATAAAAATAAGAGCTCTAAAATCCATATTTTTTTTACAAGGAGATGTTAAAAATAAATATGAGGCACTGACGAGCTGGCTCAGTTGTTAGGAGCACTTGCTGCTCTTGCCGAGGACCAAGCTCAGTTCCAGCACCTGAATCAGGTGGCTTGCAACCGCTGGGGACTCCGCTCCAGAGGCTCTGATGCCCTCTTCTGGCATCCGTGGTACTGTATCCCATGTGGTGTACGTAGACCTAAGTAGACCGTTGCATACATTTAAAGAAGTAAAATAAATCAGGTAAAAATAAAAAATGAGTAACAAAATTTGTTTTTAAAACATTAGGAGTTGGTATCAGAGCTAGAGATAAAGCCTGAGAATTACTCCCTATTCCTGCTTCTCTCTCTGACCTTGTCTCTTCACAGTCTGTCTTGAATGGAACAAACTTGTACATTACTCATGTTCCTTGGCTTCTGTTCTTCTGGCCAGGGACCTACTTTGTGTTTGTTAAGAGCCATTGGCAGGAAAAAAAAAAAATCTCCAGACTCATCCATACTCTGTTCCTGGATTGGACGGAACCACGTGGCTTTTCCGGGGATATGGTCACCAGAGCTGACTTCTAAATGTCCCAAGCCCGGCTCCTGCTCCAAAGGAGCAGCTGGATGCAGTGGAGAGCTGCTTCCCCAAAGCAGAGCATTCTGGGTCCACAGCAGCACCTAGGGATCTCTGCTGACATTGTCTTAGCTAGTCCTGAGAGCTCTCTCCACTGTCCTCCTGCCTGTGGCCTCTGCCTTCTGTAAAGTCACAGTCCTGCCAGCTTCCTGGAGCCCTGGTGGAGCCTGTAAGGGCTAAAGAGATGAATTTAAACTCTGTGTGTTCCATGTTTGTGAGAGGTTAACAATGACAGCAGCTGGTGTGTGTGTGTGTGTGTGTGTGTGTGTGTGTGAGAGAGAGAGAGAGAGAGAGAGAGACAAGCATTTTAAGGCTGCTTTTAACCACTACTGACCCTCAAGAACAGTCATTTAAAAGAAGTTTCTGAAGACATCTTAATGTTTGCAGAAAACCTCAGTGTGTAAGGTGTGCTTGTGTGTCTGTGCACCACATCCATGCCCAGTGCCCCTGGCGGCCAGAAGAGGGCATCAGACCCCCTGGGACTAGAGTTATGAACGCGAATGAGCCAACGTATGGGAGCTGGGAATTGAACCCTGGTCCTGTGGAAGAGCAGCCAATGTTCTTAACCACTGAGCCATCTCTCTAGGCCCTCAGAATAGTCTTAATATAAAGCTGTTAAATGAAAGGTTTCTATTAAGGCTGGACTACTGTAAAATAACGAATGCACGTGTTTGCCAAAACGTCTTACATTAAGTTCCCTTTTCGCAGTAAGGGTTGCAGGAGGTTCAATCCCGACAGACAGTAACATCCTGGCTTTTTAAGGGTCCTTGTGTGTGAGTGTGTGTGCACCCCTGCCTACGTGTGCTTATGTGTCATTACTAGGTACCAAACTGACTTGTAAGTACTCACACAAACTAAAGTTGTTAAATGGGCTCAGCTTCCTTTTTGCTCATGGAAAACCCAACTTTTAAGGGAAAAAGTTCCAACTCAACTGTCCCAACAGGTCAAGTAAGCTTGGTCACATGTCCAGTATTCTGACTAAGGGACAAAAGACTGGCAAAGCACAGGAAGAGGATGGACCATTTTGGTAAAACAAGTAGAGGTAATTTAACGGTCCTAGGTTTTTCTTTGAGGGAATTAACATGAGCTTTAAAATTTAAATTAGAGAAATCTTTTAAAAAGACAAGATACACATAATTACATATTTCCGGTCAAGATGTTACCTCCTTAATCCTTGTTTCAATCCTGGTTCAACAACATGACCTCTATTGTTTGAGAATATAAATTAATTTTAAGAGATGATTACTCCTGCTCCAGGGGGAATCTTTTCCTATCAGATAATTGTCCTTCTTTGAGATGCTAAATTTTTCATTCCAAAGACTGAGAGGATGACTTGTTTCTGTGCTTTTGGATATGTGCTCTGTGCTCGTGTGTGTGTGTGTGTGTGTGTGTGTGTGTGTGTGTGTGTGTATGTGTGTGTGTATGTGTGTGTGTGTATGTGTGTATGTGTGTATGTGTGTGTATGTGTGTGTGTGTGTGTATGTGTATGTGTGTGTGTGTGTGTATGTGTGTGTGTGTATGTGTGTGTATATGTGTGTGTGTGTGTATGTGTGTGTGTGTATGTGTGTGTGTGTATGTGTGTGTGTATGTGTGTGTGTGTATGTGTGTGTGTGTGTGTGTGTGTGTGTGTGTGTGTGTGTGTGTGTGTATGTGTGTGTGTATGTGTGTGTGTGTATGTGTGTGTGTGTGTGTGTGTATGTATAAAAATAAGAATTTTAAAGGTTGTTTTGATCACCATTTCCTCTAAAAAAAATGTCATTTAAAAATCCTGTTTCCAGCCAGGTGGTGGTGGCGCATGCCTTTAATCCCAGCACTTGGGAGGCAGAGGCAGCAGATCTCTCTAAGTTCAAGGCCAGCCTGGTCTACAGAGTGAGTTCTAGGACAGCCAGAGCTACAACAGAGAAACCCTGTCTTGAAAAAAACAAGACGAAACAAAACAAAACAACAAAAAATTTCTGTTTCCAGATTTACAAAGAGCTGGGTGTAGTGGTACATGGTTTTAATCCCAGCATTTGGGATTAAAATCTCCGTGAGTTCAAGGCCAGCCTGGTCTAAGATAGCCAGGGCTATGTAGAGAGACCCTGTCTCAAAATAACAAAACCACCAACAACAAAAAGTAAGAAAAACATTTATATTGAGGACAATTATTCATACCTGTGCATTCAGTTTGGAAAAAAAAAAAAGATAAAAGATAAGGGACTGGAGACATGGCTCAGTGGTGAAGAGCACTGACTCTTCCAGAAGTCTCAGGTTCAAGTCCCACAACCACAGGGTAGCTTACAACCGTCTCCAACTCTAGTCTTAGGGAATCTGATTCTCGTCTCTGGCCTTTGTCTGCACCAGACACCCATGCAAGCTAAACACCCACACACGTAAGAGTAACTAAAACTTACTCTAAAACGGATAAAACAGTTTGGGTAAAATACTTACTAAATTATTAACATACTCACCACAAAGGTAAACGACACTGCTCCCTTCCCCCGTGTTTATATCTGGTAGATACGTAAGATACGATATACATGCTTTCTGTGTTGTAGATGAGCTGAGCCTGGCCTGAGTATAAGCACGTCCCTGGAGGCCACTGAACCTTCTGGAAGGCGGATTAACCGGTGAGAACTTCAAGTGTGAAGAGGCTGGGTCCTGTGGGTCCAGAGGCTAATTACAATCATCTTGGGCTGTCCTTAACCCCTTAGGGGTTAGGTAGCCATTCTTTGCCCACCTCTGCCTGACCTACAATCCTGAGACTGAAAGATAAAACTTCTTGAAATGTATTCACTTAACAAGATTCTGGTTTCCACCAAGCAAAAGGGTAAGAGTAGCATCAGATTGCATCTGAGGTCCAGAGCAGACGTTTTCTAGCCTTCCTGTAGCCACCCCCCCCAAACTTGATGTACAGTGACAGATTAAAAACAATAACAAATAATAAAATAGAAAAATCATAAATATGAACGAAAAATCCTGAAAGGAAGCTGTAGCTGCAGAGGCGGATTGACTGACTAGAGCTGCAGTACTGGGGAGGTTGGAATGTGGCAAGTCAGAGGTTAATTACTGGGCAAGTTCTAACCCTCTCCAACAGACACTCTTCACCCACCTCTGTGTTGGAACTGACATCTTGTTACTAACAGATCAAGATCTTTTGGAATTTATTAACGTAGCAGACCACTAGCTTCCACCAACCAGAAAGCTAAGAGTATCCTCAGATAGCATCTTGGGCCTATAGCGTGGGACTGTCATAGAGCTAAGAGCAGGTCGAAGTGGCTCGGAACCCTGTGTTGTCCCAGGAGTAGGCGTTCAGCTGCTCCTCACTTTGGCCCTGGCCAGAACCCAGCTAAATATTAAATATTGTCTGCTTCCCAGAAGCAAAAGGAATGTGGCTTGGTGCTTATCTGCGCTGTAGCTGGGAACCTAGGGACGGGTCCATTCGCTGATAAAGTGCCTGCCTCTTTTTCCCTGTGAGAGCACACCTTGTGCAGAAGACCCTGATGCTTAGACTTGAGCCCCACATGCAAATAAGGCTACCCCAATATCCTTGTCTGAGCCAAGGGATCCCAGCCCTGAAGCCTTGGAAATCTAAATGTCAGTCGTAGGGGACTGTCGCAGTGCAGTTAAGGAGCGCCTTGACTTAGGACTTTCTTTGTTACTATAAGAACTTCATCAAACTGTTTCCATGTTAGCACGTGGAATGTGGGGTGACCTAATCTGCATTCCCTGGCTATGTTACTCGTATCCTTATCTCCTCTGAGGCATCGCGTTTTGTGCAGACAGCCCCACACACTCGCTGGACCCACCCCTTGCAGGAGTCGCACTGGCTGCAGTGATTCAGCAGATCCCAGGGAGCATCCTGGGACCCTCTGCAGTGTCCGCTTGGTCCAGGCAGACATCAAGAGCGCACACGGTGACTAAAAAGTCCAATGAGAGTGCTGTGCCCCATGTATAATGCTATTTTTCCCACACACATACCTACGGTAAAGTTTAATCTAGGAATTAGGCACAGTGAGAGACTAAAAGCAATAACAAATAGTAAAATAGAAAAACTATAACCACACACTCCAATGAAAACAAAAATTTAAAATCGTTGACTGTTTCTAGAATTTTCCCTACAGTATTTTTGGATCAAGGTCAACTTTGGGAAACCAAAGCCATGGAAATCAAAATGGCTGTTGTCAATCTCAAATCGATGGGGCTGGGCGGGGGGGCACAACACTTGACCATTGGCACAATGTTTGAATGGATTTTAAGCAAGCTTTTAGTACTGGCCAGTAATGATGGAAACATATATCCTGTGTCATTAATTAAGTTTGAACCCGGACTTATACAAGGGGACTAGGGTAATTTTCTGCCTCCAGGCCCTTGAAAGAACAACACTAGCCAACTTCTCTTTCCCAAGCACCCCCAACTGAATGCCCCGTTCATATCCCACCTTTCTAGACCCTCTACGCATTGGGTTTAAAGTCAGACAAATTAATTACTTTCCAGGCCTGTGGGGCAGGAGTCCAAGATGGCCGACCCGACTGTCTACCTAGACCAAAGCCCTTGTCTGCTTAGCTCTTCTGTGAGGTACTGAGGTAGAGGTAGCTCCTGGGAGCCATTAGTTCTGTCAGAATCAGCACCAAGGCCTTGTTTCTTGCTGCTGCAGACCTCTGCACTCTTTCTCAGGTGGCATCTGTCAGAGTGTGGAAATGTCCCTGGGCTGTGAACAGAGAAAACAGCCTGAATCCATGAGACTATCTCAGTAAGCTTCTCCGCTGCCTTCCATGACCGTGGGACCCAGGGGGACCCAGATGCCCAGCTTGCCAGTCTCCCCTTATGGAGACTCACAGAGGTTCTGACTAGGCCCTAACACCCAGCGAACATGAGAGGTCCAACCAAACCCAGTCCTCCCCCGTGTTTCCACCTCAGGAAGTGGCAGCTGTCCGTAGGTCACTGTCCTCTTCCTATGCGCATTGCCCTGAGTATATGCGATGTGAGTGACTTCTCTTCAGCCACCTCCTTAACACAAGCTCCATCACCTGCTGGGCCACAGGGCAGCCTTCTAGAAGCCCCATGCACCTACTCTAACTCATGCTCCAGGTGCCGCTAGGCACTCTTTTAAAACAAAGACCCCGGTGCCAGACGTGTATCTGCTGCACCTGCCTGGTTTCTCCTTGCTCTTAGACACACCTGGCCCCAGCCACTCACTAACGGGGCCAGATTTGGCTTGCTCCTTCCCGCCTCTCCTCCCCATGCTCCAGCCACCGGAGTTTTTCCCGCTGTCTCCGGTGGCTCAGATTTCCTACCACCCGGGGGCCTTTGCATATGCTGTCCTAGTGACTCTCCCACACTCCTCAGAAGGCAGCTCAAAGTCGCTCTCACAGAAGGCCTTTCCCAAAGTCCTGCCCCGACTGTCGGTTGCTTTGCTTTTAACTCCATTTGAAGTATCATTATAGGATTTGGGGGATTTAAGCCAGGCCAGCCTTGGACTCCTGATCTTCCTGTCTCCACTTCGCAAATATACGGATTAGTTGTGCACCACCGCACCCAGATTTTCAGGATTATTTGAGTCGAGCCTGTCTCAGGCTGGAATCTGTGTGCTGCATGAGGGTTAGGGCCATTTGTGTTTTACCCCTTGTGGAGCCTCTGTTTCATTGGTTTCCCTGTATGGGCGAGAGTGGGCTTGGTTCTTGAGCAGTATTTAAAAACATATAGTATAAATCGTACACCTACCCACAGGAAGGAGTCATAGGCCCCCGAAGGCAGCAGGAACTGAGGCTCTGGTTGTGACTGTAGCGTAACAGTGGCCCTGCTGGTTACCACTTGACCGCATATTTTATGACTAGAACGGGAAGGTAACTTTACTAGGGTTCAGCCCACTCAGGTTGGTTTTACCCCAAGTGTTTCAAACCCCTGAGCCCTAGGATGAGAAGTAAAAGCTGTCACTGTGAGGCCACCAGGTGGCAGCACAGGCAACACGTGGAAGCGATGGACTGTTGCTCTCCCTACCCACCAGAGGGCGGAAGCTGGCCAGAGGACCCCGGTCAGACCTCTTCTCCCCTTACTCACCAGGAGGTGCATTGCCGCAGCCTGGGCAGGGCGCCACTGAGGGCGCTGACACACACTTCCTCACCTGCCCTCGGGCCCTGCCCAGCCCTGGAGTCAGCATCCGACCCCTCTGCCCCCCATCGTTCCCTCAATCATCTGCTTGCTCATCTCTGAGCAAACTTCAGTGGGACACAGATGGACAAAGACCTCTCCCCCAGTTTGAAAAATGCTGGTTTGCAACTGGGCCAGGGGCCAGGGTGTACAGTAGGACAGGAGGGACCCTGAGTGCGGGCAGTGATCGGGAAGGTGTCACAGAGGAGGGTGGGGGTGAGCTGAGCCTGTATTAGCAGCTGCAGGGGTGGGGGTGGGGGTGGCGGTGGGCTGAGCCTGAAGTCGCTGTGTAAGCAGCTGCGGGGGTACCCAACCAGAGAGAGGCAGGCTGGGGTGGGGGTGGGAGTAGGGGTAGAGTGTGGGTATGGGTGTGTGGATGTGGGTGGGGGTGGAGGGAGTAGAGGTGGTGGGGAGAAGCAGCCCCAGACTGAGGTCCAGGGAGGGGCTGTTTCCTGGGTAAGGGTTGGGGCAGCCCAAGCATTCAGGAAGCACCCGGGGCTAAGAAGGTGGGGCCCAAAGGCAGACATGTTAACAAGAACCCCACACCCTTCTGGGATGGGGGTTCCTGCAGCATAGGATATGCCTGGACAAGACCCAGGTAGGGATGTTTTGTCGGAGATGTGGACAGTGAAGCGAACTGGTCTTCCCTCCAGTGGTCCTTGCTGTTCCTGGAGATGCTCAAAGAGGAGCAGAGCAGGACAGAGAGGAGCACTACCAGAGTGCTCCGCAGCAGTGAATCCTGTCATAGCTACTCAGGCCTGAGTGATGGGAGGGAGGCCACAGACCTGGAGTCCAGGAGCAGACAAAGGTCCTCCTCCGTGGCAGAGAAAGCCCAGCCCCAAATCCCCGAGTTTCATCAGCTGTGATACAAGGAAGGGTTGTCTACTCCAAGCCATGCTCATTGGGCGCGATGTCCTGGGCCCTGAGAGGCAGGCAGTGTTATAGTACACCAAGTGGGCCCCTGGACCCATCGTGCCATTGGGTCCTGAAGCCCTTGACCTGGGCCACTATTAACCATGCCTGAGACTGGGAGTGTGTGTGACTGAGAGAGCCCTGGGACATGGCTCATGGCTCTTGGCTCATGTTGGGGGGGGGGGTGGTCACTGAACCCTTATGTCAAGTTCTCACGTGGCTTGAGAACCACAGGTTAGAGTGTGTCTACAACTGAACACCTTTAGACCCATGATAGCAGATCTCACCACAAGGTGGCACTGACTCACTTTCTGTTTGTGGTGTGTGTTTTATGTTTTGTTTTGGGGTGTGGGGATGAGCCCCAGGACCTCGTTTATGAGTCCTGGCTGGATAAGTGCATTGCCACTGAGCCAGCCCCCGCTCCCCCAGCCCTTCTGAATTTTTAATTCCCATAGCTCAGGCATGTACAGGGATTCTTGTCCTGTTGCTGAGCATACAAGGGTGACAGTCATCACAAGTCACCAGGCTGATGCTGAGGGCTATGCTATTTCCTACTCCACCATCTTGCAGCTACCCTGCCTCCTCCTGGGAGGGACAGACTAGGATTCCAAGACCCAGTAAAGGTTCTTGTTCAGTAACCCTGCTGCAGTCTGTCACCGGGGCAGATAGCACTGCCCTCTACGTGTGTGGTCGTTTCAGAGCTTCAGATGGGGAGTAAGAGCAAGCAGAGGTGGTATTTGAATTCTGTTCTTATCAGAGCTTCACAAGCTCGGTGTGCACTCCTTCTCTCAGTTAGATGCTCATAGTCCCGACTTGCCACCGGACCTCTGGGAAGGAGGCAAAGGCATGGCCACCCTTGGGGCCCACAGGCTGGGAGTCTCCCAGAACAGGTCCTCCTTGGGCTTGGCATGTGAATGACTCTCCTTAGGTCTCTTGGCCAATGTGTGGTCCACCCAGGGCTGGACCCTGAGTGTCCTGGTCCCGTCAAAGGGACAGGAATTCAGAACAGCGACTATGACTCTCTTAAGCAGAACAAGGCTCCTTCTCATCCCTCGAGGGACCTGTCAGCACCTTGGCATTAGGCTGGCTGTTTCTGCTGAGAAGAGGGCTGGCTCTTCTGCCCTCTGGCCACGGCTGACAAGGAGACCGTGTCAGGTGGCCTCCCAAGGTGACTCCATCTCCGGCAGATCTGGCTCAGAAACTCTATAACAAGAAGCACTGTCCACTTGGGTACTGATGGCCTCCAGGACAGGAGACATATTATGTGTCTCCTCATGAAGTCCCCAGGAAGGGCCAGCCTATGAGCTCTTTAGTTTGCTTCCTACTCAGGAAAGACACCTCGGGAGGCTAGCCTCGACTTCATGCTCACCCCAACCTGAAGCCTGGCCTCTCCTCCAGGCCTACCTGGACTGCCGAGGCTCTTCTCAGAGGCCTGATGTCAGCGGCTCTTTCCAGCTTCCTGTTGACTTTGCTCACTCCGTAATGTAGCCCTGTGGTCAGGATCGCTGTCTCGGGAGCCAGACCATCTTGGGTTCAAATCCCAACTCTACTCCTGGCTGGTTGCGTCCACTGAGTGAAGTGATTTAGCTTGACTGTGGCTGGGCTTCCCCATCTGAGGTTCGGACTGCTGTGAGACCTAAGGAGCCCATTTGTAAAGTGCTCACAGCAGGGCCTGCTGCAGGAACTGCTCTGCAAGTGAAGCTATCGGTGTCACACGCCTGCCTCACTGGGCCTCTGCCGGTGGCATGCGGAGGAGAGCAGGAGCCACGAGACTTTATATAGAGACATTTTACCCGAAACATGTGACACGTGGACTCTGTGATGCTCTTGATGGCCGCGCGAGGTAGGAACTCTCTTCTACTCCCGTGTATGCTGCACTGATGAGGAAATAGGATCTCACCGAGGGAAGGGACCGATGCAAGGTCACCGCTGCTGTTGAGGAATGACCCTGTCCTTACGTGCAGAGCTTCCCTTTTACTTCTGTGTCTTCTGGCCCAGGCTCGTAGGCCCCACAGTCCCTCAGTCCAGTGCTCGCTCTGGCCTGCCCCGCCTGGACTCTGGATGCTGAGTAAGGCTGACAGTCCAGCAGATAACTCTAACTCCCACTGCACTTAAAACTTATTGCTCACACTATAGCGCTCTAAAGCCCAGGTTGGGGTAGGGGCCTCTATTCCACACAGACACTCAAGGACACAGGCCCTCCTGGTGACCTTGCTACCATAAGCTTGGAGGCTTAGAAACGGGTCACGGGGTGAGACTGTCTGCGGCATCTCAATCCCGCCCCTGACCAGGGTATATGACGTATGTTTGCCAAATCGAGAGTCCCCTGTTTGGGAGCTTGGCCCCTAACTTTGCCTGGGAAAGGAAATGAAGCAAGCGTTCACCAGAAATGGGTCCCCTAAGTGGTGTCTGGAGAAGCAAATGGGATCCTCTGGATAAGGAAGAGGGGAAGCGTTTTGGGAAGTTCCTGGTGTGGACAGGAATTAGGGTCCAGCAGCGGGATTACGGAGTGTGAGGTAGACGGCGGATTAGGTGGAGAAGAGGCTGGAGAGGTGACCAGATCTGGAGCTGGAATGTTCTTATCATGGTCTGATGAGCTCATGTACTGTGGACTTGGTTCCCAGCTGATGGGCCTGGGGAAAGTGACTGGCTCACACAGGCTCCGATTTCATCCACGGATGAATTCACAATTTGATGGCATTGTTGAGAGTGATGGAGATGGTAGCGGGCAAGGCTTGGTTGGGGAATAGGTTACTCGAGGCACCCTTGGAAAGATGGGCCTTTGCCCTTGTCTTTGTCCTCATCTCTCATTCTCTGCTTCCGGGTCATCATGCGGTGAACCGCTTCGTGACCTTCACCACGTGCTCCCTGCCATGATCTTCTGCCTCGCTCTATCCCAGAAACAACAGAGCCAGCCAACCACGGACTCAATCCTCTGAAACCAGGAGCTAAATCAATCCTTCTTTTTAAATTCTCTCAGGTATTTGTCACAGTGATGCCAATCTTGCTAAGCATTTCCTCTATCTCTGCCCCAGACCTCCTCCTGAGCACGCCAAGACCCCTCCTGTTTGCCTTGTAAGCACTGATGTTCAGGACATGTTAGCCCAGAATCATCCAACCCTCCTTTAGGACCACCTGCCGAGGTGGGAAGGGTTGTAGGTAATTTAGTTCCCATTATTTTAACTAACTGATTATTGCGGAGCTATTTTTAAAATTCTGCTCTTGTTTATTGAACTTGTATATAGTGAACTGGCTGAAGTCGCCTGCAGTCCTGTCTGCTTTGTGGACAATCACATAGACAATAGTGAATAACGGTATTTTTATTTCGTCTTGTGTTTTCCTTTCCTTTCTACACCATATTGCGTTGTGTTGCTCACTTCTAAGATGTATGGTCTGCATTTCCACCAACATTCTGGTCACGGTCCTGAGCGTCGCGTCCAAGTCTCCGACTGAATGATTCTGAGCCCTCGCCCTCTGTTAACGCAACGCACGTTCTTCACACCCTCCTTAAAGCCGCAGAGCCTCCGCCCCTCACCCCACTCCGACTCCACCCCCACATGTCTGGTGTTGGCGGCTTGGCCTGGCATTTCCTGGAACAGTGTCTGCCTCCGTCCTCTTTGCGCTACCATATGTGATACCCGAGACTAGGAAATGGATAGAACACAGATTTCCATCCTATAGTCCAAGTCAGGAGGCCCACATACGGGGAGGGGCGCCTCGCTGCATCGTTCAAAGCAGAGGTGGATGGGTAAGAGAGGGAGCGGGTGAGCCTGCCTTTCTGTAAGGATGTCCCTCACCAGCACTGGGCTGTCGTGAGCCAGTTATGCTCTGGTGCACACGAACTCAAGGGACACGATAAAACCACAGCCCAGTGACAGCCTTGAGCACTGGCTCTGATTGTCTGAGTGTTGCCAAGCATGGGAGCATGGCACAAGCTGCTTTAAGAGGCAGTGGCTGTGTGGCTTTTACAGGTATTTGCTCTTCCACTTCCACACTTCCATCCATCCAGTCTCCATTGACTTTTACAGTCAAGTGCATCAAGGACCTACCTGGTGGTGAGTCACCAAACCACATCTTGGTTATAGGGGTGATGGGTTCCTATCTCAGAGGGTTTGGTCATGGAGAAGTAGAGAGTTGTTTGCCAAGACCCCCCAAAAGGGAGGTACTCATCTGCTGGGGGGGGGGGCTTCATCAGGAACGCAATGCCTGGGCTGGAAAGAGAAAGACTGGGCAGGGTGAGGGACGAGTCAGTCAGGCACGCCAACTGGCAAATGGTTCTGTTTGACCAGGCCCAAGCACTGATTTTAGACAGGCACTGGGTCTGGTTGTGCTCAGAGTGAGTGGCTGAAATGAAACCCAGGCTGTGGAAGCACACAGCTGTGACTTTCCTGAGGGTCCCTCAGCAGAGGGTGAGGTGTATATGAGGAACGTTGTTCCGTCTCTCCAAGCCTGCCTCCTCTCAGAAAGGGGATAATAGTTTTTTCCTCCTGGGCAAAGCATCAATGAAGTAACGAAAAACTAGAAAATATTGACCAGGAAAAACGAGTTTGACATAGCTCACACACTGGCAATGTACTTAGTCGCTTTCAGAGAAGCATCTCCCCTAAACTGACCTTCTCTAAGATTGACTGTGGAAGGTCTAGCTAGCAGGATCATTTCTTTTTGGGTGCTATTCAAACTAGTGTGTTGGCAATCAATGGCATCTCGTTTTGAATGAAATATAGCAGGAGCAGGAAGAGCAGAGGAAGCCGAATTCACTTTTATAGCAAAGCACTCCCCTCATAGCAAAGCCATTCTCATGATAAATGGCCTCCAAACATCACGAGGGTGGTGCCTCATGACTTAATCTTCTATAAAGGTTCCATCTCTCCATATCATCACGGTGGCGATTACATTTCAACCCGAGCTTTGGAAGAAGAAGTCAAACCACAGCAGCCCTCATACACAGGAGCAGCCCTTAGGAGTCATTCATTCGCCATATGACTTCCCTGCTTGGCTTCAGCTGACTGGTCCAGGGGTGGGCGCTTCATTCAAGTGATTGACCTTGTGTTTGTAGAACCAAGGGTGATAGCTGCTACTGGGGGGGGGGGGGCAGCTAGAAGCCAGGAGCAACCACAGCTTGGGAGTGCCCAGTGGTTGCTGTCTTAGTTAGGTTTTTATTGCTTTGATAAACACCGGGACCGGAAGCGACTCAGGGAGGAAAGGGTTCATTTCAGCTTACAGTTTGTGGTCCTTCGTGAAGGGAAGTCAGGACAGGCACCTGAACTGAGGCAGAGGCCATGGAGGGGCTGTTCACTAGCTTGCTCTCTCCTGGCTCGCTCGGCCTGCTTTCTTATACACCCCAGGACCTGTCTGCACTGCCCAGAGTGGGCCGAGCCTTTCCACAACAATCACCGATCAAGAAAATGCTCCCCAGGCTTGCCTACAGTCAATCTGATGGAGGCCTTTTTCCAGTCGAAGTTCCTCTCTTCCAGTGATGACTCTAGCTTGTGTCAACTTGACTGAAAAACCTAACCAGCACAGCTGTCCATCCCCTGGAGGAAACTGGTGTAAATTAGAAGATAGTAAAGTCAGCACATCTGGATAAATAGAAACAAAATATCTAGACTGGAGAGTCTAGCCCAGTGGAAGAAGGCTTGCTGTGATTTGAAAGTGTCTCTTTCAGGCGTCTGTGTGGAAGGCTTGGTCCCTGGTGGGATGCTATTCTGAGAGGTGCTAGACGCTTTCATTAGTGGAGCCTTCCCAGAGGACACGGCATGCCCTTGGGAGCTGCACCAGCACCCTTCCTGTCTTTCTCTGCTCCCTGTCTGTCAGAAGGCAAGCAGCTTTCGCTGCCGTGCTCCTCGTCCGCGATGTTCTGCCTTGTTACGGCCTGAAAATGGTGTAGCCCATGGTCAGACTCTTCCTACGCAGGAGCCAGAATTTGTTACAAAAGTCTGACGTCACACCTGACATGTGGGGGACCATGAATTCTGATTCTGGCACTGAAAATAAGCGAGAATTCTGATGGCTGTTTGATGGCCTCCGTCTTTCTCCCTTTCCTAACATTAAGCTTGGTTTTTTGCATAACTTTAATCAAGTTGACTTCCAGATGAGGGACGGGATATTTTAGCAGGGACATGGCACCACCACAGTGGTCCATGGAGTGAGCTGAACGGAGCAGGCTGGGGTCAGCAGGTTGCCAACGGTCTCTGGGTTGGTGGAGATTAAGAGGCAACGAGCCAAGGGAGAGGTTTGGGCTGGAGAGGAGGGGTAGACGTGAAACACGCTTCCAAGGTGGAGCCAGTTGGTTGGTTTTTGGTGAGGAGGGTGAAGGGATGAATGGGTGGTGTGATCTCACAGATGCTCAGGCTGTGGCGGGTGGTGGTGGGAACCTAGGCTGATGGCTTCAGCTTCAGAGGAGGTTCCAGGGAACGTCTAGAAAACGAGCTGGCTCAGAACTAGTAACCAAAGGCAGGTGTGTGAATAAGGTTTTATCTTGGTCATGGAAAGAGGACCGTAAGCTACTCTTTGAGAATGGCTGCTATTCTAACCTATTCTAGCCCTATTCCAACCCTTCTCTCTATGGGTCCCGCCATATTGTTTAATGTGTTGGACATTATCATCGGCATCTTTCTCACACTGTGAGAGAAAATGTGTTCTAGGAGATTCAAAGCCAACGAACATGAATGGAATGCCATGCCAGGAAGGCAAACAAGGTGGCCACAAAGAGCGTGGTCATGCTTCAGATGCATCTGTGTGAACTTTCCCAGAGCATAGCACGGTCTTCACAGCTTCAGGCCATAGGCACAGGCCATCGGCTAGTTCTTATCCCACTGATTCGTGGATGGCTTGACTGTACAAGGTGGGTCACGTTCACTTCTGAGTCTTACATGTCAAGAAGGCGGGACATCCACCAGGCGGGCTACTGAAGGAAGGACATCCACCACCAGGCGGGCTACTGACAGCTCCTGTCTCCTCTCCCCCACGTCTCACTCAGGCAGGCAGCAGATCTGTTGCTGATTAGAATATTCAAGCTGGCTTGGTGTCTGTTTTATAGTATGCTAACTGGCACTTGTATTCAATACACATTTAATATTTCATTTCTGTGTAACTCACATTACAAGACATGTCTCTTGGAAGAAAATAGAATGTGTGTGTTCAATACTGTACAGAATCATTTTGTATCGGTGACATCCAGTGAGCTCAGCCCTTTAGATTAGGTGGCCCTTGTGTACTTCGTATTTCGCTGAAATTCATAGTGGCTTGTTTAGTAGGTGCTTACGGGTGTTTTAGTGGCAACCATAAAAGCTGGTTGTGCTTTTTAGATGACTTGAGAGTAAAATACTAATGTTTCTACTTACAATATAAGTTCTGGCTGGCCAGGTTTTCTTCAGCTGCCTGAGGAGCTACAATAATTAATCAGCCTTCAGTTGTTCCAAAGAACAACAATCTAGAAACTTCCAGGGTAAGGAAAGGAAGCAAGCATGGCCGTAGGTCCTGAGCTCAATGACCCAAGGGACCAGTGGCTGTGGCGAGCTGGTGGAGCCGGGGCACCGCCGTCACCCAGGATGAAGGGTGATCGGCAAGCAGATGTCACCCATTATGGCTCCACTTCACTGCCCCAACAGTCTCAATGAATGATGGGTGAACCGAAGCAACAAGGAGAAAGACTTGGCCAGGGTTGTTCCACAGACCAGTGGTAGAGTTGGGAGGAAAATCGGACCATTAGGGCCTGTCCCAGCTTAAGCACCGTCAACTCAGCTCTCACTTCACAGATGAAGGCTGTCCAGGAAGCCCAGCACTGGACCCTGAGTGGCAGGCAGCCGCTGTGCTGGGTGGGAGGAGGTGTGGTGTGCAGAAGCCAGATCCCGGGCGGACAGAACAGTTCAGTGCAGTGGAGGTGTGCCAGGGTCTTGTGCGTGGCTGCTCGTAAGTGGACCGAGGTGGCACAGGGCAGGAGCTAATGCAGAACATGGGGCCCTTCAGAAGTCATGGGTGAGAAAGCGGGAGGCAATTGCAGACAGCTCTGCTCCCTGTGAAGAGCCCCGAGTCAGAACAAAGCGTGGATTTGTGTTAGGTGCCTGTAATTTAATAAGTCTAACTCACCAGAAAGGGAAAGAAAGAGGGCAGAACCTGGGCTAGTCTCAGAACTTCTAGGACTCCCCAATCTTTACAGTCAGAAACAAGCTGAGAGGGCAGAGAATCGGCCCAAACTCATCCCTGCTGTGCCCGTTCTTCCAGCTGATCCCTTATGTTGAGGACACCGGCTGCCATCTTGCTCTGTCCAGCTAGATTCTTTGTAAGCAGAGCAGGAATTATACAGAGTTTTGAGCACCCCAGGTTTCCTCTGGAGCCAAGGCTTCCACCAGCCCTTCATGGGGCACCAGCAAGCCTGCATCTCCTCCTGGTTCCAGTCCTGCTGGGAATCTTGCCTTGGGATTTCCCAGAACAGAGGCCCAGAATAACCAGTACACTGGATTGGCCATAAAATATGTTCTAAGGAAGCTGTGACCTTGAAATTTCTAATTCCTTTCTTACTCACAGGCCGTGCTTTTCTTTGTAGACCATGAACTTGGGGCACCAGCTCCTTGCTTCTCTGAATAGGCAGGATTCCAGGAACTGGTGAGGCCACCAGAGACAACTATTCATGGGGCTTGTCGGGAGGGGCACGATCCTTTGTAGATACGAAAGTCTGAGAAGTTCATCCTGGCTCCTGATTCAACTCCTAACACAGCAGGAATCTGGAGTTTTCCTGGAACTTCAGGCTGCCCACACAGGCTCGCCTTCCCCTCATGTGAGTGACAATGAGCACCTTCCTCAGAACAGGAGAACGTTCCCAGTGCTGCCAAAATCCTTCCTCTCAGGACACTCACGTGTCAGGAAAGGGGTGGTGGCCGTGAAGGTATTTTATGCCAACCCAGAGGCAGGATGGTGCAGTGCTCCAGTGTGGGTGGGCTTGGGTTTATATCTGCTCTATTCTGGATGATTCTGGGTAGCTGTTTTGACTTCTCTGAGAATCAGTCCTCAACTAGCTGAATATCGAGTTAACTCCATAATCCCGCAAGTTCACACACACCCAGGTCGTATTCCTAGGAGAAATGAAAAGAGAGCCATGCAAAACTTTGACGGGAACATCAACAGCAGCAGTGTTCATGTTCATGCTAACTGACACTTGTTGATCAACTACTGAGCTGAACTGTGTTTGCATACGGTCCTAAGATGGTATCCAGCAGGAGGAGGGAGCGATGTCCCAATACAAAGTAAAACATGAATGGGCCTGGCAGACATGGTGAATGAAGAATCTGCGCATAAAGACCCCGCCTTATATATTACAGTTTACAGGAGATGTCTGGAACAGGTAAATATGCAGAGGTGGAAAACCGATCAGTAGCTCTAGAGAGTAGAGGAACTCAGCCGTGATGCTGAGAGACGTGGGATTTCTTTCTAGGGGCAATTGATGATGGTTGCGCAGCACTGAATATACAAAACGTCACTGGATTGTACATTTTAGGTGGGTGAGTTTTATGCTATGTGAATTAGATCTCAATAAAGCTGTAAAAAGGACTCCTTCCATGCAGAACTGAGGCTTCAATGGTCTGAGAATATAACGCAGGTAACATAATGTCTAGCATCTGGCAGACAGCCTGTGGGTGTTAGCTTTTATTCTGCTGGTAATCTTTAACAAGTTGGTTTATGTAAAACCCTAAAGCTACATTCGTTGTTAGCATAAGAAAGACGTGCCCATGGTGATGGGGCTGTACTTTGAGCAGAGGTCCCCCTTTACACTCCAGGTTCTGCTGGAACCCTATGCGCGCTGGTACCCACCTCTGGGATGCCCCCTTGAGTGTCCTATAAATACTGAGGTACTTTCTGCAGTGTCACTAATGAGAAACATTTAAAGGCAGGATCTTGTCACCATCTGTCTGTTTCTGGATTCTCTGTGAATGTACCATCTGCCCATACGACATCTGAAAGTCCTCATCCAGCCTTCTGGCCCTGCAAAAGGCGTGATCCTGTTGTGTCTTGTGTATCTCCAGATACATTGTTAGTGTTCCTTGGCACGGCGCCCTGGTGGGCAGCATTCTGAGGTGGCTCTCCTAACCTCTGCTGATCCCATGAGGATATGATGCTCCTTAGTGAGAGGAAGTTAGTAGTTGTCATTAAGGCCCCTAAGCAGCTGATGTTGAGCTAGGGGGCGGGTGGTCTAGCCCAACCACAGATGCTTCTCTCTGTCGAGTGGCAGCAGGGCACGCAGGAAGTCCAGATGCGTCAGTCAGGTTGGATTTGAGGGACTTGAAGTTTCCATGGCTCAGATGCAGGGGCTGTGGGCGGGACCCTTGAACAGTCGTAGGAGCACAGGGTAGTCCAGGACAGAAATAAAAGCAAGTTCATCCGTTACAAGGACCGCAGCACAGCCAGCACCTTGAAAGATCTCAAAAGCGGCTTCCTCTTCAGCCCCTGGATGAGCCATGGTTTTGACCTTTGGCCCTTAAGCTGAGAACCTTGTTGAACCCACCTGGTATCTGACCTCATGCTAGGAGATAATAAGAATCAATGTTATTTTTAAGCAGATACTTTGTGATAATTTGCTGCGTACGGTAGAAAAAAAAAAGCAACACAGCATCCATCTCTGGAGAGATGGCTTATTCTAGTTTTGTAAGACAGTCACAAACTGTAAGGCAGTTCTCAGGATCGCAGTGTATTAGTTTCATCTCATGACAGTCTTTTTATTTTAAAAAATCCTCAATCCTTAATCTTCAGGGCGTGTGTGTGTGTGTGTGTGTGTGTGTGTGTGTGTGTGTGTATCAACACACAGGGTACTGGCCTGTATCTTGGTGCTTGCCTAGCATGCAAGACACCCTGGGTTTGATCCCTGGGACCACACTAAAAGGAAAGAAGGAAGGAACAGAGAGGGAGGGGGAGATCGGTCTTCGGTCAGATCTGGTCTGCAATCACAGGTTCTCCACCCCTCTAGGTGTCTCACTGTTAGCCCTAGATATGGGTGACTGTGCAGAACGACTCAGAGGCTGGCGCGAAGAGCTCAGGACTCCAGAACCCTGAATCTGGGTCCCTGCTGAGCTGAAGGGCCTCTGTGACACTGGGCAACTCATTGTCCTTTTCTGAACCTCTGAATCAAAGCAGGACCACAGCTTCCAAAGATGTCCCTCTGCCCTCCCCCACCCCAGGCTTTTCTCTGAAGAAAAGCCGGTGTAAACACATCAGTATTAAGAACTGACACGAATGGTTTGGCTTGTACTGGCTGTGCCTAGGCCTGAGGCAGGATAGAAAGGCAGGAGAAATTATAGCATCATGGGACGGAAAATGTGGGACAGAGAAAAAGGTTCTTTGCCCTGGGATCTGGTTTGCCTCTCCTGCTGATGGATCAGGAAACTCCACTGAGAGAACTCACAGCCCACAGAAACAATGCGGTACTTTCCCCGAAGACAACTCAGTCGAAGGTGTCAAATACAGTAAACGAAATGTGCTTTCTCCTTGACGCTCACCCACACCCTTGAGAGAGCTCTCATCACTCCAATCTCATTTCTAAATCTGGACACATCGCTAATCAATTCGTTTTACATCTTCGTTCCTAGAAGAAAATTTCTTAACCTTTAAACTGCGTTATAAATTACTCTCTCTGAGCAAGGTCACTTAGGAAGCCACAGGGTCGTTTACACAGCCATCATGAAGATAGTCAGGTGTGTCTCTACCCGGAGAGGCCTCTGCCGGTGCTTGGGCATGTCTCATTCTTTCTCTGAGGCTCTATCCCTCTACTAACTCATGTGTTTAAGATCTATGTTAAAGACATCGTTGAAAACATTCTAACCCTTCACGTTAGCCGGTCCTGAAATTCTCTTCTGTGTTGAAGCTAAGGATCCCAGATGTTCTTAAATGGTGGACCCTATGGAGAAAGAGAATGTTCTAGGTTGCTGCTTAGAGCTGTATCTCCCTCCCCCATGTTGCTGACAGGCCTACTCCTTCTTCTTTCCTCAGGAGAAGTATCAGAATCTCTCTGCAGAATGTGGGCTGCACCCTGTGGACCTCCAGAGGGCTCTGACATCTGAGTTCTCCTCCGCCCAGCAGTGGGCACTTCTGTGTAAAGAAGCTGCTCGGTGCCCTGTAGGTTGCTGCGGATGATCCCATTGTCACCACAGTTAGAATAGCCGTGTGGACACTGTTAAATGTCCCCTGGAACGGTAGGAGTGGGCATGCCTACTGGCTTCCTAGCTGAAGCCAGATCTCAGAATCCCATTCTTTGAAGACACTTCACCTCTGACCTTGAGTGGTTCCCCTGCACAGCTGGATGACCTGGAGGTGTCCTGTGCTGTTAACACAGGACAGAGGGATTCACCATCACACAGTTCATGCTGTTCATAGGAGGTCTCACAGTAGTTGTGGACCACTCTGGAATGGCATGGGGGTGGACAAGGGACAGAGCACAAGGTATCCGTGCCTGCAGTGGAGATGCCCTCACTGGGAGGAGGGACAGACGGGTGAGGAAAGAATTAGAACACACACACACACACACACACACACACACACACACATGGTTTAGAGCAGTGTTAAATAAAAAGCCCATACTCAGGGCCTAGGGAGACGGCTCGTCGGGAAAGTGCTTGCAAGCATGGGGTGTACCAGTATGCTGCTGTGGTAGCTCACCAAAGAAGACCATGAAGAGTTCTCATTTGTGCAGACTCTGTCAGACCTCAGCAGAGGGAAGCAGCGTCAGGGCAAGTGCCATCCTTGATAGTGAAACCCCGAGCCTCTGAGCTCAGGTGTTTTCATTCTTTCAGAGCGCCACAGGTGCTCTACTGATAGCACATGCAGATCATTAGCAATCAAACGTCCCCCACAGAAATCCAGCATCTGCAGACGATACAAAACGCCTTAGAGAGCCCCTCACCCAACAGTGCATAAAACAATTATTTTATATATCACTTAAACTTCTGCAACAATGAGGACCCCAGTTTACCCCCAGCACCCATGTAAAAAGCTGAATGTGGCAGGGCTTGCTTGGAAATCCAGTGCTGGGGAATTGGAGACAAAGGGATCCCTGGGGCTCAGTGGCCAGCTGGGATAGCTGATCTTTGGGGCCAAGGTGTGGCACTGTAACTTGGACACGATGACAGCAAGCTGGTGGGAGTGACACAGGGAGGGCTGGGAGCTGGCCAGGGTCTTGGTCACATGAACACGGATGGGGTGGCCCTTGGGCTGATGGGGAGCCATTGGAAGTCTAGGCAGGTGAAGAACTGAATGGGGGGCTGGTGCACTGGGAGGGGCTGGCTCTTCAGAGAAGAGCCAGGCAGAGACTGGGGCAGTAGTTTGGGCTCTGCGCTGTTGGAAAGATGGGAAGGTCTGGGAGATCCGAAGGATGTAGACTTCAGCACCTCCTCTCTCTACTCCTCACTAACCTTGAGCCAAGCACTTCTCATGGAGCCTCCAGGATTAGCAGAGGCGACAAGAGGAAAGCACTTGCCTGGTAGCAGATAGCGAGCAGGCACAAATGCAGCCCCTTCTCTGTCCTCCTGATGCAGGAGCTGCTGATCTCCGCTCTCTGAGCCAACCTCCTGGTGCCAGGGAAGCCTGAGGCTACTTGTTCAAAGAGGATGTACTCACGCACATATACAAGTACATATATTTGGTGCCACGCCTGGCATCAAGCTGGCCGAGGCTACAGCAGCTTCTGGAAGAGGGAAGAAAGGAAGAAGATGGCGAAAGAGCTGGCCCAGATCCTTGTGTTCCAAATGTACTCAGTTCCAGTCCCCTGGGGTCCCTGAGGCATGGTGTCTGACTGGATCTGAAGGGTACTGGCATGGTGCCCGGTCCCTGTCCTTAGGGTGGTCTCCGTAGGTTAGGGGAGAGTCATGCACAGAGCATGTGAGAGTGTATATAGACCAGTCCTCGGGGAGAAGGAAAGTCTCATTAAACCCAAGGGGCTGTCCTCGGAAGGGGGCTCCGGGTCCCCTGTTACAGATGATAGAGTCCTGTAGCTTGCACATGGCTGGAGAGAAGAACCATGACATTTCATCTCTGACCTTGATTTTCTATCCAGAGACTTGGGTTCAAACAGGGCCCAGGCTGGACCTCAACTTTACCATGCTGCGAGTCACCTGGGTACAGCAGGCAGGGAGATGACACGTCCTGCATGGACGCCTGTCCAGCTGAAGTGAAAGGAGCCCAAAGTGTCATAGCCTCCTATTTACCACCAGCATCTCCCGGGGTACAGCACTGAGGGGCTGCTGGTAGCCCTTAGTCACTGCAGACTGTCTCGATGGGGTGTGGCAAAGTTTGAGGTCCCTGTCTCCGGTCAGTCAGTCAGCATCTCAGCCCAAACAGGCATGTCTTCTATTGTAAAATGGGGACACTTATACAGACCATACACAATGAGGACCTCACCAGAGGGAGGAATCGATGCTCAGAGAACTCAGACGCTCTGAGAGGAATCTTTCTTTAGACGCACGTTCCCTGTGTCTTGGTCCACGCTTGCACGTGCTGCTCCTTCTGTGGGATGCTGCGGCCCACTGCCGCCCTTCAGAGATGCGTCCTCCCGTAGACATGGAACACAAGCTGAGCTAACCCTTCTTCGGGGCTCCTGAGCTATCTGCTCATAAAAACAGCAGGCTCTTACCCTACATGATGTAATACTCTCAGTGGATGCAGAAGGAGGTCCTTCCCTCCTCTGCCCATGGTCAGAGCCACAGCTCCTGGCCTGCCCCTCTCAGAGGGCAGCGTCCCCAGGGTGGGAGCACTGCACCCTGGTCCTCTCACAATGCTGTCATGGAATGTGGAGAGAGGTGGGGAAGGCTGGGGAGGCCTCTGTCTGGCCCCTGTAAGGATGCAGGAAGTGGTTCATTCTCTCTTCCCAGTGGACAGGTATGAGGGGGTCCTGGCTCAGGCTCTCCCACAGTCCCCTTGCCTTGATGTCTCTGGGAAATGAGTGTCCAGGTCCATCTGTGCAGTTCCCAGCGCTGGGAAAGTGCGTTCCCACTCCTGACTGTAGGCTGTTGCTTTAAGGTTGGGCGGGGCCTGTTGGACACTGGCCAGGCACCTGGAACCTAGAGGAAGCTCTGGAGCTGCCTGCCTTTGAGGCATGAGGACTCAGGGATTAGGAGACAGCAGGCAGTTGGCTTCCCTGTGGGATCTCCAGCTGGAGACCCAGCTACTGGGAGGAAAGGACCAATGACACGGCAGGCTGGCTTCAGCCTACTGTGCACCAGAACAGGGACCTCAAGGAGCCAGTGAAGTATCAAGGGCATGGCCCTGGACAGCTACCAGAGCCTCGCCGATGCTCATAGATCTCAGCCACCACACCTTCTGATGCTCTGAGCTCTCCCCTGGATGGCTCCCATTGTACCTGGACCAGCCTGATGGCAGCACGAGAGGTGGGTGCAAACATCCTGTCTCCCTCCCTCAGAGGTACCTCCGCTTCTGCTGAGGGTATGGCCTGAACTGTGCAGAACTGACCCAATGCCCTCCCCCTGCTACCCAAGATCAGTACACCCGTCCCAGCCCCAGTTCCTCTGCAGTTTGTGGGTGTAGGTGGGCTCATGTTCAGACGGCTGCTACTTTGCAGAAACAAGTGCCCATAGTGATTCTGTGCCACCCACAGTGATTCTGTGCCACCCACAGTGATTCTGTGCCACCCACAGTGATTCTGTGTCGCAGTGGCTCAGGAGCAGGGACGCTGGAGGGCTCTCCCTTCTCTGTCAGTCTAGGTGCAGGTACCCAGCTCCCTTCCTTCTCTCCTGACTGCAACAGGGCTTTCTTCTCACTGGGTTGAACAGAACCCCTTGTCGTAGACAGCCGGGTCAAGAGACGCTTTCCGGGTTCGATTCCCTTCCAGGTGTGATGGAGTACATACTTCTTTTAGAGAGGGAGACATTTAGGCAGGGAGACACTAGATAACTTGGTAGTGTCTGAGTAGGGCCACCCTCAGTCCAGCTCTGTGAACTCAGGCCTAGGATACCGCTGGCTGGACTCAACTCTATAATCCCTTAGCCCCGAGAGCCAGGCTGTGAACTCAGAAGTGTAGGTGTGTGTGTGTGGGGGGCGGGGGGTGTTCAATCACCATCCCAGAGCTAACAGACTGGCCACAGGGAAGGTGCGATGTGCAAAGCCTCCTGGTGGGAAAGGTCTCCTCCTCTGGCTGGAGGGAGGTTGGCATAGTCCCTGGGAGGGATGGTATTGATTTCCCTTTTGAACAGGGGTGAAGTGGGGAACCCAGTCAGAGGGAGGGACAGGTTTAGGAGAAAGTCCCAGATGGCTCACTGGAGGAGGGGAAAGGACAAGGGGAGGCTGGCAGAGCGTGGAGGTCAGGTTGGCCAGGTTGGCAGGCCCTGAGGGCCAGGGTGGAGTGGATCTTCTCTGGGGCTGGGTAGCTTCCTATATCCCCCACCCTACCCCCATCCCTGGGGCTGGAAGTCACACTCTCCATGGCAGGGAGCTCTTCCTTCCTCCCTGATCAAGGTATAGGGGCTGGAGGCAAACCCATGTTAGGAGGAGTGAAGTATTGTTGGTGGCTTCTCTGAAATGGGGGTGAAGGGGACCAGCGGCAGGACTCCCTCATAACCAGTCAGAACCAGGCTTTATAATGAGAAAGAAAACCACCGCCACACGAAGGGACTGGCTGTCTTCTATCCAGGGGAAATCAAAACTTTTCATGCTCCCCAGCTGGGGAGTTAGCACTGCCAGGCCCATGCCCAGGATCCACACGGATGGAGGGAAACCCTTAAGAAGCAGGTGGCCACACTCTATTGAGACACACTAAGAGCCATTTCAGGGAATGGCCTGAGGCTGGGGTGCATTAGCTGTCATCACCTTAAGCCGGGAGGAGGAAGGGGAACACCTTTTCGGGGAGAACAGCCTGGCAGGTACGAACTCATGGAGGGTCTCAACTGTAGGCATCTAAAACTGTGTATACAGAGGCCCAGCTGTGCACATACAAGGGGACCTGAGTTTGGTTAGATTAACATACAAATCTAGCCCTAGCCTGTATCCCTGGGTTATCACCATGGTGAACATTAAGCAAGGGGTCCACCTGTAAAGCGCTTGGTGTGATACCCAGTTAGTCGAATGCCCTCAGCACTTGCCAGCCATAATCACCCTGTATGCACACAAGGGAAGACTGGGTAGAAATAACCCCAGGGGGGCCATGCTTGCCTCGGAGGGGCTCTATTCATCCTGGATTGTCTTTTGCCATTTCATGATGAGCAATTTTTGCTTCCTTGGAAAACAGAACCCATCACACCTGTGTGTCCAGGTGTGCACTCCTCAGGTACGCGGGTCCCTGCTGCGCTTGGCTTCGGAGGAGGACTTGCATGTTTGGGCTGTGTCTCCTGGGTTGTAGAATGCTCTTTCCCCTGCCCCGCCCACCTGCCTTGGTTGTAGGCTGAAAGACGTGAGAGGTGGAGGGGACTGCCACCCTGTCAGGGCTGTAACAGGCCGGGGATTTCCTCTGCTGACTCGTTTGGGGTTTTCTCCAAGCTGGTTATGTCAGCCTTGTTCCCCTTAGCCTCTCTGGCTACTGGAAGGGTTTGGAATGGGTCTGTCACCGTCCATGGCCTTGCTTTGACTGGAGACAGGATGAACTTTCCCAAAGGCCAGTTCCCAGCATGCCAATCCCATGGCCTCGCTACATGGAGCCGTGGACTCAGTGATTCAAGGAGGTTTAGTTAGGGGCCGAGCCAAGGAGGGAACAACCCTAAGAGGTGACTGGTGTGTTCCCAGAAGGCTCAGGGGTCCTCAGAAGTTTCCCAAGCAAAGGCCAAGCTGAGCTTTGCAGGGAGGTAATGGGAAGTCACCACTCAGGGGCAGGGGCTTAGAGGTGAGCGTTGGAGACAGTGCCAGCCTTTTCTGGCCTCTAGGACCTAGGGCCAGGCTTGCTGAGTCCTCCCTCTTCCCATGATTCATATGATTTCAAAAGAGCAAAACAGGTGAGGAGTCCCCATCTGGCAAACAATCATTCTGAGCCCAACAACCAACCAACCCACCACTCCCACCACCAACAACCCTTAAAAAACGCGTATGGGTGTTCCGCTTGCGTGCACATGTGAGCACCATGTGCATGCAGTACTCATGGAAGTCAGAAGAGGGCCTCAGATCCCACGGAACTGGAGTTACAGACAACTGTGCGTGGCCATGTGGGTGCTGGGAATGGAACCCGGGTTCTTGGGAACAGCAGCCCTGAACCCAACTTTTTAACGAGTTCATATTATTTCAGGTAGTGGCCATGACATAGCTCATGCACTGTTTTGTTAGGGTTGGGGTGACTCTGATAAACAGGCTGCATTTGACCCTGGAACAATCCTGCTCTACGGCCCCTGTTCAACTTCACATTTCCAGTGCCATCATTCACTCATCAAATGGAGATGAGAGCTGGACCCCATAAGGTGGTGACTAGGGAAAGAGAGGCAGAGCACAGCCAGCAAGCCCTGCTCTCTCCCGGCTTCTCATAAACTGGCCGCCATAGGCACCATCTACCCATCAGGACCAGGTCCGGAGGCCCAGAATGAATGTGGCACTTTATATTATTAAGCTCCTCCTGTACCCAGGTGTGGTGCTAGGACCCCAAAACTGTTTGTCTGTGACCATCAGAGTAGCCCACCAGTGCATGGGCATCACCTTCATTTCACAGGTAAGGAAACTGAGGCATAAGTCAGAAGACTTTCTCAAGGTCTCGGTTCATTTCAATGGCCAGCTTCTTCAGATTCTCTCTCCTTCTATGTGCAGACACGCGTCAGAGGCCAGCTGGCCTCCGCCGTGCGTTACTGTGTGACCGTCGGTGGCTCAGTGGTCCTGGTGGTCGGGACACTCTGCTTTGCATGGTGGAGTGAAGGGGACGCAGCTGTTCAGCCTGGCTCACTGGCCCCCACAGTGGAGCAGCCCCTGCCTAAGATGCCACCGACTTGGCTCAAGTCTGTCAGCTTCCTCTGCTGTGGCGTGGGCAGCCTGCTTCTGCTCTTTGGCCTGCTTTGGTCCATCCAGGAAAGAGCAAAGACATCAAGCCAGGGGGACCTGTACCGACTCTCCAGAGCCCTGTACCACCTCACTGTGGAGTCCCCTAAGAAGGAGAGCTGCAGGTCAGTGGGGCAAGGTGGGGACTTGGGTGGTCCGACACAGTCACGTTATCCGGTATTGGCTCAGCAAATTCTTGTGTGATTCCTCCACTGAACAAGGCTTTGCCCCGAATCCCGAGGACATGGGAGTTCCGTGACAGTGGCAAATGGCAAACGAGAGTAGTGGTACCTACGTGAAGAGCAGACAGAGTCCTGTGGTGATGTGGAGAAGCCTGGGTAGCCTTACAGGAGGAGGCAGCAGAGCAGAGGAGTCACGAGCCCCACATAGGAAGGGTCCCTGAGGCACAAGAGGGCACTGGCCAGGACTGGGTACTGTGCTGTGGGCCTTTTCCATCACCCTGGTGGAGGAGGAAACCAGGCACAGAGAACGTGAATAACTTGCCCAAGGATAAGCAGCTTTGTGTCTGAACTGGGACCCAAATCCCAGCAGCCTTGTGGGGAACCAGTGGTCTCCATAGCTACCTGCTCCAGGAGACAGCTAGGACAATGAGACCGCTCAGCCCGGTGCCTAGCACACAGTAGGTGTACTAGAAGTGGCAACTTTCCCTGACCTACAAAGGTGGGTGTAGGTGGGGTGGGCATTGGGTGAAGTTAGAAGCCAACGGTTGCATCCAGACAGCTCTCGGCCTGTTCTTCCCATTGCCATTATTCCCTAGCCTTTTGAACATTTTTTTTTCTCATTTCCTTCCCTTTTTTAGACAGAATCTTACTTTGAAACCCAATCTGTCCTGAAGCATGTGACCTTCCTGTCTTGGGGTTTGGGATTACAGGCATGCATCACCATCCTCAGCCTTCTGGCACGTGCTAGAATCTGATCCCCACAGATGTGGTCTGTGCATGCCGCACATGTACCTCTGTATTCTATGCCTGGGGAGGACTGCTTTTGGCCTGTGAGAAATCTGAGTCACGTGCATGGGTTCTCCTTGGGTCCTTGTTTATTCAACAAAGCTCCCAGCGGGCCTGCAGCCTGCATGCCTTTTCTGCCCTCTGACTGCTTGTACCTTCCTGCCGCTGGGAACCGTGCTGTTTGCAGGAGAGGAAGACCTGTCACACACAGCTCACAGTGGTGTGAGCCTGCCGGCTGCAAAGCTGTGGCCCTCCCCAACACTGCTCTGAAAGTGCTGGTATCATCAGCCATGCCTCTGTGAACTGGTTGGGCACCTACCCTTTGGAGACAGTGTCTTAGGGAGTATCTTGCTACTAGCCCATGGCTCCCTGAAGCTGGATACAACATTCAACAGATGCTACTTAGGCCAATAGCCAGACCTCAAGTGGGACATGGTGGGGCACCCCTGGAATCTAGCACGCAGGAGGCTGAGATAGAACAACTGAGTTCCGGGCCAGCCCGGGCTGCAGAGTTGATCTTGGCTTTAAGGGACCATTAGAGGGAACGCTACCTTTTCTAGCCAAACTTTGAACTTCTCAGATGAGAAGCTCGATTCAGAGAGAATGACCTACCTGCTCAGAAAATGAGCTGGACTCTGACCGCCAGGCCAGGCCTGACTTCCTGCCCGGCCCAGCCTGAGCGTAGAGGCGGTGCCGTTGTCTGTACACACAGCAGTGTTTCCTCAACAGGGCCCAGGCCGCGGCTGCAGGCTAGGTGGGCTACTCCATCTTCAGCCAGCTAGGCAGGACATAACCCCACCCCCAGAAGCGGAAGAGGCCCTTCCAGCTCTGAGACCCAAGACTCAGAAACTCGTGTGCCTGGGTATGAAGGAAACCCTGCTCCTATGGGAGGTGCCTCACTCCCCGGAGTTGCCTGCATGTGGTCAGAAGCAGGCTTGGACATCCCTGTTCTCACGGAAGGCACAAGGCCGCACATTTAATTAGCTCCTCTTTCTTGCATTTGTCTGATACTGACTAAGCACCTTGCACACAGTGGGTCCAACTTGGAGCATTGACGATGCGCGATGGCAAAGACAGACAAGACCCCACCGTCGAGCACACGGCAACTCTCAGCTCTGAAGGAGGTAGCTGGAGCAGAGGGAGTCCTCAGCTGTCCTTCAGTGCACCCAGCACACGTTGCTAGGCCTGCTCCGAGGACCAGCTTTCTGTCGCTGCCCTTTCTGTTAGAAGCTGAGTGTCTGCAAATGTCCCTAGATTCCCCCAGTCACACCGACACCTCATCCAGCTGTGGCAGGAGGAAGGGCAGGCTTCTGTATCAGATGTTCACAGCTGTGACAAAATACTTGGAAAACCCTCTTGCAGGGAGGTTTATTTGGGCTCACGGTTTGGGGGTGCGGTCCATCACAGCAGGGAGGGCGTGGTGGCAGGGGCAGAGGCAGCTGGTCACGCCGTGTCCATAGTCAGTGAGCAGAGAGAGGAACGCTAACGCTCAGCTCGCTTCGCTCTTTGCATTCAGTCCAGCAGCTCCCCAGGGGCTGCTACACCTCATGTTCAGAATGGGTCTTCCCGCCTTAATTAACTTAGTTTAGAAAACTTTCCACTGATATGGCCAGAGGTTTGTCTCCTAGGTGATTCTAGGTCTTGCCAAGTTACAGTGAAGATCCACCATCATGCCTTTCTTCCCACTGCTGCTGGGCTCCCGGGAGATGACCACGGTGAATGTGCACGGCATGAAGCCTGTACCCCTTAGCTTCCCCTGCTGCTCCAAGCGTCATTCCAGTCTTGGTCTCTAACAGGCTTGAGCCTTGACTGCTTATAGGGAGGGTGTAAGGGTCAGGCCTGTTTCACAGAAGGGAGATCTGAGGGTGTAGTTGGCTTGGGAGAGATGTACAGTGTGGGGTAAGCATGAACTCTGCCATTAGAGGAGAGGGCTGTATACTTAGCTGATGTGCCCGTCACTCATTCATCCATGAGATGGGTGGGTTTGCTCTCTCAACGGAACGCCAATGGGGCCAACGTGGAGCCTGTCTACTGTCCCCAAGGCTGTTCTGGTCTCTGTGCATGAGACCACCTGGCAGGACCCCCCAAACAACCACAGAGCTCCACGTCCAGAATGTGCGTGGAGCCTCCTACACACTAGGACGGGACCTTGCAAAGGCCCGAGATCCCTGCATTCTTGTGTTCAGGACTCCAGCTTCGGACAGTGAAGGCTGATGGGCCAACAGGCCACTGAGGTGACAGGAGCTGGCTTGAGGGCTGTTGCACACCTACCCTCTAAGCAAACTTCCTGCTGTGGGCTGAGCTCCTGTGGCACCTGAGCCCTGTGCTGCTGGCTGCCACCTGCTGGACTGGCCACACGCAGACCCAGAACTGGCTCAGATAACCAGGGAGGGCATGGCATGGCTAGGAGGTGAGCATGAAGGGGAGGAGGGCTCTGAGAGCCCGTACCCACATTCCTCTCGGGGCTGTTAATCCCTTTTTTGGGTTTTCTTCTTCTGCATCTGTGAAGTGGCAAGTATTATCTCTATTTCACAGATGAGGAGGAAGAGGCCCAGAGAATGTGGGAACAGAGCCCAGGCCACACAATAGAATCCAGGTGCTGCCTCCGGGAACACAGCTTCTCTGCACCACACCCTCTTCTTTTCCCCTTTTCAGATTCGCTGAGACAGGTTCTCACTCGGTAGCCCTAGCTGGCCTTGAACTTGCTACCTAGCCCAAGCTGGCTTCAAACATATCCTGCTGCCTCTGCCTCTAGAATATTGAGATGTCAGGCATGAGTCACCAGTCTTGGCAGGAGCATTGCCCTCCCTTGCAAAGCCTGCTGGGAGATAAGAGAAAGGTGAGCACTGGTTGGTTCTCAGCTGCAGGTCTCCTGGCTGGTCCCCAGCACTCTTCTTCCACCCAGGGTCTAGTTCAAATCCAGGGCCTGCAGAGCTGCTCTGTGAACAGGACGACGAGCCTGCCCCCTGGTGGTCTGCTGTGAAGGTGGCAGCCAGCTCAGCGTCCTGGGATGCGGAGAGGCACTAAGGCTGTGGAGATGGCCCTCCGGCTCAGGTGCGGGTCATCTGGCCTGAAAAGTCTGATTGGGGGGCCCTGTGAGGACCCCGTCTTTGCCTCACACCTGTTAGGTGGTTCAGTTGCCTAGATGTGAAGGGTGGGCTGGAGAGTCAGGGGTGGGCTGCAGCGTAGCGTGAAAGAAACCGGCTTGGTAAATAGTGAGCTCTCCCCCTGGAGGTGTGCGAGGAGAAGCAACTACCCGGGAAACTTATAAGTTTCAAGCATCCAGATGGGCAGGTAAACTGAGGCCTCTCATTGTACCCTGAGTATCACAACTGTAACTTTCCAGATGATATTCCAGTCAGCCGGGAGTCTTCATGCCCACGCACATCCTCAGTCTCTGAACAGACACGCCGTAAGCATTTCTCTCAGTGCTTACAATGGTGTCGATCTCCGCCCCAGGAGGCAACCACACAGTGTTAGCACACCATCAGAGAAGAGCAGCGTGGAAGCTCATTGGAGAGCAAGAACTGAGGATGGGTCAGAAAATGTCCCCAGGGAAGTGTCCAAGAGGGGAGCGTGGGAAGGCAGCAGAGGTTGTCTGAGGAGGAGGGAGTGCTGATGCTGGTGGGCTGCTTCTGCAAGCTTCAGAAGGAGCTATGTGGGCGTGGCCATGCAGACTCCTCTGTCTCCCCAGCTTGCAGGTGAGTTTTGAGCAGGTCTTCCTAACAGCTTCTTTCCTGTTCCCACAGGCCTCCCAAAGAGGCTGGCATTCCCACTTACGAGGAGGCCATGGACTGTCCACTGGCTGAGGGTCCCCTGCAAACCCCTGTGCAGCCCGAAGAAGATGGTCTTCAGAGCCACGCCCCCAGGGATGCTTTGCTGGGGTCCCCATCCCTCTCGCCCCTGCCCAGCTACGAGAGCATCATCCTCGCCCAGGGGGCTGTTTCTGGTCCACGTGTTGCAGGCTCCAGTCCAGGTTGAGCTCAGGTTGTAGGGGAATTACAGGTCTCCAGTGGGCCCTGAAACTGGCCCCTAAGCCATGAATTTTGCTTGGGGCCTCCGCCAGAGCTGGTTTCGCAGTAGGCATCGAACAGCTGCTGGATGCTGTGTGTGTATCTACCGCTGTGTAAGAGACCACCTCCACGTTAGCTGGTTTTAAATAAACCCCACTTTATTACACATCACCATTCTATGCATGGCTGGTTCCTCTAGTTCTCCTCATGAAGTATTGGGGAGGCCATCATCAGGGTCCCAAACAGAAAATGACCTCTGAGCTGAAACGCTGGGACCCAGGAGCTGACAGCTGGGAGATTTTGTGTGGCGAACAACAGGGCCAGAGGCAGAAGCAGATGTGATGCACACCTGGTTTGTGACCAAGAGAACACAGACTCCAATCCCAGCCTACCTGAGCCTGGTTCCCACCCGGTCCCACCATGGCAATGACCTTCCCTTTCTTTGCCTCAGTTTCCCCATTTGTAAGATGGAACTGGGACTTTATATTAGCTAACCCCTGCCCCAGAGAGCTGAGTAGGGGGGGTATCCATGAGTGCCAATAGTAGGTGCCGAGCAGCATATTGAGTGCAGGGGCACAGCCCTGGGCCAGAGGCCCTCCAGCTGCGAGTCTCAGGGTCTCCTCTACCAGCTGTGGGCTCAGCATCCTGTGACAGGGGTCTCACTACTGTCCCTGGCGCTCCAGATGTGCCGCTAATAGCAACTTCCTCTCCAATCCGTTCTGCCCACTCTATCTCTACCCGCCCCACCGTGCCACTGATTGGTCCAGCTCTGTGCATATTCCTAGCTCACCCTTGCCTCAACCCCCCACCCCCACCCCATCGACTTGAGCTACAGATCGCAACAAAGTCCTTCTGCTTATGCTGAAATGTAAGGGACGCAGCACCAGACTAAGGAAGGCGTATGTAGTCTTGGGACAGTCAGGAGAGGCATTCTCCACTGTGCAGGCCAAGAACCTAGAAAGAAGCAGGTGGCATGGATTAGGCGAAACCAGCTTCTCATTAGGATGTCAGGTCAGTGTCGCTCTCACCTGGGGGGACTAAGTGACCTCCCCCAGACCCCGTAGCAGCAGGGGCTCAAGGGCCGGCTAAGGTGGCTAAGGGCCAGCTGGTGCTAGTCCAGGTCTCTGTCCCTGTCTCCTCCTCACCCACCAAGCCCCTTGTTATCACAGGTGGGGTGTTCCTGTGTTGGGAAGCAACCCATGCAGGCTGAGAGTGGCTTAGAGCAGGGCAGGACACAAGCTCCTGCGTAAGCTGGACCCCTGTGGGCGGTTGCATTGTAACTCCATCTGTTTCCTGAGATCTTCTCAGGCCACCAAGAGCCCCCCAGTGCTAAGTCCAGGTAGGCCTGGCTCCCAGCTCACTCTGAATGGCAAAGGGCTTTGCAGAGTCTGGGTTGAGGGGAGGCCTGCTCTGCAGAGTAACCCCAAACTTCAAGCTCCTGCCTCTCACTCCTTGCCGCTTGCTCTTTGCTCCCAGTTAGACCTTGGCTCTTGCTGTCCTGTCCCCCCTTCAGATGTTCTGCCTGCCCCCTTCCCCCTGTCGCATTCCCACTTCCCAGGGGTTATCCTAGGCCACAAAGTCTCCCCATTCTGGTGGTGAGTTAGGCTGGGCCTACATCAGACCCTCCATTCCCCAAGTGAAGTGAATACCACAGGGCACAGTTAATGACTGGCCGGTGTGAACAGGTTCCCTGTCTTGGCAGCAGCTGAAGGGCAGGTGGAGAGGGCTAGTCAGTCACAGAGGACTTTTGTGCCTCTCTCCACATCTGGTTATCTGTCTCAGGAAGGGACAGTGGCTTGTTCAAGGTCACCAGCCTGAGCCTTAGCCAAGGCTACGACAATCTTACCAGGGCCGAGGGACAGGTGCTGTCCCTTTCTGAGCTGTAGTGGCCTAGCTGAGGAACTCCTGGCAGAGCCACCTGAGGCAGGCCTGCCCCTTGTAGCCCCCACCTTGGAACCAGGCAGACCCCTGCAGCCCCGCCCCTGAAGTCCCGCCCTGAAGCCCTGCCCCCTGAAGCTCTGACAGGGAACCAGGCTGTCCCTTGCAGCCCCGCCCCTGCAGCCCCGCCCCTGAAGTCCCGCCCTGAAGCCCCGCCCCCTGAAGCTCTCTGACAGGGAACTTGGCAGCTCCCTGCAGCCCCGCCCCTGCAGCCCCGCCCCGCCCCCTGAAGCTCTGACAAGGAACCTGGCTGCTCCCTGCCATTGCCCTTCCTGGGCTTCATCGCAGGTAATCCGCCCACCCTTGGACTCATCTGGACTGGCCACCTAGCACCTAGGAACCTTTGCGACTCAGGCCTCTCCATACCTTCTCCAGGACCTTTGTAAGCGTGTGTCACTTGCTGGCTCCTGCCCACCCCTGGCCCTGGCACAGTCCACCTTTAATCTGGCTTTCTAGGAACAAAGTGTGACCATCGGGACTCTACAGAGGCTCCTGTTGGTTTCAGGAAGATGTCACCCCAGAGGTTTCCTGCCCACACATCCTTGGCCTCCCTAGCTCTAGATTCTCCCCTCTCAAATACCATCCAGGGTCTTGCCTGTTCCAGGCCCAGGAGACACGGAAGAGAGCAGCCACTCCTGCTGGCCTCTGTAATCTGGTTCTAGTTGGAGAGACGGGCGAAAGACAAAATAGATAATTTGTATAATATGATAGATGGTGATTAATGCTGTGGGGTACAACAAATTAGGAAAGCTGAGGAAAGTCCTGGAGCAGGGGGGAGGGGAGGAGAGAGTTGGGGAGGGAGCTTCGCAATCTAGGGAATGGTCAGGGAGGATCCACTAAGGTGAAGGCGTAGCAAGACAGCCATACAGGTATCTGGAGGAACATCATTCCAGGCAGAAGGAACAGCAGAGGCAAAGGCCTGGGGTGTCTGTCCATTCCAGGAGTAACATGGAGTCAGGGTGACCTCAGAGTGAGTGATGACCCGGGGAGGGGGGGGGGAAGGTGGTGAGCAGGCCATTCCAGGAAGTGACCTATGGACGTATGGGCCACCAAGGCGTTTACTCTGAGAAGACAGGATGCCTCCAGGCTTCTGGGCTGTGACAGGAGCTGATGTCCATCTGGGTTAGAAAGAGACTTCAGGGATCAAGGGTGGAAGCAGAGACCAGCGATTGGGAGGCGACGGTGATTGGATTCTCATTTTCGGAAGGTAGACCTAACAGGATTGGGGGAGAGAGGAGCTGGGGGCGGTGGCCGAGAAGGACCTGGAGACAGCTGACAAGGGCAGTGTGTACCGTGGGCCAGCCGTGCCCAGTGAACCATGAGGAGCAGTCTTCGTCATACCCTGGAGAAGAAGCGGCGTCCCCGAAGCCGTGCGTGTCGGCATGCCTCCGCCCTCAGTGCCCTGTGTGGTAGGAGCCCGAGCAGAGGCAAGCGAGAGCCTGGCTGGAAGCCGAGCCGGGACTGACAGGCTCCGGCGCCTGTGTCGAGCCCTGCCTGCACAGGCTCGGCTTCTGCTTGTGCCTGTGTGTTCTTTCTAGCTTTGAGTATCTCGTGGGGCAGCTCATCCCAGGATCCCCAGTTCCTTCAGGCAGTTCAACTTCTGACTTACAATACAACGCTGTTCACGAAGTTCACACTGAGAACAGGACAACTGAGCTACAAAAAAAATTAAATAAATAAACAAATAGGTAAATATAAATAAAAGGAAAAAGAGAAAGAAAAAAAAGCGTGACCAAGTCTCGTGTTTTAAGTAAACTGACAATTTTGTGTCAGGTTGCCTTCATAGCTATTGGCTATATAGCTATTGGACACGCATCCGTGAAGACTGCACTTAGCACGTCCTCTGCTGGAAGACTCCCAGCACACACACACACACACACACACACACACACACACACACACACACACAGAGTCCTGCGGCCCCTCCCTGTTGGTACAAGGAAGAAGGTCAAAGCCTGTGAGGACTCGGCTTCTGAGAGCAGGAGCCACCTCTGGCAGATTCTTTCAATGCACTGAGCACACTTATTTAATTCTCTTTGTCTTTTAATGAACATTTATATAAATTCTTTGAGAATTTCACACAACGCGCCATGGTCACACACACAACCCCTCTCGCAACCACCGCTCTTTGACCTGCTCCCCATCCACCCAATGCCAAGCCCCCTCTCCCTTCTTCCCCTTTCCTTTCCCCATGGAGTCCAGTCCCCAGCCCAACTACTGGGGGTTGGGGAGTGGGGCCCACCCCAAGTGTGGTCGATCCCCCAGGGATCACATCACCAAAGAAAACTGACTCTCCCTCTCCCAGCAGCCACCAGACTCCGATAGCTCTCCAACCAGTGTGCAACCCTCCACTTCCCCACGCCCCGCCAGAGCCAGTGCAGGCCCCATGAGTGCTGCCACAACCGCCACCAGCTCATAAATCCAGAAAACCTTGTGCCCTGCCCATCGTGTCATCCGCCGCTGTCGGACCCCACAGTCCCCTTGCCCATCACTGAGCCCCGGGGGAGGGGTGGGACAAGCACAATCCGTCCAGGGCCAGCGCTCCACGCTGACCAGCACAGGGTCCACTACAAAGAGAAACCCCTCCAGTGAGGCTGAGAGACACCATCTACGGGCCCAGCTACAGGCCACAAGGAACTGCCTTGGCGCCATGTCTACCCAGGAGAACGACAGTCTGGACATTTAGTTCGTTTTAAAAATATTTTTATTGTCAGGATGGTGGCACACGTCTTTAATCCCAGCACTCAGGAAGCAGAGGCAGGTGGATCTCTGTGAGTTCGAGGCCAGACTGGTCTACAAAGTGAGTTCCAGGACAGCCAGAGTTACACAAGAAACCCTGTCATGAAAAACTAAAAAAAAAATTTTTTGTTAAGATTTATGTACACCTGTGTGTCAGGAGAGGGCGTCTGATCCCTTTTTAGATGGTTGTGAGCCACGGTGAGGGAGCTGGGAACTGAACTGAGGAGGATTAGTGCTCTTAACCACTGAGCATCTCTCCAGCCCCATCGTTTGGGGATTTCATACAATACACTTTGAATGTATTCACCCCTCCTTCCCCAGCCCCTCGAATGGCCACACCTCCCCCCTCCCTCCTTCCCCAGCCCCTCCCACGGCCACACCTCCACCCTTCCCTCCTTTCCCCAGCTCCTCCACGGCCACACCTCCCCCTCCCCCCCCCCCTCCTTCCCCAGCCCCTCCCACGGCCACACCCCCACCCTTCCCTAGCCCCTCCACAGCCACACCTCCCCCCTCCCCCCTCCCTCCTTCCCTAGCCCCTCCACAGCCACACCTCCCCTCCCCCCTCCCTCCTTCCCCAGCCCCTCCACAGCCACACCTCCCCCTCCCCCCTCCCTCCTTCCCCAGTCCCTCCACAGCCACACCTCCCCCTCCCCCTCCCTCCTTCCCCAGCCCCTCCACAGCCACACCCCCACCCTCCCTCCTTCCCACCTAACTTTAAGAAGTCTTTTCTTTTTCCCCTTTTCCCTATGGAGTCCAGTTTGTGTTGCCCCAGCCAGTCCTGGGAGAGGAGCCTGCTCTGTGGCCATTTAATTATTGTGACTCCAGCAGAGCCCGGACGGGTTGAGCCCAGCACTGACTCATCTCAGGGGTTGTCACTCATTGCTGCTTCCACTGTTTTAGGAGAAGGTGCTTTGAGAAGAGGGCCAAAGAAAGGAAAAGTCAGAGGAGAGGAGAATGCCCAGACCTCTCCAGAATGGGCAAAGTCTAGATCTGTTTCCTCGGAGGCTCTGGGGACACTTGGGAAGAACTTGGCCGATCTCTGTCACTCCTTGGACTTGGTTTCCTTATCTGGGAAGTGGGTATGGCAACTCCTCCACGTGTTCCTGGGCTGGGTGTACCGAGGCCACAGAATGTGACAGCGCCATGCCAGACACGCTACAAGGCCACCAGGGGGCGCAAGAATCGTCCGTGGACATGGCAGAGAGTCGTCCCCCTTGTATGCGGCGGCCCTGGCTCCGAGCATGTCATCTAGGTCTGGTTGCTCTGTCCTCAAGGCCTTCTTGTCTCCCAGTTGAAGATTTCTAGTATCTCCCTAGAAGTCCTTGGGCAGTCACAGTTTCAAGTGACTTTCTCTCCGCTCTGACACTTCCCTGTACCAAACTGGGAGGTGCCTAATGGCCTCTTGAGTTCCACAGGCGACAAACCTTAGTTCACCCTGGGAATCGGACTGGAGGAGAAGCAGTGGCACCTCGGCACCTGGGCAGTTTCTTCAGAGTGCCTGTCCTCAGTTCCCGGAGCACTCTACAAACTGTGAAGTGCAGGATAGAGCTGAGGGGCAGGGCTGGTGGGTGACAGAGCCGAGCCCTCTCTGGGAAGGGAAGGGGTCCTGCGGGCAGGCACACTAGGAGAGGTGCGTGGGTGAACGCAATGGGGCATGAGGGACACGGAACCATACAGGAAAGCCCCTGGATGTGGGGACTCAGGGGGCTCGTTGCGAACCCTTGCTATCGCACAGGCTACTCGGTGTGCGAGAACCCCGGCAGCCACGCTCCTGGTACCTGCGGTGGCTCTGGAAACAAAACTGACTTTCCCCATCAGCCATCTCAGAACTAGAAGCCCTAGAAGTCTAGAAGCCTAGACTGTCATTCTGAGGACAAAGAGGGGTTTCCAGCTTGGGCACCAGGAACAGGTGAAGTAGATGTCTGTCAGTCAGTCAATCATGCCTGCCGGGGCACCCGTTCACTCCGGGCCCCATGACAAGCTGGGCTGGGTTGTATGTGGGGTACGGAAAGGATATGGGAGGTAAGGCTGGAGCCAGCTCTGGTTCTGGGAGCCGTTACGATTACCCCATCCCCCCACCCCATCCCCGAGCGCAGGCGTGCGCGCGCACACACACACTGTAGAGGAGAAAAGCAAGACTCAGCCAGCTGGTGAGCAAGGTGGTGCACCACACAGCTGGAGACACAGATCCAAGCCCATCACGGGCTTTGCTGCTGGAGGCTGCCCTGATCTCGCCTATGCTGTGGTCGGCAAGGGAAGGCTAATGGGCCACGCAGCCTCTGGGCTTTGGTCCCCAGCTACTCTGCCATTGCCTGTGACTTTGGGTAGGTTACTAGGCTATGCCTGCACCCTCATCTGGGAAGTGGGAATATGGTACCTGTCTCCTTAAATGAACTGACCAGAGACAGCTCTAGCATGGTGACCGGTTAGTAGGTGCAGATATTCCCATTGAGCCTAGATGAGCAGATGTCCTTGAGAAGGTGTCTTCAGGTGTCTAAACTGTCAGGCTGTGGGTTTTGGAAGCTGCCGTGGCCCCACCCCTGCTTCCCAGAGCTGGGAGGTGCAAAGCCTGTCTGGGCTGAACTCCACTGTAGGCAAATGAGTTGAAGCCAAAGCCACGGCTGGCCCAACCCCTGCGACCTCCCCCAGCCCTCCCCTGCCTCTGTCCCAGGCTCAGATTCACAAGCTCCAAACAGCTGGACCCAGAGGGAAGGAGAGTGGCAGGAGGGAAGGTAGATGGCTGGGTACTCGGGCCCGCTGAAGCGTGTCACCCCCTGCCCTGCACGACTACTGGGCTCAGGGCTTGGAGCTGGACCTGCGTGTGTGTGAGGGGGTCATTCCTTGCTTTGCTTCACGCCTTGGTTCTCGGCCACGGTGTGTATCGTCCCTCCCTGAGAGCCTCCTCAGCGTTTGAGTAGGATTGTGGGCAGCCCTCTGCTTGGGAGCTGGTCTGCCACCAGGGCTGGTCAGCTACCATGGCTGATGAGAAGACCTTCCGAATCGGCTTCATTGTGCTGGGCCTTTTCCTGCTCTCCCTCGGCACGTTCCTTATGAGCCACGATCGACCCCAGGTCTACGGCACCTTCTATGCCATGGGCAGCGTCATGGTGATCGGGGGCGTTGTCTGGAGCATGTGCCAATGCTATCCTAAGGTAGGAGTTCTGGGGGGAGGCAGGTGGCTCTCCTTGCCCCCACCTACCGTGTTCTTCCCATTGCATCCCCATCTTCTCTCTCTGTTCTGGGGAGTACCCTTCTGCTGATCCGTCTATCTCGCATAGTGGCTGATCAGAGGCCCCTGCACCTGGGCCTTGAGCCATGCGGGGAGCACTCCGGGATCCACTCACTGTCCCCGAGTTCCGTCAGAAGCAGCCAGCGCTTATATCTGTGAAGCCTGAACCCACCGCTTGGCCCGACCCTATCCAAAGTGCTCTGTGTTTCCTGTGGCTCCTCTTCATCCCACAGACCCTGAAGCACAAGCTTGGAGCTCGGGTTGGAACTCGTTTTCCGAGGCAGCGCTGCGCTCTGGGTTCTCCACCCTGGGTCCCCAGCAGCTGTCCTTCTGAGACACCGTACTTTGATCTGTAAAATGTCCCCACAGTCTCGGCTCTGCACAGCGCTGTGGGTTACTACGATGTGTGGGAGAGAGGGAAGGGCACATCTGCCCGGTTGTGTTTAGTTAAACAGCTGCTGCTGCTGTTGCTCTTCTTGATCTTCACACAGCCCTGAAGGGTGAACATGTCAGGTGTTGTAAACCTTCAACGCCCAGAGAGGTGGGACGTCTCTTCCGATGTCACACAGCTAGCTAGAGACAGGGAGAGCAACAGGGCTCTGACTTGCATTCTATCTCTAAGTGCCTGGGAAGTCGAGCCTCAGTTTCCTCAACAGTACAATGTGAGTCAGGAAGACAGAATAGGGAAGGGGATGGACATCTGCGGTCCCATGGGGCCTTGACACTGACAGTCCTATCCCCCCAGCCTCCTCCATCCCTCCTCACTTTGGGGGGGAAGTACCCAGAAGGAGTTCTAAGAATTGGGGCCAGGTCCCAGCCTCTCGCAGCCCTGCCCCCTCTGTGACCAGCCCAGGGCTGTCACTTATATCTGGAGCCTGGTCAGTCTGAACTGGTTTGGAGCCATTTACAAAGCAGTTTACAGTCAACTCTCCTCTATGTGCTCAATGTCCTGAGCAGAGGTCACTGGGAGAAGAGGCCCTTGAGGCCAGAGCCACCATGTCACCACCCAGGGAGGGTGTGGATGTTGGAAAGACAGCATCCTTCCTAGGGGGCTGCTGGTGAAGGCGCTGGGGACAGCAGGCTGGCTGGTGGAGGGAAAGGGCTGATAGGGCTGAGTATTAATGAGTAACTGTTGAAGGCTCACGTGCTCCTGTGTCGGGAGGTAGTATAACTGGTGGAAACCCACACCTCCCAGTGTCCCTCAGACCCCAGTTCGAGTCCCTGTGCCAAGTCTGTGACCTTGGCAAAGGTGCGTCCCCAGCTTACTTGCGTGGCCAAGTGGAAAGAAGCAGAGGGTGCTGTGGGGTTGGGAGGGGTCTTGGCACCCTGCCTGTGTGGAGCAGGGGCTGAGGCCATGCTCGTCAGATGGGGTTACTGGCACTGGGAGGTCTGCAGGCAACTCGGGCTGTCAGAGCCATCACAGGTGGGACAGGAGGGAGGAGCAGCTCCCAGTCTTCACCATTCTGTTGGATTTTGAATACAAGCCTGGTTAGTTCGGGCACCCACCTTGGGTCTCAGTGAGCCAGGGCGAATCCAGCATGTGGAACTGTTGGAGATGCTGGGCCTGAGAGCTGAGATGGGACGGGGGAGTGAGGCAAAAGGGGTGGGGGCGGCAGGGAGAGCTGAGCCTTGGCCCGCATCCCTGCTTCTCTGCTAGAATTCAAAACGGGGAGCTGGTGGTTGAAGAACCCGTCCCTCTAGTCAGTGTTCAGCCTGAACTCAAATCTGATGGGCAATCTGCTGAAAATTTGTCCGGAGTGCCCATGGCGGCAGAGAAAGGTTGCCATCTTTAGTCTGATGTTCTGACGGTCTCCAGGTCTGATCCCTCCCTCAGATCATCAGTTCTGTAAGTTCTTCCCCTTTCCTTAGAGAAGGACTCCATGTCCTGAGATGCTGCTTCTTCTCTGCCTCCTCCTGCTTCTCATAACGTCAGTGATGGTGGTCATGATTGTAGCAGTGGTGATGGTAACCATGATGGTGATGATGGATGATGATGATGGTGATGATGGTGACGGTGATGCTGGTAACGGTTGCTATAGTGACTGATGGTGATGCTGACGATGGCGATGAGGTAGATGATGAGGGTGATTTCTGGCCTGTGAGAAAGTGAGGGGAAAGAGGCAAATCCTAAAAAGTATGGAGCCAGCTGGCCACAGAGCATCTGAGTAGGACGTAGGATGCTCAGACACCCGAGGGATGCCTCTCCGGGAACGTAAGCGCTCCTTTACCCACCACCCCCTTCTTCCCGCCGTCATGGAGCTTTACTGGTGCAGACAGGGGCTCCCTCACCGCACTCTGAGGGAAGGGACAGGGAGTGTTGTGTGTGAATCTAGAGCAGCTCAGCAGGGGCTCATGAAAAATGTTCAGACTTGGGGGTCCAGTGGCGTGGTCTTCAGTAGGACCAGGCTGTGATTTTCTAGAAGCTGCGTCCAGGTTGGATGCTGCGAGAGTCCTCTGCGTTAGCTCAGGGAGTCCTCACAGTTCTCCTGGGACACGAGCCATTAAAAACAAAACCCATAGAACTATAAGCCAAGGACACGCTGTTTTAACTGTTAAACAGTTAAACAGTGAGCATGCAGTTCCGAGGCACTGGGGACATTCTCAGTGTGCTCAGCCCGTCTCCAGAACTCTCCCCAGTCTGGGAAGTAAAAAATGTATATCCGTCATGCAACAGTTCCCCATTACACTCTCATTAGTCTTGGGGAGCCACCAGCCTACTTCCGGCCTCTCTGACTTTCACAACCCTTGTGCGCCACGGAATGGAACCCCACAGTGTTGGTCCTCCCCTGCCCCATCCCGCACCTTTCACTCCGCAACATGTCTCCTGGGTTCATCTTTGCTGTAGTATGCGTCAGATCTTCCTTCTGAAGCCAACGGGCACGCTGTGGTATATGTATTTGTATTGTATATGTATTTCATTGTCCGCCACCCACCAGTGGATACTGGGGCGCCTCCTGCCTGTGGTACACAGTGCTTCTCTGGGCACAGGGGGAGCAGGCGTCTCTTGGAGGGTGCTCTCATTATCCACAAGAGCTCAGGGAGGAGGGACGGCAACCAGGACCCATAGCAAGGACCTGGTAGCGAAGGGATCCTCGCCTGTCTGCAGGACCCCACAGGCAGGGCTCTCTCTGCTCACCTGGCTCCCTCCTTCATGGCCTGCCTTCTCACCCTAATGGCCATCCCTGTAGCTAGCGTGCTCGGCCCTGACAGTTCAGGGATAGAGGTTTGTGGGCACACCCACAGCCGTCTGCCTCCCCACCACAGCTGTGTCCTGTGAGGCACAGGTCAGTGCCTGGCTTTCTACTCACTCACCAGGTGCAGACAGAACGCCCATCCTAGAGGCCTCTGGGAAAGGATGGGCCTGGGCTCCAGGGCAGGGCATCTCCGTTACTCACTGCTGCCCCCCAGTGTCCAGAATGGTGTCTGTACATGGCAGGTTCTTGGGGGTGGGGGGTGGGGTGCAGTTGTCCAGTGAAGGGAGAACATGGTGGGGACAGGAGCCTAGATATCTGTCTACCCTCTGGGTCTGACCCACGAACAGGAACTCCCTCATCAAGCAGAGGCCCTGCTGGGTCCTCCATCTCTCCCACAATGTGCAGAGAAATTCGCAGAGGCTCTGGGCCCAGCAGTCAGGGTGTATGGCGACAGGATGCTCTAGCCCCATCAGCTGCAGAGACTGTACCCTCTCTCCTTGCAGATCACCTTTGTGCCGGCAGACTCTGACTTCCAAGGCATCTTGTCCCCAAAGGCCCTGAGCCTGCTGGAGAACGGGCTTCCGGAGGTGAAGAGGTGAGAGTGGGGGTGGGAGGAAGGGCCCTCAGTCCAACCTCCTGTCAACAGAGGGGGGGAGGGGCAAGGGAAGAGGTAAGGAAGGAGAGGACCAGGGTGGCTGGGTTGGATGTCTGCATCTCTCTTGTCCCATCCAGCTTCCTTCTGGCCTCCTGTTCCCTGAGAACTCTTAAAAATTCTTAAGAACTCTTAAAAATCATAGGCGGTTTCAAACCTCGGTTTTGTGCCTTAACTCTGTCATCCCCATTTTATAGATGGGGAAACTGAGGGTCCGAGAAACACAAACCTCAGGCCTCATGGGCAGTCAGTGATGGAGACAGGTCCGAATCCTGTCTGACTTGAGCGTAGCCTGTTTCTCCCCAAGAAGTGTCAAGCCCTGGTCCTGGCTTGGGTCACAGCCAAGAAACCCTGGCTTTGGCTAATCGTGGAGCGTTGACTCCCAAGCTCCAAGGGCCAGGCTACAGGCGGGGTGGGGGTGTGTGGGGTGGGTGGGGGTGGGTGGGGAGCTGGGGGGGCACACCAGACTCCATCTCAGGGCCCATAACCTAGCTCCAGCCACCTGGGGTTCCTTCCTTTGTCCTGTCGCCTCCCAGTCATGTGATCATATGCAAGGGCTGAGTCTCTGAAGCACAGTGGCAGGGAACAGACCACCACGGCCCTGACCCACCAAGCAGGGTCTGTCCACCGTGAGTACCAGCTAGTTTCAGTTGCCGTGCCTCAGTTTCCTCACAGCAGCTCCTGGAGATAGTGTAGAGGTGCTCGCCGCCCAGCCTTGGGCAAGGAGCCTACAGCAGCTGAGGCTAGCTCTCCTCGGCATCAGAGCTGTTAAACCTGAACTGATGGCTGCCTCGAGGTGTGCGTCAGCAAGCCTGCGTGCTGGGGGCGCTCCGTCTTGCCGTCACAGGCTGCGGTTATCCTGGGGACATTACGAGGTGCTGCCGTGGGGCCAGGCCAGAGCTCTGCCACTTCATTTTCTCATTTAGTTGGGCCTCGGCCTCATCGCTGCGGCTAGGGCACAGCGATGCCCCCGAAACCCTTCTTGTGAAATCAGTGGGCCCGCGCCCCTCTAGCAGGCAGGGAGCCGCGATGAGGGAGGGAGCACTGTCTACCTGCCTGACTGCTCTCCCACTGTCTGTCCTGTCTGTCGGATCCAGCCCCCAAGCCCCCTACGTCAGGCTGTGGGAAGACGCTGCCTATGACCAGAGCCTCCCCGACTTCACTCACATCCAAATGAAGGTCATGGGCTGCAGCGAGGACCCCAGGCCCCTGCTGGCCCCTGAGCCGAAGACAGGAGCGGGCAGCGGTGGGGAGGGCGAGCCTCGTAGCGCTCAGGCCTGGACGGAGGCTGCAGTGGTCGTCCACAGGGGCTTGGACGAGAGTGAGGGAGGAAGATCCTGTACTCAGAGCAGGTGAGTGAGTAGCGTAGAAGTGGGGTGCTGCCCGGTTCGGGGGGGGGGAACAGCTGTGTGCCGAGAGGGTGGCAGAGACACCTGGGAGTGGGGAGCAGACAGCAGAGGGTGATGCAGACCGATGAGGCTGGCTCTAACGGACCTAGGTGGGAATCTCGACTGCTTGGCTGTGTGAGTGTGTATAAGCGTATACGGGTTCTGGACGCTCCTGAGTCCGTTTGCATCACACAGGGACAATGCTCCAAGCAGCCAGCACACAGTTCTTTCTTTTCCAATTGTGTTATGAGCAGCAGGATGCAGAGGGCTTGGACTTAAATCCCACTGGCCGGCTGGCTGGCTCAGTTACCTCAGTCAAGTTAGTCCCTGCCACAGCCAGGTATCTGTTGATTTTTGAGTCGAGTCTGTGAGGCTCCAGTCAGCCACATGCTCCTTCGTTACTGAACGCCAGCTCCTTCTCAGGCTGTGACTGGTGCTCCCAGTCCCATTGTGGAGGCAAAAAAAAAAAAAGAGACACAGAGGGACCGGAAGTGCGGAATGGACTGTGAGGGGCCAGAGGAGGGTCCCAAATGCCCGGAGTTGTGGCTTTGCTTTGTTTTGTTTTATAACAGCCCTGTCGCTTGAGCGCCTGCCCTGTGCCAAGCACTGTGTGAAGTGCTTTGAACATTTCACCGGCTGTAAATCTCAGAAACAACTGCTTGAGAGAGGAGCCATATTGACCCCAATTTCCAGGGAGGCGGGGGTGGGGAAGGGAGGCCCAGTGATATGAACTCACTGCAGCTAGCGGCTGGGATCTGGACCCAGACAGACTCAGGGCCTACCTACCCTTCACTCCCTGTCTTTGCCTCTGCAGCCTTCTAGCATGTTCCCAAGGCTCTGCACCCTTGGCTTCATTCCAAGATGACCTGGACATGGGCTCCAGTGAAGGCAGCAGCCCTCGTTCGTCCCCACCCAACAGGGATGGGCCACACCGGCGGGTGCCCTGGGAGAGCAGGGGTCCACTGGACCGCTTCAGTGACTTTGCCCTGATTGATGACACCCCCACATCAGAGGACACAGTCCTGGAGGGGCAGGCGCGGGAGACGGCGCTGCCCAGCAAGGAGCGGCGGTCCCTGAGGAGGAGGGAGAAGGAGGCTGTGCAGGCAGCTGCAGAGGAACCTGAGCAAGAGGAGGAAGACCTGTACTATGGGCTGCCAGACAGCCCTGGAGACCCCCTCCCTGACAAAGAGTTGGGCTTCGAGCCTGATGTCCAGGGCTGAGGTGAACCCGTTTCCTGGGTTTAGCCTGACAGCACTGCTCCCTTCATGTGACCCCACAAGGCCTCAGTGTCCCACCTCCAAATGGGATTGTAGGAAGGGTCATGTAAGGCAGTGAGCTGAAGCATCTTGGGAACTGGAAAGAACACACATGGGGGACAGCAATCGCCCCCAGTGAGCCGTGTGCTTCTGGTTGTAGCTTGCTCTGCTAACCTGCAGGTAGTGTGGTGTTTTCTGAGGTCCTGTGTTACAGTCGGACCCTCGGAAGCCCTTCCCATCCCCTAATGTTGGCCTCTGATTGTTCGCTCCCGTGGTGCTACCCAAGGCCCCTGTGCTGGGTGAATATACCCCCCTGCCCAAGTGACCTTCTGCCAGCTCTCCTGGAGCCCCAAGTCCTAGATGAGAATGTTCCTTCTGGGACTCATGCATCCAAGTGGCCCGCTGCTTGCCACTGCCCCGGGACATAGTTTCCAGGGAACCCTGGGCATGTGCAGATCTCTGAAGACTTGTGAACTTTTACATATAATTTCACCCTCTCCACCTTTGACACGTATGGCCTCTAAGTCTCTGGCACTCACTTTCTAAGTGGCTTCTAGCATAAGCTGCCAGAAGAAGCCTGCGGCAGCTCACAAAACACACATGCACTGGCTTGATTCCACGTGAGTCCCTTGGCGTTTACTGAGCATCTGCTATGTGCCAGGTACCCAGCTTGGAAAGAGACATTGGTCCTTGGCCCCCAAAGGGCTCATAATTTCCTGATCTTGCTGCCTTGTAAGGTGGGGACAGAGCATGGAGCAGAAGCTGGGGTGGGAGCAGAGTCACTTTGTCTGCATATCTTGCAAAGCCCCTTGCTCTCGGCCCAGAGCTGAGGGAGCCACAGGGAGGGGGTTCCTCCAGCCAGGTCCACACACTGAGAGCTGTTCTGAGATGTCTAGGAGCAGCGTGCTGGGTGAAGGTTGGGGGCCCGGCCAAGGGAAAGGGTCACCCGGTGCTGAGTGAGAAGGGCACACCGAACCCCTCCCCCTTCTGGGGCCTTTCTACCTCTTCAGTGCGGATGCCACCACCAGGCACCTCCTCTCCGCCGATATGTCACAGATCAGATGTCCCTGCTCACACCCCAGCCATGGGTGAGATGAAGTGTGCACTGCTGGCCCAGGCAGGGACATCTGCGACCCACATCAGACAGAGCGCCAGCACCTAGGGCCAAAATAAAAAACGTTTTCAACATTGAAAGGTCACCTTTACTCGCCTGTGAATTCTTTTCTGCAAAACTGCCCATTCCCTTCTGGGAAGGATAAAACGAGGCTTCATGCTCAGCTGGCACGGAGGGGCCCCTCTGAGGAGGGAGCAGCAGGCACAGCAGGGTGGCCATGGGGGACAGCTGTGTGGGAGTGGCCCCCACGCCCAGACTCACAGCCTCGGAGGCCTCAGATACCAAGAGCCTCTGTCTGCCACAGGGCACAGGAGAGTTAGCTCTGCCTCTCTTACAGATGCGGGGGGGTGAGGCTACAGGTGGTTCCCCCACCTACTGCGCAGTGAGAGGACCATTCCTGATCTGCCCGGATGGGACTGCTCACATTCATGCTTCTGGTGAGGAGTGTAGCCACTCACTCAAAGCCAGCTCATGGCACAGGGCGGGAGTGGGCGGGGAGCAACCTGGGCACCGAGCTTTGGCAAGAAAGGATGCCCTGGGGGATCAGGGCTTCTGTCAGGTGGCTGACAGGGAGCAAGTTTTGTTCCAGGTCAGGTGCTCAAGAAGCCAGCCAATTCCTGTGCTTTGAGACAGAGCCACTCTGGAAGGAGCCCAGCTTTGCAAAGCTATGCCGTGGTGATCAGAGGCAGTTGTGTGTGTGTGTGTGAGTGTGAGTACTCTGTGTGTGCATGCTGTTGTGTGTGTGAGTGTGTGTACTCTGTGTGCATGCTGTGTGTATGTGAGTGTGTGTGAGTGTGTGTATGTGCTGTGTGTGTGTGTGCTGTGAGTGTGTATGTGTATGTGAGTGTGTGTGAGTGTGTGTGAGTGTGTGTGTGTGTACTCTGTGTGTGTGCATGTTGTGTGTGTGAGTGTGTGTACTCTGTGTGCATGCTGTGTGTATGTGTGTGTGTGTGTGTGTATGTGCTGTGTGTGTACATGCTGTGTGTGTGAGTGTGAGTATGTGTGTGCTGTGTGTGTGTGTGTGTGTGTGAGTGTGTGTGGGTCTAGACTGCTTTTGCTGTTCCCTCTCTCAGCCCTCCCTGCTCCCTGTCAGCCTCTGGAGCCTCAGGTGCCGGCAGGTATGGGTGGGGAGGAGGGCGCTGTGGATTTTGACGGTGAGGAAGGTTGTAAACGCGGGCAGCAGGGGCAGTTGCTCAAGCCCCACACAGCTCTCTACCACAGCGGACCTCACTGGGCCCCAGGCCCTTCCCTCTCCAACTCTCAGTGTGGGGAGAATCCCGGTACCTCCAGACGTCCCTCTAGACAATTGCAGGGATCAGAGGGGAACAAGGTGCTCATGGTGGCCCGCAGTAGCCATAAGGAGCTGGAGAGCCTCTAGCCCCAGGTGCCGGTTTGCATGCCAGAACAGTATTTGCTCTCCATGCTTACCTATGGCTGTCCTGGGGCTTGAGCTCTGGCCTGCTAATGACTCATCGTGACTTGGGCACCTTGCAGTCCTCCACCTGTGTCTGTCCCTTCTCTCCACGTGCAGGTAGAAGGAGACAAGATGACATCCTCATTCTCTGACCTTGGGCACACTTACCCTTTATCCCATCTGGTCTTCAAACAAGCCCTGGGATGGGGCAGTCTGTGGACCACACATGTAAATGGCCTGTAATGTAATGTAATGTAATGTGAGTCCTTCAGGCTCCGAAGGACAAACAGACCTGGGTTCATACTCATCCTTTGCCAGGTCCCTGCTGTGGAGACTCGAACAGGTCACTTGAATACTTGAACAGTGGTCTATCTCTGATCCTCTGTCTACATTTCAGTGAAGGTAATCCCTGCGAAGCCATGGTAAGCTAGACAGTGGGTACAGTACCCCCTGGCACGTCACAGGTATTCGAGACAGTGTCAGGCTCCCTTCCCTCATCCACATTAGCAAAGTGGGGATCAGCTGTGTCTCACTCATCAACAAGACATCAGGAGAGTGTGTGGAAACTCCCATCAGGGTGAGGCTTGCCAGAGGTGTTCTAGCAGCAGGTGGCACAGAGCTAAACATGGTGTCTCCTGGAGGGCGTAGGGAGGTTGCTGCAACCTCTCAGGAGCCAGTAAGAGGCAGAACGGGTGCAGGAGGCCTGTGCCTGACAGGTGACACGGTGCACGGTGCACGGTGGCCCTGCTCTACAGTACTGCGCAGAGCCCATGCATGCTTCTGGTCTCCTACTGGCACTGAGAGGTTGGAGTTGCAGCGGTCGGGCTGGGATCCCAGCGAGGACCCTCTGGGTGGCCCCCTGGGCCACCTTGTCCACACAGTCGGAAAACTCGATAATGCACCTGCCCTGCAGTGCCGCCTGATCTCCTGTCACTCTCATAGCCTGCAAGATCATGTTGTCCCCATGTGACAGGAAACTGAGGCTCGGAGAGACTGAATCATTTGTCCATTTTCCCAGAGGAAAGCTAAGCAGAGGCAAGGAAGTAAGATCTTCAGCTCCTGGCTGGAGGTGTCTGTAGCCTCAGGCTATTCAGACCCCAGGACACACCGAAGAACGACAGACCAGTCAGTCAGGCCACACAGAACACCTGCCTGAGCCCAGCTTACTGTTGTGATGAGGGGGTTGGTTCACTCTTGTTTCCACACTTTGCACGACTCTCTGTTACATTGTTGGGGGTCAGATTCGCTAGCCTGGCTTCACACCCCATTTATCACCTGACCTCTATTGCCCTTACCAGCTGAATCACCGCTATGCCATCTGTGCCCAGCACTGCAGATCGACCTTTGGCCTGGGAACACCTCCTCCTGGATGCCCTTCTCTTCCAGCCCTCAAGGCTTGGCTTAAATTCTCTATTTGCTCCCTGGACCCTGAACTAACCTGCCCTCGCCACGGCAGAACCCATCCTGTCTAGTCTACTCTGTCCCTGGGTCCCTTTCAGCTTTGTCTTCGGCACTCTTCCCTGGGCTGCTTGGGTAATCGCCGGTCTCTGCTCCTGAAATGGGGAGCCTTTAGCGGCCTTTTCCCACCCTCCCACACTTTTTGCCAAGGAAAGCAAGAACAGCAGTGATGTAGAACAGAGCGGAGCTGGAGGGAGCCAGGTGTCCGCTCTGCAGGTTCCTAGCCCAGGTACAGCGATTCCTAGCCCCAGACAGAGGCCAATTTAAGGGTATCATCCCTGAGTGTGACGCTGGGCTTCCATCCGGCCAGCTCTGTGCCTATGCCCGAGACCTCTCATCTTCCTGGACTTAACTGTCCTTACCTATAAAGTAGAGGCAGAACACAGACCTCAGAGGCCCGCTGTGATGATTAGACAGGTTGCTGTATGTGGAGTGGTGGGTGCACACAGTGCCAGGGAGCCCTCATAAACCAGGCGGCCCGTTATTCTTGTTATCCGCAGAAATGAGCACACTATGAATGGAACCTAGACACTGGGAGTCAAAGGGGGCACAAGGCTGGCACTCAAACTCTGTCCCCGGAACTTCCACACTCAGGGGATGGACCTGGTGAGTTTAGAAACACCCACCATCTTCACTCTGAATGACCAAACTAGAGACCAAAGAGGAATGGATGCTTCCGTGTTCTGTTCTGTTCTGTTTTTCAACTGAGTTATCAAGAACCTAAAGCTGGGACTTCAGAAAAAAGAAGAGACAAGGGCTCTCAGAAAGAGGGCACAGCAGAGGCCAGCTCTGCGATGGGGAGGAACGGTGTCCCCCAAACTGGAGGGTATGCCTGGAATGGTGGAAGGTCAGAAAGAGGGCTGCAAATGCTCTTGGGCTCCCTGAATTGCTGCATGGAGCCAGGTTTGGTCTCAACAGCAAGGGGACACTCATGAGTGACAGGAAAGGAATGCCCAGGGCCCACATTGTTAACAGGCATGAGAGGGACCCAGGGCACACTGGTGCCTGAGGACACGTGTGCCCTGGCGTTGGTATTCAGCACTGACTGCTGTTGGTATGCAGCCTTCGCTGGATGCCAGATCAGGCCTGGAGCCACGGTTCCATTGCTGATCACAGGCCCAGCCAACTGGTACAGCAGAGCCTGGAGCTTCTCCCCCAGATGCCAGAGCCCTGACCCAGGCAGAGGACAGCTCAGAGATGACCCAGAGTCAGCTTTGCATCCCAGGAAGGCCCTAGGGTAGTTTTACTCTGCCCTGTAGGAGGTTGAAGTTCTCAAGCTGTCTGTGCATCTCCTGCACTTAGACCAGGGAAGAGGAGAGCAAGTGGGGCCAGAGGTTAAAGGGCAACATCACACTTTAGATGTCTGCCCACCAGCCTTGTGAGTGGGAACAGACAGATTCATTCATTCATTCATTCATTCACTCACACTTTCATTCTAGTGATAAAGAATCTCTAAACCTTCCAGGTGCCACTCTGTGCCAGGCACTGGGGACAGAGATGTGGCTGGTCCTCACCTGTCAGGGGATCCTGACTCCCAGGACAACTGCAGAATGAGCTAATGGCTCTCTGAGGGCTCAGGGATGAGCCTAGAGACACTTAGAAGGATAGAACTTGCCTGAGAGTGAGCAAGGGCTGCTCCGGGCACAAACCTGTTCGTAGGCCGTGTTCCCTGGTGAGAGCTTGATGGAACCCTGCTTGTGCAAAGGCCAGGAGAGAGCCATCTTTCACACCCCAGACTGACCCCAAGGCAGATGGGAACCCTGGCTAGGAACAGGCATGGGGGTGACAGGGGAGGATGGAAGGATCGGTGGGACAGCACTGGATTTAGGAGGTTTGAGTGTCCATGGGAAGACCGAGGGTTTGTTTGACAAGGACACAGAAGGAGGGGCTTCATAATGAACGTAACAGAAGTGTGTGTGTGTGTGTGTGTGTGTGTGTGTGTGTGTGTGTGTGTGTTGGGAGGGGTGATTAGACAGAAAGAGAGAGGGATCCACCAGTTTGGAAGGAAAGAGCTAGAAGCCCATCAGTTCCAGGAACATGAGAGGAATGCAAATGCAAACAAGCAGACACAACTCTGCAAGACTTTAGACAGATAGCAGTGAGACAGAAAGCGGGGCTGGAGATGAGGCAGGAGATACGCTGTCTCAGAGGGCAAGGTGTGGGCGCCCTGGGAAGAGCAGGTCTACAGTGTGAGCTTCAGCCTCAGCAGCCCCTGCCTTCCAAGCCTGCAATTTCACTTCTGAGAAGTATAATCCACAATAGAAATGTATCCTAGGGAAGTAAGCAGACAGTGTGCTAAGATGGACTTAGAGAGGGTGTTGACTGAAAAGTGAAAACATGTTAAGACCTGAGTTACAACAGTAGGCTGGTCAAACAGAGTCCCCAGGAAGAGGACTCTGTGGATACCCAACATTACCACCCTCCACTCAGTACGGGGACTCTTCATTCAACACAGCGATGATCTGCTCAACGCAGTGACCCACCCTTAGATATAGTGACCCTCCATGCAAATAGGTGGCCTTCCACTCAGCAGACCAACCCTGCACCGGACATGGTGATCACCTCTCAATATGAGGAGCCCCTGCTCAACAAGACGACTCTCCACTCAACATGGTGACCCTCCGTTCAGCATGATGACCCCTCTACTCAACACAATGACACCCCTCTTAGCACTGTGACCCTCCATTCAACGTCACGATTCTCCACCCAACGTGGTGACCGTCCTCATTGAATCAAGCCAAGACCTGCTTTTTCCATGCCACACAGTACAGCGGAAGCCACACGCGCTATGCATTTCTCCTGTAGTTTCTATGTGCTTCCTTTAAGCTCTCAGCCCCACGACAGGGCTTTATGGTGTTTATTATTACATCTGCAGGGCCCAGATAGGGTCCCGGAATGCAGTGCGTTCTCAGTAAATCATTGTTGAAGGTGTGACCAGGTGTGTTTCTTGATGTGGAACGATTAGGCAGTATATAATTAAGAGAACGGGGACAGGATATAAAATAGAACACATGCAGCAGGAGCCTGTTATTTCTCTTTCCTTGATTTTGCTTGTGGCAATCACATGCTCGCTCACAGCTGATTATGACTGGTTCAAAGGCACTCACGACAATTCTGTTTACTGATAGGAATGCCCACAAGATCAACTTCTAACGAATGAGCCCTAAAGAAGAATCCGCTCGGGTCATATTTGAAAACCACTTTGGCTTCCCAATAGGAATGTAGAAGGGGCTGCCTTTGCTGGCTTCAAACACGGATGCAGTGGGTGGAGCTGCAGCAGTCAGTTTTCAACCATGAGGAAAATTCCGAGAGACTGATAGGAAGGCTAGGGATGACGCTCTGGAGCCGGTGGGCTAGTTAGCAACCTTACACACTCACCTAAGTGAGAAAGTCCACCTTTCTTTAAGCTACTATACTTGCAGTCAAACGCACTCCCAATAGGGGCATAATATGAGCCCGTGAACAGCCGTATGTGACAGAAAAGCATAAAGGGAGTCCACGTAAGTGGGAATTTCCTTCCCATTTTCATGTTACAAAGTAACATGTTCCGGTGAAAGGAGAATATGTAAATAATGAGGAAAAGGTTTATATTTAGAATATAATACTGATTCTTTTTTAAAACTACGAGGTTCCCAGGAAGGACCTCATCAAGTCACCTGTTGGCACCCTGAAGAACAGATTCAAGTGTCCCGCCCAGTGCATGTGTCATGCGACACTAAGGCTAAGTGTGTGATCCCAACCCTGGGACGGCAGCTGCAGATATGAGGGATACGGGAGACAGTGGTGCCCCAGGCTCTGCAGTGATGGCTCAACCCCCCAAGGACACATTGTCTTTACCCGAGTCCAGGCCCCTGGCTTCTCTGCAGCCTAGTGTGCCAGGCGCTCTGGGGCCTGCAGGGTGGGGCTGACAGGTGGTGGACGTGATGTGTCCGCTGTAAACACAGGCAGGCAGGGAGCGGCCCTGTTGGCTCTTCCCACAGCAAACCCAGGCTGTCCTGTGAAAGTGACCCTGGGGAGGAGCACAGGACACTAGACGGGATGCTAGGGAGGTGCCCACGACCCTCTCCTTGGTGAACGGTGCTCTGTGTGGCTACTGCCCTGGGTGCCAGCCTGCAGTATGGCCCACCTGGGATAGGAGTCCTGGCGCAGCTGCTCTACGGACAGGCACGGATGGCCAGGGTCACTGTGGGATGTGGGGGACACGGGCCCACGGGTATATGGTGGCAGCATCCCAGGGCTGAATCAGGTGACATTACATTACCCACACACCCCAAAGCTTGTCACTTAGAGTGGTGCAGACTGAGCCAGGGACCCCAGGCCCTGCTTCCTCCCTGCCTCACCTCCCTTCTGCCTCCTGAACCCTGGCCCAAGCCCTGTGCCTGGGCCCCTGCTTTTTGCCTTTGCCTTTCCTCCTTCTTTCCCAGAGCTCCCTCCATCCTCCAGCCTGAGTGGGGACTTGCTCCCGGAGAAGTCCTCCTCAGCCTCAGTTTCTCTTTTCCGACAGTGGAGAGCAGGCTGGCTGGTGCTTGGGCGCTGCTTGGGTCTCGGCTGGCTGGTTTCCCTGCATCATTAGCACCCTGGCCCGGAGGCTGGAAACCATCTCATTCTGGAAGCTGGTCCCCTCCCAGACGCTTGCCCTGGGGCCCTGGATGCTGGGGATCCCTTCCCTTCACCCTAGACCTTGGTGATCTTGATGCCAACTGGGCTCGTGCCCTTTGGGTCCTTCAGATCCAAAGCGACGGTCTGGGGACAGAGTTGGTGGGGTGCTCCTGGGGAAGGCTGCACACTGTCCTTGTCCTTGTCTGATGGATGTGGATTCCAGTCCATGTAGTGAAACCTAAAGCATGTCCCCAGCTGCTCTCTATCTGGCCTCCCTTCCCCTTCGTGAGGTCAGAGTTATTGTCACCATTTTATTGATGAGGGGGATAGGCTGGGGGAGGGGCAAGTGGGTGTCATGGCAACACTGTACAGTTGATAGTAGAGCTAGGATGTCTGGGATTGAAACTTGAGTCTGCCTCACCTGCAACCAAGGCCTGTCCTCCGCCTGCAAGGCGTCTTCCCAGGCTTCGCCTCCCACTGTGGCGGCTGTCACCACCCCCTCAGGCCTGTGGGTCTGCTGGCCGCTGCTTCTACCTCTGCATTGGAGCGGGAAGAAGAGTCCAGAGAGAGGTGGACACACAGCAACACTGATGGCCTTGGCAAAGAGGAGTCAGGGAGGTGAGCAGAGGTCAAGGAGAGCTGCCTGGAGGAGGTGGCTTTGCAGAGCATCTGAAAGGATGTGTGCAAAGTCTCTGGAGGGAAGAACACTGGGAGCGGGCTCACAGGAGGAGGGAGCAGCACTGCAGACACTTTGGGCGTTTGCAGGTCTCCACACAGTCTGAAGCTGATCACATCCGGTGCTCTGCATGGGCATCCTAGACCATGGGGAGAATCAAGCAGGAATTCTGGTCAGAGTGTGAGGCCAGGCGGGTGTGGGGTGAGCTGTAGGAGGGGCTGAGGAGCTGCAGGATACTTATTTAGAAGTGCGGCTCTCCCACCCGTGGGCCCGTGTCCCCCACATCCCACAGTGACCCTGGCCATCCGTGCCTGTCCGTAGAGCAGCTGCGCCAGGACTCCTATCCCAGGTGGGCCATACTGCAGGCTGGCACCCAGGGCAGTAGCCACACAGAGCACCGTTCACCAAGGAGAGGGTCGTGGGCACCTCCCTAGCATCCCGTCCAGTGTCCTGTGCTCCTCCCCAGGGTCACTTTCACAGGACAGCCTGGGTTTGCTGTGGGAAGAGCCAACAGGGCCGCTCCCTGCCTGCCTGTGTTTACAGCGGACGCAATGCCACACACGTACCCATCGGGTCTTTCTCGGGAGCTCTGATCACCACCTCAGGCTGAACACTTGGAACCTCTACCATCTTGTTTACAGCTATGACCTCGTGTCTATGATACACGAGGTGACAGAGGGAAGTTTGTTCTGCTGGTCTTTATTTTAGCTTTGGAGGACAACAGAAATGTGGGTGTGCTCGGAGGGGGCAGGAAAAGGGGAGAGCAGGTCTCAGAGACAGCTGCTCCAAACGGCCTACGAGGGGCTTCAGCACAGGAAGGGGTGAGAAGAATATGGTCGGGGGCTGTGAGGAGACTGGAGAAGATCCTGTGTGTGCAGACGTGTGTGAGGTGTGTGTGTGTGTGTGTGTGTGTGTGCACTCACGTGCTTGTGTAAAAGCATTACGCTGTGGTCAAAACCCTCTTCCGCTCCCAACTTTCCAGATTCTCTATACTCTCAGGAAAAACATGCCCTGCCTTGGCCTTAAGAGACACTGGAGACACACTTCCACCCCAGCCTCCCCTAGCTGAGCCATACAGTGCACTCAGCACGCTGCAGCCATGACAACTGGACCACAGAGCCTGCTTCCATCTGCGGTGCCTGGGTCCCCTCCGTGGAGTGCGGAGACAGAGCTGGGTCTAGCTCATGGCTCGAGCAGGTGCCTGCGTGCTGTGCTTTGCCTCCCCCACGCGTTGTATTGGGCGCCCTCTGCTGGTCCAGTGTGGCCACTACTCCTGGGCCTCCAAAGCCTCCAGGGATTGGTGGGCAGGCTTGCCCTTCCTCTTCCTCCCTTCCTCAACGCTTCATCGGGCTGTGGACATTCAGGCTCATCACCTGCAACACTCTGTCCTCAACAGCATGTCTCCACACGTGCCTCTCTCCTTGCTCTAGAGTGCCTTGGCTCCCAGAGAGCCCGCTTCCTAGTCTTCTCTTCCTAACCTTTCCCAGAGATGCAGAAGCTGCTCCCTCGGCCACCTCCTCCTGGCCAGGGTCCTCTGTCCTCCGCAAACCCACAGCAGGTCGCTACCCCTGCTGCATGAAGACCTGGTTCTGACGGGCTCACAGAGGCCCGGCCTCCCACCCCTCCTCTGTGCTCTTGGCCTTGTCCTGTGGTGCCTGTGTCTCTCCCAGCTCTTCAGTTTTAAAACTCTCAGGCCTGCTCTAGCCCACCACCCCCTTCTCAGAAGCTCGTTCATCCAGCACTCATCACAGGCGTCCTCTTTACTCTCGCCTCCTGCCACATCTTCCCTCAGTTGACGGTGGCCCACGCCCAGAGCCTCCCCCGCCACACCCTTTGGAGCCTCCCCCTGCCGCACCCTCAGCTCCCTGACCGGGGACTTGGTTGATTCTCTTGCCTCTGTATCCCGAGTGTCTGCCACCAGACTCTGCTATTTTATTTTAGTTCAAAAACTTACAACTGGGTATTCTAGCTTATGCCTATAAGTCCAGAAGCTGAGAGGCTGAGGCAAGGGAATTGCTGTGAGTTCAGGGGCCAGCCTAGGCTACAGAATGAGCCGCTGCCTCGAAGCAACCACAGCAACAACGCCCGAGTTCCAGCTTGCAGGCCGTAGTCTAAGCATGTGAATTCCAGCACAGTTCTTAGAGAATTTGGAAGCTCAGTCTTATCACTGGACAGATGAGGTCACGGCACCTCAGGAAGAGACTGCGTGACCCCAGACAACACCATCTTGTTCTGGTGCTGGTCCTGCTCCTTCCTCAGGCTTCTGACACCCCCACCCCACCCTTCCCAGTAGCTGGTGCCTTGCCGATCAGTGGGCTACGGAACCCACACTCTCGAACACATCTGACTGCGTGGACCAGTCTGTTGGTGTGGAAGAGGCCCCTGTGCCCTCCACGGTGGCTCTGAGAGCATCCCTTCTCCCCGTGAAAGTCTCCCCTTTCACCTGCACTGCCCTCAGTGCTGAGCTTTCCCAGTAGACCAGTATGTTCCACTCTCCCATCCTGGGAGAAAAAAATCTTGGCTTCATAGACCCTCCAGCCACTGCCTATTTGGGGTGCCTTTTTCACTTATTTAAAATTTTTAATTGTCGCACAACAATTTATATGTGTGATGTTTAGATGCATGCGTGTAACATGTAATGCTCAAATTTGAGAAATTAGTATATTGATGTCTTCGAGTGTGTGTGACTTCTGTGTGGGGATAACAGGCGGAAGCCTCTTCCTGGCTACTTTGAAATCTGTATGATATTTAGCCAGTCCCCCTAGTGCAAGAAAACCCCACCTGATTCCTCTGTACCAGCCTTGCCGCTCCTGCAGGGGGAAGCTTCTCCCTCAGCCTGGCCCACTGGGTGATGTTCCTGGGCTGAATCTGGTGACACCATCTGGTCTATTTCCGCTCTAATGGCTCCTGCCACCCGCCTGCACCCCCGATGATGGGCTCCCTTGGAGAACCTCAGCCCAGCGACCTTATGTCTGAGTCATGCTGTCTAGTGAGCGAAGGCTCAAGAGTTCAGAAGGTGCAAACAGAGCCCAGTCAGCAACACCAGCCCTCTAGCTGCTCTCCACCAGCACTCCCCACCCCGTAGCCCTCTCCCTTTCTCTCTTTCCCCCCACATGGAAACAGTTGGCTTTCAAAGAACACCCAGAGTGCAACCATGTTCATAGCCCCTCTGTCCCCCTGGTGACCACCATGGCAGGTGACCCACGGCTCCTGACTGCTTCTGTTTCCACCCTGGCCTGGCATCGATCTTCTAAGTAGCAACTATCCTTTAATAATGGCTCTGATAAGTTCTCTCCATTCACAGCTGTCTTCACGTCTCCACCAGAGACCCCAGAGGGTGCAGAGGCTCCTGGCACACTACACCCCACACTGGCCCCCTGTGGGCTCCCTCGCATCCTGACCATCACACTCCTCATCCTGAGACACAGCCCACCATGCTGTGCCCAGGGCCCATTCCCTCCACCCACTTCCTCCAGGCTACTTCCTCACTGCCCTCTCGCGTCCTCCCCTTCCCCCGCAAATACTCTAGCCTTGCTGGTCCTAAGCACCTGATTCCCTTTCTCAGGTGTTCCACTCTCCTGTGGTGGGGGCTGTACAGTGTGTGTGTGTGTGTGTGTGTGTGTGTGTGCGTGCGCGCGTGTGCACGTGCATATACATGTGTGTGTATGTATGTGTGTGTGCATGTATACGTGTGTGCATATATACGTGTGTGTATGTGTGTGTGCATGTGTGTAGGGCAGACGCTGCTTGGAAGCCCTTGCTCACTGCTCTTACCCAGCACCTAGAACAACATTCAGATGTAATGAGTGTGCTTGGCAATTAATTAAATCAATGGTTAAAGGGACATGTCAGGATCATGCACAGCTTAGGGTTCCTGCTCAAGACAAATTCAGTTTCTGGAGAAGACAGATATACTACCTGACTGATGTGCAGGCAGCCATTTCCATTTGCCCCTCTCTGATGCTGCCCTTGTTGAACCTGGGAGGAGGGTCACTCGGGCAGCAAGCTGCAGCCCCTCTCACCCACCTGCTCCCGGTCCCCACCTGCAGCCCCTCTCACCCACCTGCTCCCCGGTCCCCAGCTGCAGCCCCTCTCACCCACCTGCTCCCTGGTCCCCACCTGCAGCCCCTCTCACCCACCTGCTCCCCGGTCCCCAGCTGCAGCCCCTCTCACCCACCTGCTCCCCGGTCCCCACCTGCAGCCCCTCTCACCCACCTGCTCCCCGGTCCCCCTGCAGCCCCTCTCACCCACCTGCTCCCGGTCCCCACCTGCAGCCCCTCCCACCCACCTGCTCCCCGGTCCCCACCTGCAGCCCCTCCCACCCACCTGCTCCCCAGTCTCCAGCTGCAGCCCCTCTCACCCACCTGCTCCCCGGTCCCCACCTGCAGCCCCTCTCACCCACCTGCTCCCGGTCCCCACCTGCAGCCCCTCTCACCCACCTGCTCCCCGGTCCCCAGCTGCAGCCCCTCTCACCCACCTGCTCCCGGTCCCCACCTGCAGCCCCTCTCACCCACCTGCTCCCCGGTCCCCACCTGCAGCCCCTCTCACCCACCTGCTCCCCGGTCCCCCCTGCAGCCCCTCTCACCCACCTGCTCCCCGGTCCCCAGGTGCAGCCCCTCTCACCCACCTGCTCCCCGGTCCCCAGGTGCAGCCCCTCTCACCCACCTGCTCCCCGGTCCCCAGGTGCAGCCCCTCTCACCCACCTGCTCCCCGGTCCCCAGCTGCAGCCCCTCTCACCCACCTGCTCCCCGGTCCCCACCTGCAGCCCCTCCCACCCACCTGCTCCCCGGTCCCCACCTGCAGCCCCTCTCACCCACCTGCTCCCCGGTCCCCACCTGCAGCCCCTCCCACCCACCTGCTCCCCGGTCCCCACCTGCAGCCCCTCTCACCCACCTGCTCCCCGGTCCCCACCTGCAGCCCCTCCCACCCACCTGCTCCCCGGTCCCCAGCTGCAGCCCCTCTCACCCACCTGCTCCCCGGTCCCCACCTGCAGCCCCTCTCACCCACCTGCTCCCGGTCCCCACCTGCAGCCCCTCTCACCCACCTGCTCCCCGGTCCCCACCTGCAGCCCCTCTCACCCACCTGCTCCCCGGTCCCCACCTGCAGCCCTCTCACCCACCTGCTCCCCGGTCCCCTCTCACCCACCTGCTCCCCGGTCCCCACCTGCAGCCCCTCCCACCCACCTGCTCCCCGGTCCCCACCTGCAGCCCCTCTCACCCACCTGCTCCCCGGTCCCCACCTGCAGCCCCTCTCACCCACCTGCTCCCCGGTCCCCACCTGCAGCCCCTCTCACCCACCTGCTCCCCGGTCCCCACCTGCAGCCCCTCTCACCCACCTGCTCCCGGTCCCCACCTGCAGCCCCTCTCACCCACCTGCTCCCCGGTCCCCACCTGCAGCCCCTCTCACCCACCTGCTCCCCGGTCCCCACCTGCAGCCCCTCTCACCCACCTGCTCCCCGGTCCCCACCTGCAGCCCCTCTCACCCACCTGCTCCCCGGTCCCCACCTGCAGCCCCTCCCACCCACCTGCTCCCCGGTCCCCACCTGCAGCCCCTCTCACCCACCTGCTCCCCGGTCCCCACCTGCAGCCCCTCTCACCCACCTGCTCCCCGGTCCCCACCTGCAGCCCCTCTCACCCACCTGCTCCCCGGTCCCCACCTGCAGCCCCTCCCACCCACCTGCTCCCCGGTCCCCTCTCACCCACCTGCTCCCCGGTCCCCACCTGCAGCCCCTCTCACCCACCTGCTCCCGGTCCCCACCTGCAGCCCCTCTCACCCACCTGCTCCCCGGTCCCCACCTGCAGCCCCTCTCACCCACCTGCTCCCCGGTCCCCACCTGCAGCCCCTCTCACCCACCTGCTCCCCGGTCCCCTCTCACCCACCTGCTCCCCGGTCCCCACCTGCAGCCCCTCCCACCCACCTGCTCCCCGGTCCCCACCTGCAGCCCCTCTCACCCACCTGCTCCCCGGTCCCCAGCTGCAGCCCCTCTCACCCACCTGCTCCCCGGTCCCCACCTGCAGCCCCTCTCACCCACCTGCTCCCCGGTCCCCTCTCACCCACCTGCTCCCCGGTCCCCACCTGCAGCCCCTCCCACCCACCTGCTCCCCGGTCCCCAGCTGCAGCCCCTCTCACCCACCTGCTTCCCGGTCCCCAGGTGCAGCCCCTCTCACCCACCTGCTCCTGGTCCCCACCTGGCCTCTGACAGTTTGCAGGAGCTCGACTCAGCCTTTACCTTCCTGGCCACGCTCTCTCTGGACCTTAGGAAGCAGCTGGGAAAGGAGTCAGGTTCTCTGTATGACGGCATGGTGGCCGTAAGTTCCTTCATCTATTAAGGAAAGGCAATAGTTTGAGCCTAGCGTGCTCCATGTGGCCTGGAAAGGTGACACAGGACAAAAGAGAGGCGAGACGTGCAGGTAACATGACAGACGTATAGGACAGGCGGCAAGACCCTCTAACCCAGTTTGGGGTCTATACCTTGGACTTCATTCTACACAATCAGAGGCAAACATACAGATACTTATGTGCTATGGTTGGCGTATCACCTGGCTATCTGAGTGCCACCCAGGGTCCACTGTGACTATAGGCTTAGTTCCTAGGGTGGTGGTACTGGGAGGGATGGAAACTTGAAAGGAAGTCCCTAGGTCATTGGAAGATCATCCTCACGAAGAGGTTGTGGGGTTCTAGCCTGTGCCTCTCTTTGCTCTCCTTGGATCATGAGCCTTTTGGTCCACCACATGTGTCACCGCCACGTGCCAACTTCACTGGAACTCAGCCCACGCTGGTCCAGCCCTGGCAGGCCTTACATGAGTCAGGTGCTCAGGAGCTGAGGCTGCCCTTAACCACCAGAAGTTTTCAGGAACTGGTACACTCCTGTTCTCCACCCTTGAGCATCCTGAGCCAGCTGTGGATGGTGGGTACACCCTGGATCCTTGCTGGGGCTCCCGTGCACTTCAGACACACTCAGATGTTCACTATGATAACTTCCTTACCTTTTGTCCCCTGGCCTAATTCTTTCTGGGGATAAATTCCTAAGAAATAGTCACCAGGGCATAACGTATGTACAATGTCACAGTTTGTTACCGATTAGAGCATAATGCAAAATGGAGAGCACCAACTAGATACAAAACAGAAGGGAATTGGTTACTAAGATGTCATTTCTAGTCAGCTGAGCCATCTCTCCAGCCCTTCCCCACCACTAAGGATCAATAACGCATATAGGGTACAAAAACCTCAAAGGTAGTCTCGAATCGACAATCCTCTCCGCCCCAGCCTCTCCAGTGCTGGGATTACAGGTGTGTACCACCAAGTGTCCCATATTTCCTTCTTGAACTATGACCTTAAAGTGAGCAAGCTCAGAAATATGCCTGTCCCAAGGTGCTTTTCTGTAGGAATAGATAGGCCCGACAAAAATTCCCATGCTTCCTTTGCGGAGGGAATTGCTTTAGAAATAACACCTGTACGCTCCTTACCCGATGCAGGTAATGCATCTTCATTTTAAAATTATTTTTACTATTTTGCATGTGTGTACGTTTATGAATACATGTACATGTGTGTGCACGTGACGTGGATTGGAGAAGGAAATGGGGGTGGGACTGACGTGTCCGTATTCTGTCTTGGGGTCCAGCAATGGTTGCTTCATCAGACTGGTTTTGAGGGGAGTATCATGACATTGTGGGGTAATGCCCTCCTCTGTGGACAGAGAAGTAAACCCTCAGTGTGAGAGGGACGAAGCCCCATCCTTATTAGCCCCCCGAAGTCTGAAGTTTGGGGTGATGGAGTAGACCATTGCTTATTCTGCCAGGGAGTGATTCAAGGAAAGAGGCCATTCACCAGGACCAATGACAGACGGCTGACCGGAGAACTGTGGGACGGATATAGGTTGGATGGAATAGTCTAGAATGGAAACAGAGGAACAGAGATGTCTCCCACATGTCTTCATCCTCAACTTAGAGCTGAGTTTGTCTCAAGCATGGAGTCATCCTAGAAACGTCCATAAATGGACCCAGCTGAGATTCCGGGGGCAGGGGGGATGCCAGGGCAATGAGGTCAAAGCATTTGCTCAGGTCCCTACAGACTACGCCAGCTTATTCTCATACAGGGGGAGAAGGGCTGCCAGTTACTCTGGCCCATTCTATGGTGGTCATCTGGGGCCTCCCCTGTCCTCTGAGCTGTGCAAAACAGTGGCTGCCAGGCACAACACTGCCCTGGTGACCACATGTTATTTATTAATTATTATTATCATTGTAATCTTTTGATATGAATCGCGTCATTCCCCTCCTCCCTTTTCCTCCTGCCAGTCTCTCCACTATCCCTGCTCTCTTCCAATCCCAGGTGTGAGATTCCTCTTGCTGAGTGAGCTGTAAGCAGAGCTAGAGAGCTGCTGGTTATCCTGAAGGTGTGAACACCACTACTGCAACCCCAGGTTTGGTCATTGTTGTGGCTCAGGGGCATCAAAGTTGGGTAGGACTGACTGCTTCCCTTCTTTGGAAGTCTGCATGGCACCTTCTCGTACCATGAAAGCTAGTCCTAGGGGAGGATGCTTTCAGGTCAGATCCAGCTTGAGTGACTCCATCTTTGAAATGCCACACATGACTCCACTTTGAGTGCATGGTGACTCTATCTTCCTTGTTTGTGCATGTAAACAATCATGCTTGTCCAGCATGAAGCATGAGGTCCAGACTGATGAATAACTTACTCCTGAAAGCAAAAAACAAAAACACCGTCACTTGCAAACCTACCAAAGTAGAGCAGGAGCAGGTGTACTCAGGGGCAGCGTAAGATGCCCCGCAAAGCAAGCCTGTGAGCCGAGCACACCGAACATACTTCCCCTCACCTGGGACTATCAACACAGCACCCCGAGACCAAGATGTGTCAGACACATCTCATGTTTTCCCACAGCCTTATCCAGGAAAGCTGTCGTAGGAAAGGACCTCTGCCTCCGTCCCCAGGCTTCAGCTGGAGCCAGTTCAGCCCCTTGACAGCAGGGAGACCAAGCATAAGCCAAGACCACAGGCACATGAGGAACTCCACAGGATTCGGCTTCACTCTGCCGTGAATACCAACGGTGTGAAGGTTGTATGTGAAGTGTGATCTCAGAGTTACTATTAGTAATTAAGATCGAAGTAAAGCCGGGGTTCCCAACCTTCCTGATGCTGCGAGTCTTTATCACAGTTCCTCGTGCAGTGCTGACCCCCAGCCATAAAATTATTTTTGTTGCCACTTCATAACTGTAACTTTGCTACTGTTATGAATTGTTATATGAATATCTGATATGCAGATGGTCTTAGGCGACCCCTGTGAAAGGGTCACTCACCCTCAAAGGAGTCACGACCCACAGGTTGAGAACTGCCGCACCAGAGCCTCCAGTATCTAAAAAAAAAAAAAAATTAAGGTAGCTCTCACCACCTCACCAATAGAAATAAAAGTTAAACGTTTAAAATTTTGTTTGAAAATATTTTTATAACAATGCATCGTCTCTGAAAAGATACCTAATAAACAGTAATAGTATTTTCTGCAGATGCTAACACAAATTACCATAAATCTGGTTGTTTTGAACAACAGAAACTTGCTATTTTGAGGTTCTGGAGGCCAGGAGTCTCCAGGCGAGTGGAGCTGCGCTCTCCAAAGGCTATCCGGGAACCCCTCCCAGTTGGTTCCAGTTCACTGAGTCAGCATTGCTCCCTCCATCTTTGCCCTGCCTCTTCCCGAGTTTCCCTGGCTTTGGCATATTCCTCTCCTTCCATTTATCAAATCAGACGTTGGGCACGTCTTTTGAGTGGGCTTTCTCTAACCTACAGCTATGATTTCAGGAGCGGGCAGAAGAACCTTCCAATGTACATTTACTTAAACTTGACAGCCAGTGAAGGTGGGCGGTAGGGCCACAGACTGGTGCCCAGCGGCTGGGCTAGGGGTGGATCTGAAACGGGTAGGAGCTGCTTTGGGGCAACTTATGGCGGGGCATAACTAATGAGGGACGAGAACTCAGCCAAGGGGCAGCCCCCCCCCCACCAGGTGTCCTCCTCGCCCCCTGGAGAATGCAGTGGAGGGTGTGGGATGAGACGTGACTGCTCCTCTGGCTCCGTCTGTTACAGAACCCAGGACACACAGCTTCCCCTTTCCTCATCTCCACACACACACACACACACACACACGCACACACACATCACACTGGACGGAGGCTTCTTGGGTATATGGAGACCCTCTGTGTACAGCTTCACTGTCCACTGGGTGGGTCTGGAGGGTGAGAAGTCTGGCGTCCCAGAGGGAGCATGAGAAAGCCGTTCTGGGGGACTTTCTTGCTGCAGGTAGCCTTGGTGAGGAAGCTGGCCAGAGCCTGGTTCGCTGAAGCAAGCCAGAGAGTGTCCGGCCCTTTCAGAGTAATCGTGAATGAGCTCCTTGCCAAGATGGTAGGCTATTTAGTGGACTCCAGTGGGCTCTCTTGGAGAGCGTTAAAGACAGCAGCCTCAGACTCCAGGACCTGAGCAGTAGTCGTCTGGGATCCTGAAGCTGCTTTGCTTCTGAGCAGAGCCTGGCCTTGGGCCTTCCCTCCAGCACCTGCTCTGAGCCAGAGTGGTGGGCTCCCTCTGCAACTCCTGCCCAGCACACGGTTGATAACCACTGGATCCTTCCTCCACTGAGTTCTTGGCTACAGAGTGTTAAAAACCAATACCAAAACAAAAACAAAAACCAGAAACAGACTGAATCTTCAGACCCCCCAATGCCGCCAAGCTTGTGCTTACAGTGGAGTTTGAGTCTCGGGCATCTCTGAAGATTCAAATGTGGAGTCTTTGTAAAATCGTCTCTCGAGGTGGGTGTACCTGGAACCCAAAGAAGGCAGTTTCCTCTAGGTAGGCTATGGTGCGGAGGGTGCAGGCAGCAGAGGGGTGCAGGCCAGGGAGGGTCTCCAGGCTGTATGGAGCACAAAGTCTAGGCCAGTGGAGAGAAATCAGTGGGCAGTCAGGTGTCTATACCGGATATGGACTAGGGTCATGGGTCACAGCCAGGAGGCCTTTGGAAAGTTAATATTGCTGGAGGAAGAAGTAAGAGGGGGTGGCTGGCAGACTCCGGAAACGCTAAAGAGGTGGGCTCGGCATAGCTCTGACTTGGCCCGACTTTTAGCCCAATTAGGATTTGGGGTTTCCGTCCTGTCTCTGAGCGTCATTTGACGCTGTCTGGGGAGGGCGAGGCCGAAACCCGATCCTTCAGTCCCCGGGTCCCGTTAATGGTTAATCAGAGAGGATCTTCCGATGGGGCTCAGGTGGCGTGATCTCCCGGCCCCCAAGCCAGCACCCACACCCTGGAAGGCCTCCGCCCCCACGTGGACGCTCGGGCTGCTGGTTGGTGCAGCTTCCCTCGCGGTCTCAGACTGGACGGCTGAGCCGGTGCTTGGGGTCCCGGGGACCTCCCAGCCCGCAGCCCCGGTGCCCGGTGCCCGGTGCCCGAGTCCCACGCGTCCTTCCCGCCGCCGCGCGCACCTCTCCTCACGCCATGGGCACCCGCTGCTCCGCGCGGCCTCGGTGGCCGCCGCTCCTGCTGCTGCTGCTGCTGCTGCTGCGCCCCTCGGGCGCCGGTGGCCAGGACGAGGACGCCGACTACGAAGAGCTGATGCTTGCCCTCGGGACCCTGGAGGACGGCCCGGCCGATGCGGCCCCGCATGTGGCCACCGCCACCTTCCGCCGGTGCTCCAAGGTGCGGCCGGGGGATGCCCGCGTGCGGTGGCGCTCTCCGAGGGTCTTCTCTGCTCATCCAGCCCCGGGGTGCGGGGTAGGGGAGCGAGACCCAGAGCAGCTGCACCTTGTGGCAGAGAGTGGTGGGGTGGGACGGGGTGGGGGGGGGGAGGCCACGTGCTAACGGCACCGCGAGGCTTGGTTCCCACGGTGTGGGGAGGGTGCTGCCGGTGAGGTCATCAGAGAGGGGGTCCTCCGAAGTAAGGCATCTTGAGACCACCGGAAGGCGGAGAACTCCGGAGGCACCTTCTCAACTGAGTGCGACAGTCCCCCTGGGTGCCCGTTGGGCTCTGTGGGCCTTGAGCTACGGTAAGGGTGTCAGGGCTGCGTGACTGAGGGCACCGGTGGGTGAGCGAGTGGGTGGGGTCAGCTTCCTGGAAATATCTGGCGCTGGCCCTGCGCCACAGGAAGCTCCTGCCTGAGGTGGAGCAGTTCCCTCCAAGGTAATCTTCCCAGGGCTCCACTGAGGTTCTTTGCCCGCTTGGAAATGAATTTGGGGTTGGAGGTTGGAGTTACTTACCTGGCTCTGGGTGGCCCAGTTACTTTGTCTTGAGCTTTTGTGAAAAGGGAAGTGGCGGTTCTTAGGTGACTACATGTGACCTTCGGATGTAAAGGGGGTCGAGGGTGGGGGAGACCACTGATGGGATTATGACCCGCTGCAGTGTGACCATCTGGCCTCAATTCCTGGGGCAGAAGGGAGAACGGGCTTCCCAGAGCTTCGTGGCCCCAACCCGAGTGCTGCTGGGCTGGTATCGGGTTCTCAACTCGAAATACCACTTAAAATGTTCCCTGAGCTCAAAGAGGGATGTGGAGCCATGGCCAGGGTAATAAAGGGCATTCTAAAGCCAGACATGCTATAGTCTTGGCTTTCCGGAGGCTGAAGCAGAAGGATTGTGAATTCGATCTACATAGCACGTGCTACATAGCACGACCTTGCCACAGACAAATAAGGCAGTTCTAATCACCACTGGCCCCAAAGCAACTCTCACAGGAAGTCCTGGGTACCCTGTTCTGAGAGGTGAGTGAGCGGAAGTGAGTACCTGAGGGGTCCCGTAGGTCCTAAAGGTTACTTACTCATTCATTCAGTGAATGTTTTATGGGAATAAAATTTAGAATGAAAAGAGTTTGACAAGGAATTTTAGTCCAGTCCTTTTATTTCAGCCATGAAAAACCGAGACCCAGAGTGAGGGGGGGAACCCTGGCTTCCATTGCAGAGTACCCTCCAATTCTGTAGCTTTTCATTTGACAGAGGGCCTGCTAGATAGAGCTTTGAAGCATAAGTAGGAGCTCAGCCAATGAAGGTGGCATGGGAAGTTTCTTCCAGAGGAGAAGTGGCATGGGACGCTGCAGAGCTGGGGGAGGCAGGGAGGAGTCAGGTTCACGTGTCTGCAGCCCCTCTCTGTCTTCTGAGATGTGAAACGTCCTGAACCCGAAAGGGTCAACTGAAACCCAGTGTTTCAGTCGATGAAAAAGCTGTACCTGATCTGACTCGAGGTTATCATTCCATCCGTGTGAGCGTATTCAGACATTTGCTGCATTGACCCCTCAGCTGACTCCTCCTTCTCTATCAAAAAGCCAAGTGAGGTCTGAATCCCCAAATCCAGCTGTCACTGAGGGCTTGGGCAAAGGGCTGCAGACTGCGCTTCTCTGGCGAGAGTCAAAGGTGCATGCACAGGGTGGGTTAAAGGAGAGGCCATGGAGGAGCATTGAGAGTTCAGCCATTAGGTGCTGGGGATCTGGGGAAGGTTTTTGAGCAGGTGCCTCTGCTCTTGACTCTCCTGTGCACGGGTGTGTTATCTGACCCCCTTCACCGGTCATCTCTTCTGCCAAGCTGTAGTACACACTCATCTCCTCTGAGCATCCTTGCAGGTGTACCTTGGGTGTGTTATGGGCCCTGTAACACAAGAGCTATCTGGGGCTCGAAGAGGTTGAGTGATTTCTTATGGTCAAAGGGCTAGTAAATACAGGGGGTGGGATTAAGGTCTGAAGCCTTCGGGTTTTCTCCTCTGGGCTGCTCTGGAAGGGAGTCAGAGGTGCGACTAGGAAGGCCTTTGGGTGGTCAGCTGAGTGACCAGGTTGAGTCCCTAGAGAGCTGGTTGTGTATGGAGGCTTCCAAGTGTGGCCATGCCTTCCCTTCCTGCCGACTTCCAAGCTTGGAAATCCATACACTGCAGCCACACCAACAGTCGCTTTGCTGGTGGATTTGTGTTTTATACATAATTTGGCTCCTTCTCTCTCTAGTTTGTCCACTCTGCTTCCTTGGCTTCACTCCTAGTCTGTAGGCAGGACTGGAACGTAGCATGCACGTGATTGACTTCCCACACTAGCCTGTGTGTGAACGCTGTTCCCATAGAACAGTACTTACTTCCCTGGGAGGAATACCTCCACCCACCCAAGGGATGCTGCCGGAAAGATGCTTTATCTCCCCTCTTTAGCAGTGCAGGGTAGGCATTCAAGGACCTCATGGAAACACTTTTTCAGGCATAGAAATCTTTTCAGGCTCTGACACAGCAGAGTTATTGATCCACTGTCTGATCATCATACCACCTTTGTCTCTCAAACACTGTCCTTTGTCATCACCCATAAGCTCTTCGGTGGTGATCAACATGGAAGGATTAGCATTTTGATTCTGTGCTGTGTAGTGGTACGTTGCCGGGCGGCTCAGCAAACAGGACAAGGAAGCATTTCATAGGTGTAAAAGCTGCCAGACCTCAGCAGAGGGAACCACTATCATGGAAAGTGCCACAGACAATGGCACCCTGAGCGTCTCAGCTCAGGTGTTTTCATCAATACAGAACTCCTCAGATGTTCTACTGATAGCACATGCAGCTCATAAGCAATCAAACATCCACACAAATCCAACACCTGCAGACAACAGTGCACAAAACAATTATTTTATACATAACTAAAAACAAACTTTTACAACAGTGCTGTTTGATTAACAGCCTCTTTATGCCACTAAGTTGTGAATTGAAGGGATTTAGAAGGGCAAATCCTGGCCAGCATGTCCCAGTCATGGGGTATTGTGTGATCTGTATCAGCTATCCCTCTCCACAGTTCTGAAATATATGGAGATGTAGCTTCAGAAGAGAGCATGGCATGTTTAAAACCCCAAGCATCTTATAGGAGATAGGCTCATGCATGTGTTCCCCACTGAGTAAAAGTATCATCAACTCTATGCCCAAGAAGCTGGAAATACACCAGGGCTACAAGAGGTGAGGTTAGGTATGCCTCAGATCCTTCCCTTAGAGCTAGCCGCTCTAATGCAAAAAGCACCACCTTGTAGAGGTGCAGAGGAAGGGCTAGCAGAGAATGATTTGTCTTCTGAATCATCAGAGGAATCAGAGGACTGGGAATAAGGGGGAGTGGAAGGCTGAAGGCAAGGCTCTTGTACTTTGTAACCCTTCTGTCTGGAGTAGCTGCCTGTACTGTAGTTTTTCCTTGTATGGTAGGGCAGGAGTGGTTTGCAGAGGCTGAATTACTAAAGTGATCAGATTAAAAGGGTCCAGACATTTAATGGGCTCATCTCTTCTTGCCCATGACCTTATTTAAAATATCACGAAACACCTTCCCGTTGCTTTATGTGCAATGTGCTCTAAGGTGGCAGCAGTGGCAGTGTGAGTCCATATATTCTGACAGGTCATAGAAATCTGTTTGTTTTTTTGTTACTCCCCCCCTCCCCCAACACACACAATGCTTTTAGCACTGTGCACAATAAGCACATGTGGTCTTCCCTTTTGCTTTCGTTTTGGGCCATGGGTACCCCAGTGTCCTGGAGTGGGCTCCTTGTATGCTTACCAGAACCACATACCTCTCACTAGATTCCCTATGTTTTGGTCAGGTCCTTGTTCGGGTGCCACATGTTTCAGTCTGCCAATGATGGTACAACTCAAGATTCAGCAGAACCAGGGGCCTTAAGGCTATGCTGCACAAGAGCCTTTTCGTTTTTTGTTTTTGTTCGTTGTTTTTTGATTTTTCGAGAAAGGGTGTCTCTTTTGTGACTCTGGCTGTCCTGGAACTGACTCTGCAAACCTTGAACTCACAAAGATCCACCTGCCTCTGCCTCCCGAGTGCTGGGATTAAAGGTGTGCGCCACCACCACCTGACTTTTTTTTTTTTTTTTGGTTTGCACATGAGCCTTTATTGGTATTCTGTGGAGTGTTTATTTGGATAATTCAGAGTTCAAAGTAGAGACAGAGAAACAATGAAAAATATACGTATTATTTATGATTTCTTTCACCAGATGTGTTCAGGAGACAGAAGGTCTCATGCCAATGCACTAAGCTGTTTACTAAGGAGGGGAGACAAAAGATCTTTCCTGAGGCATTCCTTGGGCAGGCAGAGACATTCTTCCCAAGGAACTAAATGAAGTTCTGTTGCAGAAGTTTAAGTTATATATAAAATAATTGTTTTATATACTGTTGGGTGAGGGGCTGTCTAGGGTATTCTGTATTGTCTGCAGGTGTTGGGTTTACGTGGCGGATGTTAATTGCTAATGATCTGCACGTGCTATCAGTAGAACACCTGAGGCGTTCGGAAAGAATAAAAACACCTGAGCTCAGATGCTTGGGGTTCCACGGTTGATTGAGTATGGCGCTGGCCAGGATGGTGGTTCCCTCTGTTGAGTCACCACAACAGCCAAAGAACTACAAAGTTCCACAGGAACAGAGTTTACACAACAAGAGAACGTGGGAGAGTCTGCTATGTGCATGCCACGCTGGGATGAAGTCACTGTGGGTCCGCTGGGGCTCTCATGTCCTCTGCTTCTCTTCCTCCCTGGAGAACAGGAGGCCTGGAGGCTGCCAGGTACCTATGTGGTGGTGCTGATGGAGGAGGCCCAACGGCTGCAGACTGAGCAAGCCGCCCGTCGCCTACAGACCCGGGCTGCTCGCCGGGGCTACGTCATCAAGGTTCTACATATCTTCCATGACCTCTTCCCTGGCTTCTTGGTGAAAATGAGCAGTGACCTGCTGAATCTGGTGAGCTACTCTCTTGGGCATGGGACTTCCCAGGAGGGATGGACTTCCATTTCCATGTCTAGGCTGACCTTAGTGTGCTCACTTCTGAGAGTCAGGCCAGTGAGTGCCTATGAGCTCTTCCTGGGCCCCGGCTGCTGGCTCCTGGTTCCATCAATAGCTAGCTGCCTTGTAACCTGACTGTGACCCAATGCTGTGTCTACATTCACTGGAGGACAGAAGGGACCATGAGACAGCTGGCAGCAGAGATTGGCCCTTACCCCATGGCCTGCCTGCCAATATTCCTGTCTGGTTTGTCCACTGTCTGTGAGAATCTATGGTGACAAGGCCTGGGACATTAGCACTTATAGAGTGTCAAAGGTGTCAGGTTCTTCTCTTCTGGGGCAGGGAAGTCTTTCTCCATCACCCCTCCGAGTGCTACACCCTTCCTTGCTGAAGAAAGTAGAAGGGGTGTGGGCTATTGCCTGCCCTCCCTGCTCTCCTCCCTATCATAAGCACTCCAGGTTCTCATCTGCATGCCAGTTCCCCTCCCTACTGGGTTCTCCCAGCCTCCTGTCCACACTGAGGTCTCAGGGCTCAGCTTGTGCAGCCTCCACCGTGCACCGTGCATGCACCCTGTCTTCTGGCTCGGGTCACTGCTGCCCCAGCGTTTAAACTGACTTAACATCCCGTGACTAAGTGACTGTGGGGCATGGATAGGGTGTGGAGAGGGGCACAGTGCAGGAGGACATCAAGGCAGTGCCTTCTGTCCATCTGCTGTGCACTTTAACAAGCATCTTCCGTGGCTGCAGATGAAGGAGGTGGAGATGACCAGAGGATGCCAGAGCAGTTAGCTAGTGCTGTGCTCTCAGTACAACGGGGAATGAGCAGGACACCTGGAGTGCCAGGTGGCAGGCAGGTGGCAGGCAGGTGGCAGGCAGGTAGCAGACAGATGACAAGCAGGTGGTAAGCAGGTAGCAGGCAGGTGGCAGGCAGGTGGCAGGCAGATGACAAGCAGGTAGCAGGCAGGTGGCAGGCAGATGACAAGCAGGTGGTAAGCAAGTGGCAGGCAGGTGGCAGGCAGGTGGCAGGCAGGTGGCAGGCAGATGACAAGCAGGTGGTAAGCAGGTGGTAGGCAGGTGGCAGGCAGGTGGCAGGCAGGTGGCAGGCAGGTGGCAGGCAGATGACAAGCAGGTGGTAAGCAGGTGGTAAGCAAGTGGCAGGCAGCTGGCAGGCAGGTGGCAGGCAGGTGTCTGTTGAGCGGGGAAACCAGCTCTGGACAAGAGGCTCTGGGAAGTTGATCTTTGGCACTTCAGAAGGTGCCATGGCCAGCCCAGTGTCTCACTAGTTTATTTAACTTAGAGCAGGTGCCTGTATTTCCCAAGACTCCCTGTAAGTCAGATGTGTTGATGGGAGGCATCATTGAGGGACTAGTGGAGAGTGCTGATTATTATTATTTTTTTTATATAGAGATAGGTTGATCCAAGCTGGCCTCAAACTCACGATTTCCCCAAGCTTCTGGAATGCTTGAATTACAGACAGGTGCCAACATCCCAGTCAAGCATGGACTGTTTAAGCAGATGTTAAGTAAATGACAGAAGGGCAGATTAAGGAACCCTGGGGAAACTGAGGCACCCAGAAATGCCTTGGGCCTCGAGGAGGGGAGGATAAAGAGAGGAAGCTGAAGCTTGGAATGGCCTGATATCTAGGGACGCAGCTGCTGTGAGCCTGCTTAGGAGTAGGGTGCAGGCCCTCGATCTGAACATCCTGGAGGCCTCCGCCTGGGAGTCTGGAGCTGTGGTCTGCAGGGTAGGTGCAAAGGCCAGGGGATGGGGATGCAGGCAGACACGCAGCCCAGCACTGGTGTCCTGATTTGAGCGTGAAGTTTAGGCACTAAGAATCGTCCCTGAAGCTGGGCATAGCTGACTGCCATGTGAGATGTGGAGCCCAGAATCCTTCTGACCGGTCATGTGGGTTCAGCTACTGGAGTTTACAGAGCACTATGTTCCCTAACCAGACAGGAGTAAGGGTGCTGGCTCCTGGTCTATCTTCTGGGCCTCAGGAGGGTGACTTTGGGACAATGTGGGTAGGCGCTGGCTGGAGACGTGGACAGCAGTTGGCTCAGGTAGGGATGATGTGGGCTGCTGTTAGCTAAGGGGCTTTGGGACCTAAGTGCTGTGGCTCTCTGGCTTCTTCTGCAGGCCCTGCAGTTGCCTCACGTGGAGTACATTGAGGAAGACTCATTTGTCTTCGCCCAGAGCATCCCGTGGAACCTGGAGCGGATTATCCCAGCCCGGTACCAAGCGGAGGAATACAGCTCCCCCGGTAAGGTCCCCAGTAAGCAAGCCCCCAGTCTCCCCTGGCTTGGCCCCGACCCTCCCTCTTTCTAGGGCTCCAGAGTCTGCACTGGCATCTTCTGCCCTCTGCATTGCTCCGTGCAGGATGCAAACCTTCCCCTCCCCCCCTCCAGCTTCTCATCCTTGTTGGCTTCATTCCCCAATCTGGACAGGCCCGTCGGGCTTCACTTCCCTCAGAGAAGAGGCTAAACCTGACTGACCCACAATCTGTGGGATACCCAGCCCTGTAGACAGACACAGCCTACTCCAGCTGCTCATCTAGATCTATAGTCTCCCAGCTCACCGGGTTCCCCACCTCCAGTACCACCAGACTGCTGGAGGCTCCTTGCTTCTGTCTCTGGGTCTCCTCTGCCCACTGTGTCTTGCTTTCCAAGATGGAGGGAGGTGGCCTGGGCCTGGTAGGACTGTGGATGGCACCGAGCTGAGAAAGGCTGCAGGGTACCTGATTTGGGAAAAGACCAGAGGTTCTGTGGAATCTGAGGTGCCTGTCCCCTGGAGCTTCTAGTATGTAAGGACTGTTACTCTATTGCCTAAATAGATGGGGCATGGATTAGGTGAGATCGATGAAGCCTGGCAGCCGGGAGCATCTGATATTCTTAGGCTGATGGGCTAGTTGGGTATGCAGACAGCCTGGGTGCCCCCTGTGGGTGGCCACAGAGCTCTCTGTACCAGACCAAAGGCTGGGAGGGGCAAGGATCCTTTCCCTTCGGGAATCTTACGCTGCCCCCCTGCCACACCTGCTAGGGACTGGACTTGACTCAGGCCTCCTACAGAGGTGCTCTAAGACTTAGCTGTATTCCCAGCCCCAGGATGAGAAGTTTTTAAAGATCCATTTATTTTTATTTTATGTGTATAAGCTTTGGCTGCATGTATGTGTATGCACCATGTGCATACAGTGCCCACAGAGGTCTTCTGGAGCTGGAGTTACAGATGGTTGTTGGCCACCATGTGGGTGCTGGGAACTGAACCCAGGTCTTCTCCAGAGCAACAGGTGCTCTTAGCCACCGAGTCATGTCTCTAGTCCCCCAGGCTGAGAATTTTTGAGAGTGGCTGCCGGCTTGGGCTCCCCCTTCCGTTCCTCTGTCCTCTTAGATCTCCTTCCAGAGGACCAGGCATGTGCTACCCTCCCCAGGCTCCGCCCACCAAGCCTGCACAGGCACCCCCAGAAAGCTCAGTGCTCACCCCTGCCCTGTGCCTGTTTCTTGGAGCATCTCACCCGCTCAGGGATGGAAGGTGCGGGTGTCAGGCTCGTGATGAGCTTCCCGCGCTGAATCCCACCCAGCCCAGTGTGGGAAGAAGTAGCCTGTCGGCTTACCTGGCCCTTACAGGTGAATCTGTGGATGCGGAGCCTCAGTTTCCTCTCCGGGAATGTGCTGGCTAGCCAGGATGCCAGGCAGCCCTGTTAGTTTCTGTCTGTCTTTTCAGTCTCCTCAGTGAGCTGTGAGAGGCGTATGTCCGGGAGGTTGGTTTATTTTATACTATACTAATATGTTTTAAATGTTCCTCTTGTTTCATATGGAACTGGATACCTCAGGTCACCTCCAGCTCCGTGCCCTTTCTGTGCCTTACTTCTTGCTGTAAAATAAAGATTCGGTAGCATGTACCTTGCAAGGAGCTTGGGGAGACTCCACGAGCTGTCTACTATGTGGGGTGGTAGACAGCTCAGTGCATGAGCAATGACGTTAACCCCACGGTTGTCCTCTCCCCTCTCGTGAACGCTGCTGTGGAAGATGGAGGTGGCCAGGTGGAGGTGTATCTCCTAGATACCAGCATCCAGAGTGGCCATCGGGAGATCCAGGGCAGGGTCACCATCACCGACGTCAACAGTGTGCCTGAGGAGGATGGGACACGCTTCCACAGACAGGTGAGTGTGACTCTCACACTGTCTCAGAGGCGGGAGAGGTGGGCAGAGGTGCTACCCCAGGAGCACTGCCTAACCTTTCCTGCCACCTGTGTGTGTGGGGGGATGTCAGTATGTCTAGGCATCTGCTGATGTCTTATGGGGCGAGCGGACTCTCTCACATGATTCCTGTGTTGATCGAGCAGGCGAGCAAGTGTGACAGCCACGGCACCCACTTGGCAGGTGTGGTCAGCGGCCGGGATGCTGGTGTGGCTAAACGCACCAGCCTGCACAGTGTGCGTGTGCTCAACTGTCAAGGGAAGGGCACGGTCAGCGGCACCCTCATAGGTGAGTGGCACTCCAGGCTCTGTCCTCTGCGCGAAGGTAGCCATAGCTTAGCAGGAACCAGGGGCTCATGGTCAGGTGGTCTCTGCTACAGTTTAAGGTGATAGAGTTGGCAGGATCCCAGAGATGAAGAACGCAGGTGGGAAAATGAGGGTGGGGAGGGGGTAGGGCTCAGTCCGGGTGGGTCTCTGGGTGAGTGCTCTTCCACAGCTCTCCATTGTTCCCTCTGTCCATGCCTTTCGTCCTGCTGTGTTAGACTTGCAAAACCCTGGGGTGATGGAAGCCAGCTTTCCTCTTCTGTGTGCTTATCCCCAAGGCTGGGGGGACTTACTTGGCGTAGGAACCATGACAGATCTTTCCAGACTTTTGCAGGTTACTCCATCGGTCCGCTTGAGCAGGTACCCAGAAGGCTAGGACTTCCATGTATAGGCAGGGGAGACAGAGTGAGGGTGCCCTGCTTACTGCATCTCACTGTGCTGGACACACTATGCGCAAGGCTTGGCACACAACCCGGAGGCTGGCACGAGATGGTTGCTACACAGCCGGTAAACCCAGGCAGAGATGGTGACCTGGCTGAGGCCCACAGCTGGAGCCTGCCAGCCTCTGGGAAGGAGCTGCTAAGGGCTGGACTGTCATCAACCGGCCAATGCTGGCCCTGAGCTGGCCCATGCAGCATGTGGGAGTCAGCTTGGCCTCTGAGCCCTGACTGGGACTTCAGTTTTTCTTTTTTTTGGATTTAGTTTATTTTATGAGCATGAATGTTTTGCCTGCATGTATGTATGTGTTCCAGGTACATACCTGGTGCCAACAGGGGTCAGGAGAGGAGGTCGCATCCTCTGGAACTGCAGCTACAGTTGGTTGTGAGCTACCACATAGTTACTGGGAACTGGACTCAGGTCATCTTCAAGAGCTTCAAGTTCTCTTAATCACGGAGTCATCTTTGCAGCCCTGTGCCTGGGATTTTAGAGCACAGTCACTGACACACGTTTAAATAATCGATAGCCTCTGTCCCATCAGCGACCTCTTGTGCCTGTTCCACCCCCTTTATTGATTGACCTCGGTCCAGCTTGCCACCCCCGAAGGCCACTGTGTAGAGACTGCTCATCCCCAGAAGTCATTATCCTTGCCAGGCTATGGCCTCTGAAGGGCTTCTTGAGGGGGAACTCTTCCTTCTTCCAGGTCCCCACCAGTATGTGGAAAGCTCCTAGGGCAGAGTGGGCTCCATTGAGGGAGCTGTTACTTCCACCCTGGGGCGTCAGGTCTGAGCACAGGTCTACACAAGCCAGGACCTGAGAACCTGTGTAATCACCAATGTCACCTTCACTTCTGGGCCCGCTTCACTGCCCCTTACTTCCTCCTGGTGCGAGAGGCCTCTCCAACCAACCCTTAGGAATATGGTCCCAGACTCCAGTCCCTCCTCAGCCACAGCCCCACAGCAACACCTGCATCCGGTGGGCCCTGAGAGGTTGATGAAAGCCTGAACAAGAATAAGCAGTTAGGGCAGGGCGGCTGGGGTTAGACTTAGGTCCCAGGTTATGGACTGGCGAGAGTTAGAGTTATCTCTGGGGCAGGCCTATGGCACCCTTGATATTCATGCTCCCTCCAATTGAGGAGCAGAGTGTTACAGATGTCGGGGGTGGGGGGGAGTCACATCCTCGTGGTGGATAGTCGTGGGTGTGCTGTGGGCTCTTTAACTCCTGTGTTGTAATATAAACATTTGTCCTGTTTTATAGAGGGTGGGTTGGCAGCTTGTGGTGGATGCCGGGGTGCCCTCTGGTTATTTTGGGTACAAAACTCCAAGTGTGGTTAGGGGGCCTCTGAGCCTCAGAGGGAGGTGGCGGTTTATGAAGCCTGAGGGGGCATCAAAGGGGCGCTCTCGTTTCTAAGGGACTAGGAAGACTAGGAATCTTCTGGAAAATCACAAAAGGAAGTTCGGTGAAGATCCTATAAGTTTGCATATTCATGTTCCCCGAGAAGCAGGTGTGAAGTTCCAAGTGGAGAAAACGTTTCTCTTTTTAAAGCTACTGCTTTTTACAAATTCATTGTTCATTTGACAAATTCATACCTGTGTGTATTTTGGTCATTTTAACCCCTATTATCTTCTCTTATCCCCGCCCCCCACGTTGAACCTTGAGTACCCCGTCTTTCCAAGTCTCCCTTTTATTTCCATGTCTCTGGTTTGTTTGTGACCCACTGAGATTCAGTACAGTTGCTAGCATGAGTGTGCTGGGGGATTTACTGCAGGGTGGCATCTTCGTGCACCGCCATGACCTACTAGTAGCTCCTCAGGGAAGGGTGGGGCTTCATGAGCCTCTCTGTCATTCATGACAGAGTGTTACCCATCCTGAGAGGTAACCGTGGCTACTGTGGGTTCATGAATGCAATGGCCTTGTCATGTTCAGAAGATAATATTTTATAGCGCTCAACTCCTATCCATCCTTTGATTATTTTTTTAAATATATTTTTTATTTTACGTACATTGATGTTTTGCCTACATATATGTCTACGTGAGGGCGTCAGATCCGCTGGAACTGGAGCTACAGGCACAGCTGTGAGCTGCCGTGTGGGTGCTGGGAATTGAACCTGGGTCCTCAGGAAGAGCAGCCAGTGACCTTAACCACTGAGCCATCCCTCCAGCCCCCATCCCTTGATTCTTATGTTCTGTCTTACTCCCTCTTCTATGATGTTCCTTGAGCCTTGTAGGACAGCGGGTTGATAAGGATGTCCCATTCATGGCTGAGTACTCAGAGTCCCTTATTCTCAGAACTTTGGCCGGTTATGAGTTTCTGTATTAACTGCTGGACACTTCAAAAAGAAGCTTCTCTGACCAAGGCGGAGAGAGACACAAATCTGTGGGTATTAACATAATACTTACAAGGCAGTTTGACAACATGACCACTTAGCAAAACAACAGTAGTAGGTTTCCCCGCCAGGGCCTGTTACCTAGCCATGGGTTTTTGACCACGTTTATAGTTCCGGGCACAAATCCTCTCCTGTGGAGTGGGCCTCAAATTCAATCAGAAAGTAGCTGGTTACCCTCATGATAGTAGTGCCACCATTGCACCAGTGAGCACATGTCACTAGGTAGATTAGTATTGAAACTCATAGGGCTTACATCTGGGGAAGACTGTTGACTTTTCTGTCTCACCAGCACGCATATCATCCTTCAGCTGTGAGACTTGGCAGCAGGGAGGAAGCTTCCAACTCAGTTCTAGCTTGGTTTCTCTATGTCCTGTGTATGGTCAGAGTTCTCTAGAGTAACCTACTTATAGAATGAATCCCTCTCTTTATACAGAAAGGGAATTTATTTAGAATGACTTATAAACCTAGCTAATCCAACAATGGTTGGCTATGAACAGAAGGTTCAAGAATCCAGGAGTTGCTCAGTCCTTGAGGTTGGATGTCTCAGCTATAATCCCAGAGAAGTAGGCTCGAACGCCAGTGAAGGAATGGACTTGCTAGCAAGGCGAGAGCAAGCAGGCAAAGAGCAAAAGCTCCCATGTCCTTACATAGCTTCTAGCACACGACATGGCCCAGGTAGTGGTGGGTTTTCCCAATGCAAAAGATCTGGATTAAAGATGAGTCTTCCTACCTCATAGATCCGGATTAGAAGTAGATCTTCCTACTTCAAATTAAGCAAAAATCTCTCACAGGTGTGCCCCTCATTTTTGGGTTTTAGTTGATTTAACATAGTCAAGTTGACAACCAAGAATGGCCATCGCAGCCTGCAGCCAGAGTGTGTGGTGTTTTTAGCAATAATGTCTTACCATCTAGTTCTGGGAAATACTCAGCTCCTTCAGTTTTGAGTCTAAACTTAGTCTAGGGGCAGACTTCTTCCTTCAGGGACCTGGTCTTTTCTCGCTAGGCATTCAGTAGACTGGGGGAGGCCCAGCAACGTTCTGGAGTCATTTTACTCAAAGAAAATGAGAAAATGATTTAAATGTCAGCCATACACAAAAAGAACCTTCAAGGCGGCATTCCAGCAGGCTTGGTTAAGCATCGGGGCACCAAACTACCCCGAAATGATTCATCGCACTGTGCCTCTGAGGGAAAGAACTGGAGGAGGGAAGCTTACCTCTCCAGCTGGTGACCTGGGTTTGTTTTCCTTGCAGGCCTGGAGTTTATTCGGAAAAGCCAGGTAATCCAGCCTGTGGGGCCGCTGGTGGTGCTGCTGCCCCTGGCAGGTGGGTATAGCCAGATCCTCAACACCGCCTGCCGGCACCTGTCGAGGACTGGGGTAGTGCTGGTTGCTGCAGCCGGCAACTTCCGGGACGATGCCTGCCTCTACTCCCCAGCTTCTGCTCCAGAGGTAGGTGCCAGTGCTGTCTCTCCAGAACAAAGGGGAAGTGACAGATGGCCTCCTTGCTGACTGAGCTGCCTGGGCTGAAAGTGGCCAGAGCCCCTGAAGCGGGACTCTGGTGGGACTCATGCTTTCTCCGCCCCAGTGTCTGTGCAAAGCCGTGACCCGTGCAGCCATGCCTATGGTCCTGTCCAGCCCTCCCTCTCTCCCTCCTCTCAGGACCTGGGGCCTCCTATCCAGCTCCTCTCCTGTCCCCTAGAGGCAGAGTAGCAGCACTGGCTTTCTCCCCGCCTCCTCTGCCTTCCTAGATCACCCACAAACCCTAAGGTGCTCGTGCACCAGACCACTGTACTGCCCAATCCATTTGCCCCTTTCCACGATGTCCAGCTCATCACCTATAACTGACCCTAGTGAGGCTAGTGGGATTGGGGGTGACTGTCGGCCCCAAAGCCTTCATGATGACCATCAGAGGATCTGCCAGTCCCGGGAGAGGCCTCCCTGGAGGAACTGATAGTCCAATGGGCCCATCCTTACCCAGGGGACGGGAATGGGGGAGACACCTGCAGGGCATCTGCTATGCATGGACCATCAGTTCTGGGAGCGCAGAAGTGGGGGGCACTGTCCCAGTTTAAGGCTTCCTGTAACCCAGTCTGCCCTCCCTGACCACCAGGACTTACCAAGCTGCTGAATTTAACATTGCAAAGGCCCTCCTCCAGCTTGCCTGCTCTAGGCTCCTCCACAGCACCGTGCCTGTCTCAGAGCAGAACCATTCCTATTCCGTCTCTGCACTAAACCATGGGCTCCACAGGGTATGAGGAATCAGGCAGATGGGAGGGGGCCCATCTGTGGTGTGATGCCAGAGTTCCCCCACCGCCAGGAGCTGCGTTTCTCGCAGGAGACAACGTTTCAATGGGACACAAGTGGGAGTTGGAGTTGGCTAGTTCCGAGGCAAGATGTCGGCCCCACCTTGGGCCCACTCTTCCTCTGCTAATCACCTCCTCACCTTGTCAGGTCATCACAGTTGGGGCCACCAATGCCCAGGACCAGCCAGCCACCCTGGGGACCTTGGGGACCAACTTTGGACGCTGCGTGGACCTCTTTGCCCCCGGGAAGGACATCATTGGTGCCTCCAGCGACTGCAGCACGTGCTTCGTGTCACAGAGCGGGACGTCACAGGCCGCCGCCCACGTGGCTGGTGAGTCTGCTCCGGCATACTCCCACAGGCCGGGTACCTGTGGAGAGAGCTTTCTGCCACTATGGCAGTGTCTGAGATAGCCTGCTTGAAGAGGGAGGAGTTTAACTCGAGGCTTCAGAAGGCTCGGTGCGGTGCGCGTTAGGGCACGTCAGTGTGGGGAGTGTGGGGCAGAGCAAGCTGCCTCCTCCTGTGGCTGGAGGCAGAGGAAGGGCACACCCACAGTGGCCTATTTCCATTAGTCACTTCCTAAAGCAGCGATTCTCAACCTGGGGGTTTCGACCCCTTTGGGGGATTGAACAACCCTTTCACAGGGGTCACCTAAGACCGTCTGCGTATCAGATACTTACATCATGATTCATAACAGCAGCAAGATTACAGTTAGGAAGTGGCAACAAAGAGAGTTTTACGGTTGGGGGGTCACCACGACGCGAGGAACTGTTTTAAAGGGGTGCAGCCTTAGGAAGTTTGAGAGCCGCGGTCCTAAACGCTGTCTTCTCCCACAGGCTGGTGACTAACTCTCCAACATATAGGCTTTGGCAGATACATTTGAGAATCAAATTATCACAACATCCCAAAGAACACTGGGTCTACCAGGGAAGCAGTCCGGGCTCTCTCGGAACCCCATGGAGTCACTTGTACAGCCCGAGGGTCAGGAAGGCTCCCTAGAGGAGGGAGGTTTGACGTGGAGTTTGGTGAATGGCATCACCTAGCAAACATCTGCCCTTCCCAAGGCCCATAGACAGGAGGGGATGTCCTCTTGTCTGGTTTTCACCAAGCGAGGAATTGCAGGTGCTTAAATTTCCGGATGAGCAGGTTTTGTGTGTGCAAGCATGCATGTTTGTTCCTGAATTTGCACCATGGCAGGAGCCTTTTGGTTGGGGAGGAGGGCCAGGCCGCCACCCTCTATAATTCTGCACCCCAGGCATTGTAGCCATGATGCTGACTCTGGAGCCGACACTCACCCTGGCTGAGCTGCGGCAGAGGCTGATCCACTTCGCTACCAAAGATGTCATCAACAAGGCCTGGTTCCCTGAGGACCAGCAGGTGCTGACCCCCAACCTGGTGGCCACACTGCCTCCCAGCACCCATGGGACAGGTGAGCAGGATGGCAGGGAGGGCACACAGTCCCCTCCCTGGTTCTCACGAGGATCTTTCCTTAGCTAGAGTTTGAGGGAGGAGGCTCAGAAAAGGCTCGATGGCATTTTCATGATGTATTTCCATGGGAAAACAGTGAGCTCGAAGACGCTTCTTCCCTGCCGCCAACTGAGGGCTTGCCCTAGCATCCCTGGCAGGTGCTTCTCCTGCCCCACGACCCTACTCATCTGGGCCTTGTAGGTGGGCAGCTGCTCTGCAGGACGGTGTGGTCGGCACACTCGGGGCCCACGCGCACAGCTTCCGCCACAGCCCGGTGTGCCCCAGAAGAGGAGCTGCTGAGCTGCTCCAGCTTCTCCAGGAGCGGGAGGCGTCGGGGTGATCAGATCGAGGTACCCTGGCCCTATTTGTGCACCTGTCTATCCCCCTTACCAGTCCCAGCCCTCAACATCTGCAGCTGGTTGGTCCCTGAGTCTTCTTCTGGTCCCCATTTTCGGGCTTAAAGGCTTGGCTGGAGAGATCCACATCCAGGATGGGCAGTGTCCACTGAGCATGTAGTCAGGGCCTGTGGAGGAGCATCTTAAGAGGCCTTTCACTGTGTTGGCCTGTAGCTCTGGGGTTCAGGTAAAGTCATACAAATGCTGTGTGACACGGTTTAGCAGGTGGGCAGCACGTGACCAGGGGGGCCAGGTCCTAGGGAGAGCACTGTGAAGCGTCCCAGGGTGGGCCTGGAGCTGGCATCTCAGCTGTCTGATGTGTCCACTTGGAAGCAGAGTTCCTGTCTGGGAGAGTTTTATGATGGAGCCGTCTGGAGACAGACAGTCTGTCTTGGGCCTGGGTGAGCTCCTCATCTCTAGAGCAGAAGGGGTGACGATGATGCTGAGGACTCTAGGAGTCCCAACTAGGTACCTGTGTACCTCTGCCCCAGCCCTGTATTCTTTCTTACTGGTTTTTGTTTCTCTGTGGCTCTCAGGCCATAGGGGCCCAGCAGGTCTGCAAGGCCCTCAGTGCATTTGGGGGCAAGGGTGTCTATGCTGTCGCGAGATGCTGCCTGCTTCCCCGTGCCAACTGCAGCATCCACAGGACCCCTGCAGCCAGAGCTGGCCAGGAGACCCATGCCCACTGCCACCAGAAGGACCACGTCCTCACAGGTAGGAGTCTAGTCCGAGCTGGGAGGAAGATGCCCTGTTTTTAAGTGCTGGGCTCAGTGCTGTGTCCTTCAGAAACTAAGACCCAGACCCATTTCGAGCTGGCCTCCATTGGTTCCCTGTGGTGTGATTCTTCTCAGCCTCCTTCTGCATAAGAGGGATGGGGGCAGCACCTGCTCACGTGTGCCAGGCACCCCCAGCTTGTGCCCCACTCATACTGAGGCCTGTCTCCAAGGGGGCAACCTCAGTTTGAGTTCTGCCGCTCAGCAGTGGGGTCAAGTTCCTTGGCACCCCTGTGTTCTCCTATCATGAGATGCAAGGGTACACGCACGCCAGGCACGTCGCCTGGGGCTGGGACAAGGCGCATGAGTTAACTTTGTCACCCCACTGCTTTGCCTCTGGGTTAGGGTGATCTAATGGCTGCTGTCAGAAACATTCCCAGGCGAGTAGTAGAAGTCACAGGTGACCTTAACTGCCATCAGGGGGATGGTGGCTCTCGGGTTAGGGCGAGGCTGAGCAGTCCTGCAAGGACGGAGAAGGGTTTGATGGGGTAAGTCACTGGGAATAGCTCACTAGGGAGCAGGTTCCAGGGGAGTGCGGGCTGGGGAGCCACTGAAGCTCCAGAGTGAAGGGGTAGGGTTGGCAGAGCCTCAGCACAGGGTGGATCTGTAGGGGGCAGATGAGCCCAGCGGGTGGTTCAGCCTGGACCAGCCCTGTTGGCTGCACTTCTGCCCTGGGCTCTCACTTTGCCTTTGGGACTGCCAACAGCCACACCCCAGGGCATATTTGGAGCAGTGAGAGCCCCTGACTCTATCTGCAGCTTAGCAGAGCTCCACGTGCTGGCTGAGTGGCTCTACTAAAGCTATGTAGCTGGCAGACAGAGAACGTTGGCCCCCGAGACCATAATGTGCAGAGTTCTTGCCATACACGGGGTATGTGCTGGGACGTCACCATACTGCCTCAATTCCTCTCCAGAGCATCCTGTAAGTGCTCTTGTGCTTGCAATGTTACAAAAAGGAAACTGAGGCTTTCGTGTAGCAGAGCGACCACTAACCGTGGCTTTGTGTCTGGTGGTGTCCCTTACTCCTAGCCACAGACAGTGTCTCTAGTTGTCCCAGGCACACCTAGGCTCACACCTTACCTTTCGGTGGTAGGATGGGCAAGGGACTGGCTCTCAGCCTCTCAGACTGAGACGCCCTGTTCCATCCCCCCAGTGGAGAGACCATGTTTTCCTCAAGAAAGCAAGGCTCCGGGAGGTTGGATGGCTTTCCCCAGACCACCCTGATGGTCAGTGGCAGACTTGAAGTGAGAATCCAGGAATCCTGTTGCTCAAGCCAGCATCTTTCTATTCTGAGCTGTTTCTGCTTTTCCTAAGCTTCAGGCTTGAAAGAAGTGGCATCCAGCTGGGGCCAGGTGACAGGAGGCCCACAAAATCCCAGTGTCTGAGCTGGATCTCCTGTGTTCTAGGCTGCAGCTTCCACTGGGAAGTGGAAGGTTTTGGTGCCTGGCGGCAGCCTGTGCTGAGGCCCAACCGTCAGCCTGGCCAGTGTGCTGGCCACCGGGATGCCAGCATCCATGCATCCTGCTGCCATGCCCCAGGCCTAGAATGCAAAATCAAGGAGCACGGGATCTCAGGTCCTGCAGAGCAGGTAAAGGGGTTAGGGATGACTAGGTACCTGGGTCCTGTGTTGGTGGTGCCCCATGCTATTGTGTCAGGAGTGGTGATGAGCTAGGCAGCTTTTATTGTTGAATGTACAACACCGGTGCGCATGGAAGGCAGGCCTGGTTTTGCTCTTGTTCAGATGAGCAAGGCTTGCTGGCTACCCTTGGTCCCCTAAGACCATACATGGCCATGGCCAAGTGCTTTCTGGGGCAGAAGCTCTGCAGAGTCTGGACACAGAGTGACGTAGATGTGACTCAGGAGACAACTGAGCAAGCAAAGGCTGAGGGGGGAGCCCCAAGAAGAGGGCATGAGGCCTGATAGCTGGCCTTTCAGAGCCGGAGGCAGGAGCACCCCTCCTTTACATAGCTCCAGGGGACAGTGTGAGGCTGGAAGCTACTCTCCGAAGGGGAATCTCAGTTCCACTCTCAGTGAGCATAGGCACCCAGAGACTGGCTCCTGGCTGGTCCAGGATCTAGGGAAATAGAACTGGGTGGGGTTTCCTGCTTGGCCCACCAGGAGTGTCCATTCTGGTGGGAGAAGGCAGTAAACAAAGTGAGTTAGAGTAGCAAGAGGACAGACAGTGTGGAGAATGGAGCAGGAAAGTGCGGGGTTGGGACACCCCACAGATGGGATGAGTCATGGGTCTTTGCCAGGAACCATATTTCTGGCAGAGGAAACAGCCAAGGCCAAAAGGGTGCATGCCTTGGGTGACAGGTTCATTCAGGGCACTAGGGCAGGGTGGGACTCAGAAATCTGGAGTCCGGCTAGGTGGGGCTAAAGGGCCAGTCAGGCCTCAGGGACTGTTGAGTGAGCTGCAGCTGTGTAAGGTTCTGAGCGTACTCTGACCTGGAGATTGACCAGGCACATGGAGAGGTGGCAGGAAGGTCTGCAGATCCACTCCTGCAGTGGCCCAGGCCTAGGAGGTGAGGGCCTGGGGCGGGGTAGGTACTGCAGACCTGGAGACGGTGTGGGTAAGCAGGGAGAATGGGATGGAGGCTCCTGTTGAGCCTCTGGACAGCTGGAGTTGTAATGCCATTACAAGGGATGGAAGGCTGCAGGGGTACTGCCTTTTGAGGATGTCTGCCCTGGAGGGGTGTTGGTTACTGTTGGGTGCAGCCCCACGTGGGTCTGAGAGGCAGTGGAACTTGGACAGCCCGCAAGACCTAGACTCACACTTTCTTCCTCTGGATTCTGGCAGGTCACTGTGGCCTGTGAGGCAGGCTGGACCCTGACTGGATGCAATGTTCTCCCCGGGGCATCCCTCACTCAGGGGGCCTACGCCGTGGACAACGTGTGTGTGGCAAGAAACCGTGACACTGACACAGCAGGCAGGACCAGTGAAGAAGCCACAGTAGCTGCTGCCATCTGCTGCCGGAGCCGCCCTTCAGCAAAGGCCGCCTGGGCTCACCAGTGACAGCCCCAGGCCAGGATGGGGCCCTGCAGCTGGGTGCAGAGATGTACCTGCCCGGCTCTCCTGTTGTTGGCCAGGGTGGGGAGACTCTGCCTGGGAGAACCTGGTGTCTCACCCTGGGTACCCCTTCCTGATGTATGTGTGGGGAAGCCCCTCCTTCATGGTGAGGCCTGTGCTTGGGATTCTGCCACTGAAGAGGTTAAGCTGTTGTCAGCTTCGGCCAGCTGCTCTGGTGTATCAGCCTGTGGGCACTTGCTTGTTCAAGGCTGGCATTCAGGCCTCAGGCCTGCAGGGTGTATTTGTCCTGTAGGATGGTGATAAGGGGCAACCTTTGAAGGTTCAGAGACCAAGTGCCACACAGGGAAGTGAGTGTGAAAGCTTCTGGGACTCCTCACAGCCTGCTCACATGGGAGACACCACTTGGGGCTCCCTGATTAAATGGGGATCAGTTCTCACCACTGGGTGGGTGATAAAATCTAACCAGTAGTGGATCCAGCTGTGAGACCATGCCTGTATCTCCTAGATGTTCTCACCTCCTGCTGCACCCCAGGCTTTGGCCCTGCTCAGGATAACCGGATGTGAGCCCTCAGCCGACTTAAGAGTTTGCACTGGAGAGCCACACTGTGCTTACCCCGCCTCACCCCACCCCCTCTACCACCCTGCACAGCATAGGCTGGCAGCCTCACTCTATGGACCAGAGAGGGAGTGCCTGGTGACGTCACACCGACAGTGGCGTCAGAACAGAGATCCAGAGCTACTGGCCCTGAAGCCGTGCCTCTTGGCAGTACCAGGCTGGGCACCCTACTTCTGTAGCAAACGAGTCCGAGAGGACAGTCTCTGCCTCGGCGACTTGTTCCTGGACCACTCCGTAGGGCACAGGTTTCCCGATGCCCACCTCAGCTCCACTCACACCGACTGTGGAGACTGGAGTGACAGGGCCAGCTGCACCCCGGCCACACGGGCTGACGGGCTCGCCTCTACCCTTTCGGCCTCCACCTTTTTACAGTACGCTTCCCCACCTGTATTGCTTTTGTAACTTGATATTTATTCTGGGTTTTGTAGAGTTTTTATTAGGTAGTGAGTTTTCAAAATAAAAGCAGCTGACCTGACTGCCTGCTCCTGAGGCCGCCTGCTCGCTGGTTGCGGCCATCCGCTGGATGAAGGGTACACGTCCCGCGATGGAAACGCTCTCCTGTGCCCACTCTAGGAGGGCAGTGACTGTCTCCCCGAAGTCTCCTCACTCCCCAGGGTCCTGGTGCTTTGTCCAGGGTCCTTGTCTCCCCGCCCCCCCCACCGACCCCCAAGCATTTTAGATTCTCTGTGGCTCACGTCTCCCAGCGCGCCCAGTCCCCAGCACCTCTGCCATCCCTCTCCGCCCAGGGGCGGGTGCGGGACTCAGCAGTGCTATGGACTCACTTGCTCATGAGTCTATGGTTGCCCTGATTTGAAATGAACCAAGTTCTCAGATCTCTTTCCACTGTGCAATGCGCAAATACCCCACCCATGCAGTGTGGGGCCTCTTAAGCAACCCACAGAACAAATGTATCTGCAAAAATCCCAACTGTTTTCTGAACATGAGTGTCATGGTCAACAGATGCCGATGGCTCAAACGTCAGAATGGTGCCGGGTCCCAGAGACACTGGCACGTGCGCTTTCAGCCCAGCTGAGACTTCTGCCTGTCCCCCACATGACAAGGACCATCTAACCAGTTGGTTAGACAGCAGATCTCTGTGAGTTAGAGGCTAGCTTGGTCTAGTGTAAGTTTCAGGACAGCCAGGGCTACAAAGAGAAACATTTTCTCAAAAAAACCGAGAGAAAGAGGGCCACAGTGTGGCCCTCAGCTGTCAGCGCAGTGCGCTGGGAAGGCATCGAGCACGCCTGTGCTGTTCCCCAGTGTCCCCCACGGGCCCATCCTGATATTTGGAGAAAAAAAGTCTGTAAGACTCCAACTCTACATTTTTGAAAAATTTATTTTATACTCTTAGAAGCTAAGAACGCCACCACACAGGAACCAAATTTAGAATCCAGTCTTTCCTAGTTTATCTATTTCCTTTTGAAATTTTATAAACAATATTTTGTACACAAGAGGTAGCAGAGGAAATTTCCAGTCTGCTTGTTCCAAGCTCAAAAGACGCTGCACAGGCCTTGGTGTTAGCAGGGAGGGCGGGCAGGCCAGGTGAGTGGGGCACAGGCTCTGGGCCTTCCAGCTAACCTGTTGGACACGAGAGTCCTCCTGGGAACCACAGGTAAGCTGCCCGTGGGAGGCTTGTCTGCCTGTCCCAGGATGCCTTAGGGGCAGGACAGCAGTCCTGAGGTCAGCCTGGACTGCAGGAGCTTCTTGAGAGCACACAGCGTTGAGTCAATTGTGCAGTTCCTGCTTGATTGCAGACCACTGTAAAAGATTATAAAAACATCTTCATCCAAAAATTGGCAGTAAAAATGACAACTCTTCCAAGGCAAGCCTGCCGTAATTGTCACTTTGTGGAACTACATTTAAAAAAGTCCTCAGTAGGCTAGTGGACTGCAGCTGTTGGAGATCAAGTGGTTACCGGTAGCGTGGAAAGGGCTCTTCACTGCAGCAACAAGGAAGAAGACGGACCAGGTGAAGAGTGCGCGTTCCGATGCAGCTTTCTGTGAGGACAGCGGGCGCAGGGGCGGAAGGCGTCGTTTCCATAGGAAATAAGGGACTGACTAGAAGTGGCAATTTCACTCCTGAATTCGGGCTCCTGAGTGCAGCTGCCGGCAATGATGCCCCACTATGTATCATTGCCAGCATTCCAATGCGCGCCCCACACAACCTTTCTGCAAGCATGGGTGTGGAGTCAGTCGGGAAGGGAATGACGGGACACAGGTACTCAGGTATTCAAAATCAATTCAGACCCTCACATTCAAAAACTGTAAGAACACTAGAACCAGACCAGACCTGCCACTTGCCTGCCTCCCTGAGGACACAGCTCTGCTCTTACACACTGGCCCTTCATCTTCGTGAGCCTCACCAAGGCTGGTGCTGGCCTGTGGTAGGCTTCAGAACCCACAAGTGAAGCCAACAGCTCAACAGTGCAATGAGGGGTCCCTGAAGCACACCGCAGGGCATGCCACCTACCTGCCATGTGTCCCCACAAATGCAAAAGCAACCAAAAAGGCACTTAGGGCTGGCTGTGCCTCTCTGACGTGGCAAATCGAGCTGATGGTGGCAGCCTGGCGCCTCCAGAAGCTCCCCCAGCTCTGTGCATGGCAAGTGGGAAATAAGGCAGAACATGTAACTGAAGGCCAAACAAGGCTGAAACTGAGCAACAAAAAATGTACAGAACACAGGAAATGGCTGTGTAACCCAGCCTGCAATGAGTGAGTGACGCCATGTTGGTAAATACAGCTAAATGGATGGGTGTCTGTTTTCTGGTTATTTCAGAGAAAGTAAGTTTCAAATCTTGCCTTTTCAGTATTAGTCACGTCAAGGAGAAACTAAGTCTTGGGTTCTTTCTCTGCAGTAAAGTTACGATGAGTCTCACGAAGCAGCAGCTCCTGGCCTCGGTATTTAACTCAATATACAATCAGTACAAGGGCTACAGGAATTATGGGTAAGTAAAAACAAATGATTGCAGATCACATGACTTAAGACTACAGTTTATTCAATATGTCTCCAAGCCTTAAAAAGATAATTTCATGAAGTTAAACTCAATAAAATTATAAAGTGCTTTTAATTTTGTTGTTTTAAAATTTTATTTTGGGAACAACCCATCACTTTTCAGTGACTGATGTAAGAAAATGACCCTATGCTTCTAGAGAACATAGCTTTTTTTGTTGTTGTTTTGTTTTAAATTTTTTATTGCTCTTTTCAATCTTCAATCAGAAAATACCTTAAAGAGCATAATAATGCCACAGTTTCTGATACTGGTAACATGTCATCAAAATCTAAGATTATGCCGAGGGCTCTCAACCAGACAAACAAATTCTGTACAAAGAGGGAGACATATTAAATACAAAGGTCTGTGTAAACTGGATTCAACTACTATTTTACAATGAAAGGAATTTTACCACATATCTTTACATCATTCTAAATTGGATATTCCTATTCAATGTTACTGCAGATTAAAAATTTTCCCTCACATACCTAAAAATATAAAAACCAAAGGATCCCAGCCCTGTGTCACAGAGAAAGCCTTTCAAAGCTCTACCCTTTACCCCACTCTCCTGTGTTCATGTATGGGAGTTTGCCACCAGCTCTACTTCCTAACATTATGTGTCAGTCCACATGGAGACCCTGGGACAGCTGGTCCACAGGCCAGAACTCTCCCACTGCCAAACAGCTCCCAACCTCCTAGTGGCCAAAGGCTTTCCTTGGGAAGACACAGTCCCCCGTCACACTCCTGGCTCAGACTCCGGGCTCCTCTGAGGGCTTCACTCAAGAGGTTCTGGTTTCCAAAAGGTGCTGAGCATCCCATCTGGGCACACGGCTCTAAGGATCAACGTCATCAAGGTCACTTCTTAATTCACCAATCATCATGGGAGATTCTGAACCCTATGGCAAAGAAAGGAAGTTAAGGTTCCTACAGTTCAAGTTAGTCACGAGTTCCCAGACTTCCTAACTTGTGTTCTGTAATTTAAGCATAGCCTCACCAAGCGGCTGAATTCTGCTTCTTAGGAAAAGATAATAAAATACAATGCTAACTATTACTCCTTCTGGCAACTCATGATTATGCAAAATGCTTGCATTTGTATGGTTTTACCAGTCGCTAAAAGAACTCTTGACAGGCTTCAGGCTACATGTTTTCTCTACACTCAAACGGGCAGACACTTATTAAGACTGAGTGAGCAACAGGGAACAGCAGAGACTGACCGGCAGTGACACCTCACTTTATGCCAGGCACCGCCCTGCTAGGTCATTCCTGGGTCTACATTCCGCCTCTGTAGCCAATGGATGCTGTCTGGTTTAGATGCTTAGTAATTAGTGTAAGACCTACCCTGAGCCTTGGGACTGATCTATCTTGATGCAGGGGGAGGGGAGAAGGGACTTTCTCTTGTGGAAGGAAGAAGTACATTTGGTAAACTAAAAGCGAACAGCAGGAAGTGGGGTACATGGGTCAAGCCAAGCAGAATACACGGAGGATCCTGCAGCAGCAAAGGAAAACCACCGGAAAGTTCCAGGGTGTGACATGAGAGCAGCCACAGCACAAGCAAGGGCTCTCACAGAGAACATGGAGCTCAGGCTGGGTGATAATGAGTGCTATGGGAAAGGCCTGGGCTTGGCCTGGTACAGGGCTGCTGTTTATGAGGTCTGGGATGCTGATGACGCCAGCGTCCGCAGGGGTGTGTGGAACAGTTGGGCAAATCCATCCCGGAGCTCAGGACTGCACCGTAGTGCATGGGATGAAAGCCAGGACAGGACGGAGATGGGCCCCAGAAGGCCAGACTGGGAAGGAACAGTGCATCAGTAGAGTCTGAGGAAACCTAGGATGAAGTGCCATGGACGGCAGGTGAGACAGCAGCACTGCTTGCTGTTACTGGCAATTAGGGTGAGGCCTGAGAAACACAGGCCTCCTGCCATGCCAACTAGGGCGAGAAGAGGAGGAGGGGGGAGGCTGTGGGAGACGGGGCCACTGGGATTGGATGGTTTTTAAGAGGACGGAGAACTGTAAGGTCAGCAGAGGAGAGTTCAGGATGGAGGTAAAGTTCTACTAAGACAGGCAGAGAGAGGGCTGAGAGGAAACACCCCTCACTGTCCCAGAAAGAAACAGGCCAGTGCAGACCATGGGGCCCAAATGTGGGAGCCAGCAGCGTGGGAGCTCTCCTCTGAAAGGCCATTTTCCTGATGAATAAGGGCGGTGGTGAGACGAACTGCTGAGAATGAGCCTGGGTCACCTGACATTTCCGTAAAGTTGGGCTAATAGCTGCCCACTGTGGTTGCTAGGAGGATCTGAAAGCCAACCTTTATGAAAAGCTATATCTCCAAGACCAGCAGCATCCACTCAAGGGGGCTGACTGTGGCGGAGGCCACGTGCCAGCAGAGACGTGACTGAACAGAGCAGGCATTTCATAAATACTGGTTTTTTTCTTTCCTACACAGAATAGTAACACTTTTTCCCACCCTTTTCTTCCTTTTGTGAAACTAATCTTGAATGATTTGGAGTCCCCTGAAAAGTAAGGTGTCCTTCAGCTGCATGGAAGTCCACATTTCCAGGAAGATTGGGGAAAGTAAGAGAGGTTTGCAGCAACTGGTCAGACTGCAGGATCAGGCAGAACAGTGTAGGCCAGACCATCGGCATGCTGGTAGACAGACAGATACCTCAGAGCCTGGGGTTGTTTCCCTTGTTGCACTGTTTGCTGTGTAAGGTACAGCTCCCAAGTTCTCAGCTACAGCACCAGAGGGCTGAGCTGGACTATCTTTCTCCCCCCTCTTTCTTGATTTTAGGAGTGTTTAAGAGCAAATGTTGCCTTTTCAGCCAAAGACAGGCCCCAGAGATACCTGTTGTAAGTGCCTCTCTCCATTCTCATTGGCGGGACTGCTCTCTGACCCATTGCTGCTTCCTGATTGCTCTTTTTCATTCAGCAAAGCTGTGGCATACGCTAATGTGTCCTGCAGAGATTCAAACACAAGCAGACAAGTTGGGAGCTGCTCCTGAGCCGCAGCGACCTCTGCAGCACTCTCCCCAGAGCTGCCAAAGCATCCCACAACCCGCTCCTTGCCCTGTGAGACCAAGACCCACTGAGCAACATATGGCAGCGCCATTGTCTGGCAAAGGATCTCCCACTGGGTCAGAGCACACCCCCAATGGCTGTTTCTGTATCTCATTTCCTACCCTTCCCCCTCTTCTCTTAACGTGGTTTCTATGAACTTGGCATGAAGGTTTCAAAGCATGCCAAAGCAGACACCCTCACCTGAGCTGAGATGGTTCGCTGAAAGGTTTTTCCAGTTGAGGTTTCATTAGAGACGTTGCTCTGCGGAGTCCAATAATGCTCTGACATCTGGGACACAAGGCCAAGCAGAGGGGACAAGTCAGCCCCACCAGTGCACAGTTCTTACCTCACACACCAGCGCCTAACAGCCAGAGTGCAAGTCCACCTGGATTTCCACCTCAGTTATCATGGAGGCCCGTGCTCCACTCTCTCACAGGAAACACTGCTTCTTACTCAAGAGTATCAGCCTCCAACTTTTACAAAGACAAATATTAAGCACCCCCTCCTCCCTTATGCATGGCTGCTTTCCTTTCTCTGTTACTTGTGAACAGCCATGGTCCAAAATATACTAAACAATTTCAAAAATATGTCATCCTTAAATTGGGTGCCAGTCTGAGGGTCAAGACTAAACCTTGTCCCGCTCTGTCCCTCTACCACTCTAGCAATGTATCTGCCCTCCATATGCTACGGGCTCCAGGGTCTCTCCAGAGTCACATGGCTGGCTTACGCCATCCCCCCTCCCCCTCACACACCCGCCACACGGAGCGTCAGCACAACACGAGATCGGTATCACTGTGTCACTGGTGCATCCTGTCCCGCTTTACCATTATTATTGCTAATCTCTCACTGTGCTTCACATCTAACTTCATCCAGAAGACAAGCAGTAGACGCAGGCCCCGACTATCATCCACATAACCCACTGGGGCTGGAGACACAGTCCAGTAGTTATGAGCACCTGCTGCTCTTGCAAAGGTCTTGAGTTTAAAACCTGTCACCTATAGCTCCAGAGGATGTGATGACCTCTTCAAACATGTGCATACTCACATATACATAAATACAAATAAAATCTTAAGAAAAAAAGAACACAGCCCTGTGAGATGTGAGGAAGGAGGCATTACCTCTGGCCTCGACACTCTCTCTCACTCACAGACACACACACACACACACACACACACACACACACACAATTAACAACAATGACAACAACAACAACTAGATCTAAAAAAAAGAAACATTTGGCATTTGAAAACAGTTTGAGGTCATTCTACAAGTTATGTTTAGGAGAACATTTTCCCCAGGTAAGATGTGTTGTTTCAGATTCCTACTTACAAAGCTAGGAAAAGCTCAGAATTCTATTACCTTCTTTTGTAACCACTGCACGGCCCAACTCCAGTGGTGGGAGTTCTCCTTGAAGTATTCTTTAGCAGCAGGACACCTAGAAATCAAGGAGATTATTACTAGTCAAATACTTTTTTGAAAATATTCTTGTTCAATTACAGTACTTCATCTTGAAACATGAACTCTACTTTCACTAAAACTAAAATTTCCATTTATGTTTGGACAGGTTAGATCATTATCTGCTTGAACTCCAAAGGGCGCAAAGGCACATACAGTGCCTCGTGTCACTATCTCTAACTCATACCAATAGTCCTGTTAAAATTCAAAGCTGGGAAACTCAACAAGCCCAACTAACAATAAACTGTAGGTCTAATAAATAATCTTTTTATATACTCCAACTAACTTTTAACTTTGTGTTAGAATAAGGGAGAATGAGATTCTGGGGGAATGATTTTACAGCACCTCTCTCCCTCTCCATTTTATCCTGCCTATCTGAAGACAGTACTGAAGGTGATGTTGCCACTGGCATGTGTGGACAGGAATGTGAGGGCCCCGGCAGACAACTGAGCAGCTGCTGGCAGGGCCGTGCCGCTGGTCCTGGCACTACCTGGAAACGCTCATCTTGACACGCTGCCATATCAAGTCTAATCAAGGAGCCCAGAGTTGTGGTGGGCTGACACACCTGTCTGTGTCCACAGTACTGTGTTCTCCGGGAAAACATTTCCAACAAGCCCCAATTCTCTGTTTAGGGAGCTCAAGCACGACAGATTAAGCCCAACAAATTTCTCATTCTAATTTAAGTCTATGAATGGCAACTTCTATGCCTACAAACTGGAACAAAGAAGGTGGCTTGGAGCAGACATAGTGTAGTCACCATACAGTCACCGACCTTGTTGATTATGGGCTGACTACATGGGGTTAGACTAGCACCACCATAAGGTAGGGTGCCAACATCAACTAGAGACTGACACACAAAATGTGGCACATAAATACAGTAAAAACCTTCAAAAGGAAGGGCGTTCTGACACACCAGAGCATGGAGAAGCCTTGACGATACTGCGCCAAGTCAAGCAAGCTAGTCACGAGGTACCCAGAGTGATCAAATTCATGGAGACTGCCACTGGCTCAAGGAAGAAGTGGGGAGTCAGCAATCAGTCGGGGTTCAGTTGTGGTTTTGGAAGATGAAAGGGTGTAGAGATGGATGGTGGTAAGCACAAGTTTTCTTTATAAAAATGTAGTTATTTATTTGCTATTTATGTGCCATGGTGCACATGTGCAGGCCTGAAAATAAGTTGGAGTTGGTTCTCTCCTGCCAACACGGATGAGCTTAACATTACTGAGCTACATGGACTGTATACTTAACAACGTTAAGAGGATATGTTCTATGTATTTTGTCATGGTTAAAAAAGTACCTTCCCTTTGAGGTCAACCAGGCCAATGTGTAAGTTTGGTTCTAGGACGGGCTATGCCACTCAGACTGAGCAGACATGCCCTCACCTTCAGGCTGCTGTGAAGATGGAGGAGTACAAGCAAAGCATCTGGCACAGCGTCGGAGGCGCTTTACAGACACAGGTGGCCAGACTTTGTCTCTTGAGAAACTACTCGCAAGTAGGGGACTTGGGAGCTGCTGGTGAGTAAAAGGGACTTCTGGAAAGTTCACCAATGGTTGCTCCTGAGGTCTCCAAACCCACCAGATGGAAGGCTGGGTGATCCACCTTTTCTCGTTGTTGAAATTCTGGAACACCTGTTACTTTCCGAATACTCTCCCTTCAGTTTCTTTGGGACGATCTGAGTAGGTCCCTGTAGTTTCCAAGCAGGCATGCCCTTAAATCAGTCATTCTCAGGTCCCAAGACAAGACAGTTCCCCCCACACAGCCAAACTCACTTCCTGTGTATGTTAAGTTACTTACTTCTGAGCAAGAGTAACGAGAAATTTGACACACTGGTAGCAACGACTGCTGTCCACATGATTACTGTGGTGCATCAGAGCTGGAGGAAGAGAAGACACTTTAACAAGACGGCACTGGAGGGGTTCAAGTGGGTAGGAAATAATTACCAGATTCTAGTATTTTGCTACATTTGAAAACACAGGTGTATGCAGCAGCTTTAGAACTGCAACGTCAGCAGGACAGTGCTAAAGACTCCTATGCACTGCTACCCAGACAAAGAGCAATCACAACTCTTCATCCTCTGATAACAGAAACTTAGGGTATTAGTTCTATTCAATAAATGTTTCCTATTTCTATTTTAGCAATTTAAAAATAAATAAAACTCTTCTTCTTCCTTCCTTTTTGGTTTTTCAAGACAGGGTTTCTCTGTTGTAACTCACTGTCCTGGAACTCACTCTGTAGACCAGGATGGCCTTGAACTCACTGAGATCTACCTGCCTCTGCCTCCCGAGTGCTGGGATTAAAGGCATGCACCACCATAGTCTGGCTAATGGCTAAGTAAGTTCTTACTAGTCATGTGTTAATGCTTAGATTCCAGAGGACCTGGAATAACTGCTGCTAAGAACAGAGCTTATTTGTAAAGTCATCATATGCGTTTGTTCCTAAGCCAGCATACTTACCTAGTAATCCATTTTCTGTCTCAAATACAAATTTGACTCGTTCTACCTGTATGGGATCTTCAATGACCTGTGAGAAGGGGGAGACAAAGTTAGCAACTGACAACAGCAGCCTGTGCAGAAATTTCCCAAAGTTTATAAATAGTCCTGGGGTCAAAAGGAAGAAAAAGATCAGAAAGAGATTTTTAGTAGATGGCACTCATCACGTATTTTCCATGATGTATTCTTGCATTTTAAGTTAGTTCAATGCCCCACTGAAACAAGGTCGTTATTAAGCACTAGGTTTTTAAAAGACAGTCTCTTTTCTAGGAGGTCCTGGACTAGTCTCTCCCACCAGCCCATTCCAAATCATCAAATTCTATTAGCTCTCCTTCTAACTGATCTGCCCCTTGCTGGCCTTTTTCTTGCCAGGCTCCTGCACATCCACCCAATCTCCAGCCCTGCTTTAGTCTCTCCTTCAGAACAACTGTCAAAGGTGTCTTGCCGTGCAAATGAGTCATTTCTCTTTCCTGCCTGAGACATTTTCATGGTGCACCATCACCAATAGCAGAGGCTGGGAGATAATGGAGATGAGCAGAGAGACATGTTTCAGGAAGTAAGGAATGATGGGAAACTGGAGGCTACATGCGCACCCAAGGAAGCATGTAGTTACTGCTTGAAGCCAATTTGCAAGAATGGAACTCATATGGCCAGATCACTTCACATTCATATTTATTGGCTAAATATAACCTGGTCCTACAGTAAGAAGTTGGTATGTCCTGGCAGATGCCTTTTGGATCTGTCTTTGTTGTCCCATCTGCCCCCCAAGTTCTACTGCATGGGTCTATTCCTTCCTTTAGTCACACCAGGTCCTCCGTCATAACAGAAAGGGCATGATCAACATATGACCTGCAACCAGCAAGTTCTGAGCACTGCCCTAGGGAAGCACAGTGGAGCACACAATCGAGGCCTCAATAAAGGTTGACTGTCATCTATTACGCCTCTGATCTCTGATAACTGCCTGTGGCTTTGCCTGGCTTCCTCAAGACGACGAAAGCTCCCAGGAGGTGGACTTTCATTGCTGCTTCTAAGTCAATAACACATGTGACGCTGGCTGATAGGAAGAAGAATCAGTAAATGAGGGCAAACTGGAAACCAGCAAAGGACTAGTGTTTATAGACACACGCTAACTAGTGAAAACACAAATGCAAGAGAGCCAGCAGGGAGGGTATGACTCACCAATATCTCATGCAGTAGCTGGAATGTATTCTTTAATTCATGGGGTGGAGCAGTTTCTAGCTGGTTCTGAAAAAAATTTGTGAAAGGATGAAAATTTTGGTGACTTTTCATGGAAAGCACAATTCTGTACCCAGCTCTAGTTCTATCACTGTTTGCCTGTCACTGGTCAAGTCAGCTCTCCGCTCAGGGATCCCCTGGGAGCAAGCAAGCCTCTAAGGCTCCCCTAGCTCAGTATCCCATGATACTTTGTTAGGAAGAGGGAGAACCTATACTTAAATAGCTATACAGACATTCTATTTTGCTTTCTAAAGGATGCTGGAAAACTCTGAGGTAAGCTTTGAGTGACATAGATTAAAAAGGCAGCTTATGAAACAGAAAAATCGGCTACAATACACTAAGAAAACAAGGGTTATATACCTCTTTATGCATTTTAAGATTTATTTATTTATGTGTGTATATGCACGTGTGTCTGGTGTCCACAGAGGCTAAAAGGGAGCACTGAAAAAGCCACGGAGCTGGAGTCGAAGGCAGTTGTAAACTGCCTGATGTAGGTGCTGGGAACCAATTTCTGGTCCAACCTCACCATCTATGCTCAGGTAAGTTGGGAAAGAATATCACATTTTATCAACACGCTGTCAAGTGGCAGGGATCCTACAAATAAAACACGTCACCTAGTGGTGCAGATTACAGAACTTTGACGTCAAGTCCTGTTTCTTTCCGTTTTATAGAGGAGGAAGCTGCCTGGGTTCACAGTCATACAGTTAGTAAGCAGACAAGAGAGAACCTTCTTCACTTCTCATGAGGACAGAAGCCCCTGTGCTAAGAGCTACAGATACACCTCACTAAGTACCTGCTACTTGTTAATACGATGTCTCACTATTACAAACACAGGAGTGTGAAATTCTACTATAGAAAGGAACTTCCGTGGGTAGGAACTAGTAATACAGTGTCAATCTCATATAACGGACCTGGTAGGAAACATGGCTACATGACAAGACTGCTCCTTGAGGCAGAGTAGGAAGTGGACCTGGATGACGAGCAACACTCGCCAAGTAGACTTTGGCTGTATCTGCGCACTTACATTCTCTTCACCAAAAGAATAGAAAATATATAATTATGTAAAGATTCAAAAACTAATAAAACGCATACTTAAAGCTTTTCTAGTAACTTCTGGAAAGGCAGTGTGCAATGTGGTAAAAATACAGGCCACAGCCACATTCCCAGTCCTAAAGCCCCACTGTCTCCAGCTAGGTGTGCGACCCACCTTACTCTGCCTCAGTTTCACGTACTGGAATGAGTTAAATGTAGTACATTTGGCATAGTTTTTGTGTTTAGTAGGTACAGTGAGTAAGGTAGTGATTACTGCAGTGATCAGTGCTTAATAATTACTTATATTACTGTTTTAGAAAACACAAAACCCTACTTTTGATTTTTAAGACACTGCAGGTAAAAGAAATTACAGCTGTAAAACATCTCATCCAATAACGGTCATCACAGCATTAATATTATTAAAGTATTATTTTTAACTAGTTAAAAATTGAACCATATGAGAATGCTCACCACTAGGAAAAGGGTTAAGTGAATTATGGTACATGAAGAGATGAACTATGGGAAATTACAACACCAACTGTATTAAAATACAAAGAAAAAAAATAAAAAGATATAATAGGATAAATTAACAGATGCTCCTGGTAGTCTAAATAGTGAAGTTACAAATTCTCTTAATTCTTCAATAAAACCACAATACTAATTTTACAATCAGGAAAAATGATATCCATATTGCCTGGGAGCAAGAGAACAGTCTCAGTAGGCCCCACAGACGCTGCTTTGCTGGCGTGACTGAAGCTGTACCTTAATGAGATGCAGCATGGTGAAGGAGAAGTGCTCGTTACAGAAGCAGCAGTACACCACCATCTCCATGAGCGCCAGCAATGAGCCGGTCAGCTCTCGCAGAGCAAACATGACCTGGCGGGAGGACACACAAGAGTGAGCTGCAGCCAGTCAGCAGTCTGGTTTCGCCTCCAGCGGGTTTCAGAGGTTAAGAACACCAACCCTGTCCTAGAGCAAGGTCTTGTCTGAAGTCTCAAGATAGATTTCAGGGTATTTGAGTCTGTCATTTTACACAGATTTGTACAAACATGCAATTTTTATTCCCTGAAGAGTCATCAGTTTTTCAAATGCAAGTACTTTTATGAGAGGTTAAAAAAATGACTGATGAGAGGAAAATAAACTTTAACTTAAAAAAAAAAAAAAAGATTAGAACTGGGCAGTGGTGGCGCAGGCCTTTAATCCCAACGCCCCAGGAGGCAGAGGCAGGCGGCTCTCCGAGGCCAGCCTGGTCGACAGAGTGAGCGCCAGGACAGCCAGAGTTGCAACAGACAAACCCTGTCTCAAAAAAAAAAAAAAAAAAGATTAAAAAATTACTGGTATGTGGTGTACAAACTCATCCCCGTGTAAAATCAGATTCTGTAAGTCAGACGGTAGGTCTGGGTGGAATGCCAGGCTCTGGGTGACGGTGACGCACGCAGTGTACCTCTGTGCAAGCCCAGGCCTGTGAGCAGCACTGCCTGTGTGTCCTGTGCAGGCACAGGAGCAGCCGACAACCACACTCGTGAGGCCCACACACACATGATTTCAGGCTGTCATGTTTTAGGACCAGGGACAGACAGACCTTCTGATAATGAAGTTACTTAACAGGTGAACGAACTGTCATTCATCTTCTCCTGGGCCTTAAGGGTAGTTGGCTGGGATGGACCTGGAAGTCTAGTCCTTCGTTGAAGAGAAGATGAAAAATGCCCACTTAACAAATTCATTCGTCTGCCCATGCAGCGCTGGACACAGAACAAGCTGGGCTGGGCAAGTGCTCTACCATCCTGCCATACTTCATCTTGAATGCTTTTCGCAACGCATGTAGAAAGTAAGTATTTTTTCTCTTAATATTTCCTTTCACCAGAGTAACTTGAAAAATGTACCAACAAAGGGATTTTGCTCAAATAGGAGAAAATTATGTAAGAAAATAGACTCAGCACGGCAATTACATACCTCTAACAGATAAGGTTTCCCTTCAGACAAGAACAATAAGGCTTCTACTTCCTCATGGAGGGGCAGCAGAGGGCTTGACGGAGCAACACTAATAGGTGGCCGTTGTTTAAATATGCCAGGAACTTGAGGAGACCAAAGAAACAAAACACAAAACACAAAATTGTCTTACTTGGGAATGTTCCATGAAACACATGTCCACCAAAGAGTGAACGCTCAGGTTTGCACACACAATTGCTGAGTTCTTACAACTCGATCCTTCAATCTCCTGGACCAATGAGCTATGTAGACAATTTCTTAAGTTTGCCTCAGACTTCAAAGTCTGCCTCAGCTATAGCTATGAAGAAGTATCCAAGGCTACTACTAAAGAGACACTGGATAAGTCCTTGTTCTTCAAACAGTTGTCTGCAAAAGACCACACATGTAAAGCAGACTCAACCCATGTAGAAGGGCTGATTCTAGAAAAATGAGATACACATTCTTTTGTAAAACAGTTTGAACTCAAACAACTGGGCAGCTTTCTGGTTTTGGAGATGAATGAGTCAGATGTAGGAAGCCAATTATACTCCCAACCACATGTCATAGTTAGCTTTAGCTGTCAACTTGACACAAACCAAGGATCACCCGAGAGAAAGAACCTCAACTTAAGAATTGCCCAGATGAGATTGGCAGGTGGGGCATTTTCTTAAATGCTAACCTGTGTGTCGGGGGGAATGGAGGGTGTGTGTGAAGGGGTGGGAGCAGCCCACTGTGGGCAGCACCCTTCCTAGGCAGTTGGACCTTGGCTGTATAAGAAAGATGGCTAAACAAGCTGAATGGAGCAAAGCAGTAAGCAGTATTCCTCCGTTGGTTTGTGCTTCAAGCTCCTGCTGTGGCTCCCTTGATGATGGACTGTAACCTGTAAGCCAAATAAACTCTTTCCCCTTTAAGCTGCTTTAGGTCACAGTGTTCACACAGCAACAGAAAGCAAACTAGAACTCCATGCATGTGTCCTTTGATGTCCCTTTATATAATTTTAAGTGTCTTTCAGCTAGAAGGATGCGCTCTGATCGCTCTTACTTCCTGCCTTTAGATTTTCCTATACACTTTACCACCACACTTGGTGCTCTGTCACTGACTAGCTGTGAATCTGCAGAAGGGGAGAGCATTTCTCCAGTTTCCCTTGAGGAATGAACACAGACTACAAACTCCACGTAAAAGTAGAGTGCACAGAAAACACTCAGATATTTAGCTGCTTTGTGGTACTATTGTGATTGCTGGACAAAGCCTAAGTACTGTATGCAGCACAGAACACACGTGTGTGATCAGGACACTGGATAATCATACAGCACAGAAGCTATCTGTGACTGCTCTGCGTGGGTGACAAAACAGAAAATGCTACTGATTCTAACTTATATTAAAAGACATTCAACTAATTTACATCCGAATCCCCTTTGCTTTCACAAAGTAATATCTAATTAATACTTACTATACCTAGAAAGTTATTTTTTAAATATTTTCATTTTGTATGAAGGATCAGAGAGGTCAGGTGGCTTGGCCAAGTTCACACACTAGAAGGCAGCAGTCCGTACTTTGGCTATTTTCCCCACCACATCAGTTGTTCAATTATAGTGATGAATGAAGCCTGATTAGTCTTTAATCCTAGAGCACTTTAAAATAAACATTTTCCTTCTGCCCCAAATCAATGATTAACTTGTCTCCTGTTGTTATTGATAAGTTAGTAAATAAGGTGAGGTTTAGCATTAATTAAAACAAAAATTTTAAGTGCTCTTCAAGTATCAAATAGTCAATTGGGAAACAAACACTATTCATTCAGTTCCTAAGATCAGTGCTTCTCTTCATGCTTTTGGATGTGTGAAGGGCATGGTCAATCTTACCCACATTCCTCTGGGAAGAGACATCTGTATGCAAGACCAGCAAAGCAACGGTGTTGTGGAGATTCCCAAATTCTCGTGCTTGTGCTGAACTCCATCGGCGAATCTGTCATTAGAGAAGATTCAAACATGCTACTTTTCTGTGTGGGGAGAAGGTCAGCTAGCTGGTAATTTACTGATTTACTGACATGGTATCTCTCAATGCCCTCAGTAAAGGTCAACATATAAAAAGTCACTGGTCTTAAGGTTTATCTTAAAGGGTTTGTTCCCCTGGAAGTCATTAACTAAGATTCAAAATCATCCCATTCCAAGTATGAAGTTTAGGTTGGGAACTCTCATGACGTATCAGGTAATTTCTAGAGCCTCAGCATAATGGGAAAATACACAAGGTTGGAGGGAAGGAGGCCTGGCCTGGCCCTGCGGCAGCCCCCAGTGTGAAGCAGAAATGGGCACATTCTCCATAACAGTGCTTTATGTAATGGCAGAGACAGTGCTACCCATGGTTTTGAGGACCAAGTGAAACACTAAAAATGAAAACATTTCAAAGCTAGTGTATTCTAGAAATGCAAGATAATATTAACTACATGTGCAGTTCAAATACAGTGAATTCAAGTCAATTATCAGTCCCTGTGATGAGACTGAAACAAAACAGAAGTCCTGCAAATCTCAGCACAGCCAACACGTACAGTATCTGATGGTATCAGCACTTGTTTTTTACTACTTAAGGAGTAACAGCAGCAAGATGATGCGACAGGGAGCTTACTTGCTTAGGAGCTTAGGAGCTTAGGCCTTCTTTAACAAAGGACAACTCTGCCGTGTAAAGCTCAGCCAGCACATAATGAAAAGGCTCAGAGCCGGGCCTAGATCCCTGTTTCACCAAAGCATGTGCTTTGTGATCCTGCCTAAGTTACTTAGCACAGTTGTGCTTAAATTCTTATGGGAGAATGGGAGTAACACTGCCTGTTTTCCTGAGCTGTGTGTAGCAATCTATACCGTCACAGAAAGACCAGGTAAACTGATACTCAAGAAGCACTCTACATACCATTACTGGATTCTAGTATTTTATGTATTTAAAAATCTACTCAACAAAAGAAATATATGGATGGTAAAAACAGAGCTGTATAGGAATTTCTAACAGGTCCTGTATGGACACATCCAAATTTATATATATATATATTACACATATATAGCAATGCTTTGGGAACTAACATGTTCTTAGCATTTGACCGAGGGCACCACACCGTAGTATTCAGTTAACAGTCCAGCTTCCCAGATGGCTCCCAACCACCCTCAAAACTTCACAGACCTAGGAAAGGAAGGAGGGCCTCTTCCTATTCCCTGTCCTACTGAACTTCTCTTTCCTGGACTTTTAAGGCCTGCATTGTATTAATACCCTGAACAAAATGAAGTAAAAACATTTGTCCACAGAGAGAAACAGAACGAAACCCAAGAGCACCTCACCGAGAACAGTCCTTACCTGGCTGCTCTGCCGATTGATCCCGAGGAGGAAGCTGATCATGTGCCGCAGCGCCGAGTGCCGCAGAAGGAGGTCTCCGGCCCTAATGCCTTGCTGTCACAAGCAGCAGAGGGACAGATTATACGCCCGGCCAGACAAAACTTGTTTAAAGATATAGTCAAATGAGAAGTTTTAGAAAACAACCATGCTAAGTGCTCTAACTTACGTGTAGGGAATGCTTGTTAAGGTCTAAGTAAACACCTCCTGAGCCTTACACTGCCTCGTGATGGCCTCTACACAAAACCACTGATGCTGCTTTCCACTGCTGTAACTACACCTACTTATAGCACAGTTCGTGCAAGTAAAATAATCCATTAATTTAGGTTTAATTAAAAATACTCATGAAACTACCACACAGAATGGAATCTAACATTTTTTTCCATGTATGAAATACTTTTAAGATTACAAATCTACTGTTATTATGACAATAAATTAGAAAACATAATTTACCTTCTGCACAAAAGTGTTGAATAGGGAAAAGTACTGAGCACAGTTTTTACAATTTTCTGGGACATCTTTATCCAAAAGAGCAAGCAGGACTTCCAGTAACTGATGAAGGCTTTTTAACTGGCGAGAGGAAAGAGGAAATTACATAAAGAAAAAGAAGACAAGACGGACATTTGCCACAGTATTAATCTGAAGTAGACCACCGTAAGAACAAAGGGAAACTGATACAATCCAGTCTCATATTTACATGGATTTATGCTTTGGAGAGCAAAACAGAATTACCCTTTACCTTCCAGCGGAGTGTCGGTATTGGAGGACTAAGGGGAGGTAGTTTTATTTCTTAGGTACCAGAGTCCAGGTCGTGATCCTACTGGCCCAGTTGTCATTTTCTCCAGAGCCAATCTCTGTCTTACAGAGAGGTGGGGTCCAAGGGGAGATGGATTTCTGAACCCCCCTCCACTAGGCTGCTTCCTCACAGTCACAGATGCAGAGAATACACAGACACAGGCGGAGGGCTAGAGACCAAGCCGATGGAGCAAATGGAGAGCCACAGCCTGACAGATGACATGGCAATACCGACCCAACTAGGAACTTACTTGAAAGCCCGCTGACGCCTCATGGAAAGCTTTGAAAAACATTTTATTTGTTTAGAAACCATTTTGGTATGACATTGCTTCTGCTCCCCCACCCAGACTGTTTTGGACGACTCCCTGGAAAGCCATCTGTCATCCGAGCAGTAAGACCATCCTCACTACTCTCACGTGTTCATCCTCTGAAGACGGCATTCAGAGACTTCTGGAATATCCCATCCATCCTGCCACACCCATTATAAATACAAGTCAGCACTTACACAGCACTTCACTCTCAAAGGACTTTACAGTATATATGGTGGGTGGCAAGAGGGGAAACCGAACACAAAATACATCAGCTAGATATCAAGTAGAAGTGACTTCAGGTAGGGGCTTCCATGCTTGTGCCCTCTACTTCTTTCTCATCCACTACCTGCTCTCTGTCTTTAAAAAGGTTGGGGATGCCCTATGGCCTGACCCTATCTGCAGGGAGACTGTATTAAATCTGCTTTTTCCTTTGGAGTATACAGCAAAAGGAGAGCAAAACAGTCCTTAGGGTAAGCATTCCTGAGACAATTTCAACAACTCCACAGGAGTATCTCAGGGCAATGGTACTTAAGCTCTCTAAGCAGCTCCCGGTGAACTTAGTTTGCACCCAGGTACAGTTCTGTCTGATGAGGGGTTCTGCTACTTCTACTGATGGAAAACTATTGCTTTATAGTATACAGAAGTCTAAAGACTCCTGGATTGAGAGGAGGACTTTCAGGACCTTTCTAAAGGGCACATTTGACTTCTTGTTCCTCTGGCTGAGCAACAATCCTGAGCCTGTCTGGTCTAACAGTGCTTGCTGGGACAGGTGGTACTGGGGAACTCAGTGGTTGGGTGCCCAGACACTGGATCTGGAACACCCTCCTTCAAGGACATCCTCAAGATTGCATAGCAAAGTCAACATCTGAATTTGAAGCAGTCATTCCTATAATCTGTAGTTCATTGACACACAAAATGCCTGGAGCCAATGTTTGTGCAGAGCCAATTTATTCTGAAACTATTATTTTTCAAAGTTTTCCATGTAGTATCAGCTGTTTGAAACAGCAGACTTGGGGAGTAACTGCTGTACTTGAGAAGACTTAGTAACAGACTAAACAACCAGACTGATAATGTACACCGCATATTCTCCCAAGGCTTACGACCTTTGGGAACTGAAGATGGGAATAAACACCATAGTTAGGTTTATCACGTGTATGCTGAATTAGGGTTCTGAAGCTATAACCGCAGAGAATAGGGTTAGGAAGACAATATTCCAGGATAGAAACAGCACTCTGGGAACGCTGAAGACTGTGAAGGAACTGCCCTGCCACAACCAGTCAGATCAGGAAAACAGCTTTTAAGGAAACAGACAGAACCAAGGGCAGCTCAGAATGTCTGATTAGTGTGTCTAGACGTGACTCATCTCAGTTCACAGAGCCCACCACAAGTTCTTGATGAAAACTGGTCAGGGGTTCTAAAAGGAAAACCCTAAAGCAGACCAAAGCAGACCTGAGCTCTTTTCAGTCTATCCTGGTATCTGGAACATAAAGAGGAATGGGCAGAATGCCTTCTGTCCTGGCATGTATCAGAAAGCCACTGTGGGGTATGTGTGTGTGTGTGTGTGTGTGTGTGTGTGTGTGTGTATATATACACGCACGTGCACCATGTGACAAAATGATCAGCTGAGTCACCAATTCTAGGTCTTCTTTCTTATTATGTACAACTGAAAGCATCTAACGAAAACAGAATACATAAAGTTTACAAGTGAGACTGACCTTATCCTGATAAAACAAGGCACTGTCTAAGGTCTTCTCCAGAATGGTGGCCACGGCAACTCGTACTTCTCTCACACTGCACTCCAACAAGAAAACCCTAAAAAAGAGAAACACGATATAAAGGACAAGCATGCAACCTCAACCTGCCCTACATATGTCCTATCTAACAGCCAAGAAGTGAAACGACTCAGGTGCTAGTTCAAGTATCCTGAGAGCTCCCAGGCTCAGTCACAGGCTAGCAGGGCTTCCCCAGGTCACTCTACTGGTCCCTCCACATGCTGTAATGCAACATGGGAACCAGACAAACAGGTCTGCTGAAAGTCCCAGAGCCTAAGTGGTGACTCGAATGCTTAAAAGAACAGATAGCCATATAGCATTTGCACTAAGACTTAACCAGATGCATAAACTCTGGAGGAATACTGTATATTTCTCAATGTAACACTAAAGAATGAAAGTAGATCTAGAACAGGCAGAGGTCTAGCAGGCAAAAGGCCAGTCTCCTCCAAAATAAAAAGCAAGACAAAAAGGAGACCCTAGGGAATGCCAGTATCGAAGGTTGACAGTCCCTCCAGGGGAGGGAGACTATGCACCAAGCCAGTGTTTGACCTTTGTAGGACCTGGATTTGTACAAACACTGTGTCGAGAGGTCATTTCTAAGATATTTGGGGCGAAGTCTGAATGGGGTATAAGAAGATAAGAAGGAATTCTTAATTTTGTTTGGTTTGAAAATAATAAGGTGCTTGTGCTGGAACAAACAAACAAACAAACAAACAAGCCTCTTTACTGATAGAGACACATGCTGAACATCAGTGACTTCTGTGCCTGAAATTAGCTTTAAAACAGAAGGAAAAACAAACCCCACACACGGGGGGGACTGGGATAAGTACGAGAAGGAAGGCTTTTCCAGACACTTCTGCTCCCCGTGTCTGTTTAACAGTGTCTACAATAAGAAGTCCTTGCAGGAGGTACAGCGCCCTGTATGTTAGCAGCTACAGTTCCTTAGGTCAGCTTGCGAACACCCACTATTATAAAACCTACATTAAGAACCTGCGGGCAGAAGTACACAGGGTGTTGGTGTGAAAGAGTCCGTCATGGCCTTCACATTTCATTTACAGAAACATCAGTGCAGGGTGACTCTCTGTCCTCACTCTGAAATGCAGGAAGATCTGAGATCCTTGGGCAACACTATGATGTCACCAGCGCAAAATTCTACACCATGGAACTGCACTGCACACAAAATGAACACCATCTCATAGAACTCCCCTCAGATTATGTATATGACATACTTCCATAGTAAAACACAAGTGAATGTTCGTGTTTGGGTTCCACCCTAAGACACATCTCTATGCATGCAAACACCCCAAAATAGTCTGGTCCCAAGCATTTTAGAAAAGGGATAGTCACCCTATGCAATGTTTGTGTATTTTGTGTGCACTAGTGAAGACATATTTTAATTAGAGCAATGACAAACTATCATTAAGGCTCTATGGTCTGGTAAGATTGCTCAGTAAAGTGTTCGCTCTGCAAACATGCGTTCAATTCCCAGAATCCATGTTAAAAAAACAAAAAAAAAACCAAAAAAACAAAAAACCAGGCATGGTAATATACACTTAATTCCAGTGTTAGGATTACAAGGTGGAGACAGGTGGATCCTCAGGCCAATGAGAGACACTATTTCTTTTTTAATTAAAAAATTATTTATTTTTATGTGTATGAATGTTTGCCTGCACGTAAGTGCACCACAAGCTTGCCTGGTGCTTTAGGAGGCCAGAGGAGGCCATTGGATTCCTTAGCAATTGAATTATAGATGGTTGTGAGCTGTCATGTGGGTACTGGGAACTGAACCCAGGTCCTCTGCAAGAGTAGCAAGTGCTCTTAACTGCTGAGCCATCTCCCCAGCACCTGTTATTAATTTCTTAAAACACATCAACTAGCAGCAACTAAAAGTAACGAGACCTTATAAAAAAGATCAAAGTAATCCACTGGGATGCTTGACATTAGGAATACTAAGAAATACTACAAAAGGGATTTCTCAGGAGACACTCAAAATCAAGTCTCCCTTTGTATAAGGCGCTGAATGAAATATTTTCCATGCACTTTCCAAATGTATAATCATTATTTGACACAGTGCTTGGGAAATCTATTGGGAAGATATTTTCACACTGAATTAGAAAATTGGCTAAAAGGCATCTCTACTGCAAAGTTTAAAAGGGCAGGTGCATAATTCTGCCAAGAAATGCTTATTAGTTCTCTCTTTGTGAGGTGACTGTGTATGCACGCACGTGTGTGTGGACAAGTGAGAGTATGTGTTCTGTGGCAGGTACTCTCCCTGTGTACAGCCGGGAACCAGCAGACTTGGCTTCTGTCCTCACAAAGCTGATGCTCAGTGGGAGAGACAGGCAAAACCCTGAAGAGTACATACAGCAAAAGGGCAGACCCGAGACAGTCTTTGAGTATGTGTGATCTAAGCTGACATCTGAAGGAGCAAAGGCAATTCTACACCGAGAGCAGAGGTAACAATGCTCCAGCAGGAGCTGATACTCAAGGCAGGTAAAAAGCTCAGCATGTTCAACGAGCCAGGAAGTCAGGCTGTCAGGTGACCAACAGCAAGGAGGAAGTGAACACCAAGTACAGCTTTTGGCTTTTATTGTAGTGTGAGGGGAACCTACTGAAGATCTTTCAGGAAGGAAAATCATGTGATACAGCTGTTTCAAAACGGACACTTAGTTTTTACAGGAAAAAGAAATAGAGACATCAAGTAGGCAAATGAGTGTCTGCAGCTGAGACAAACGGTGAAGGGAAAATGTCTGAGAGTAAGAGTTCTGGTCAGAGTTTCTATATAGGTCGATGGCAGAGTGTCCCTCTACACGTGTGAGGCCCTCGGTTTGATCCCAGTAACATAACAAACAAAATAAAAACACAATCAAATTTCTGACTCAACACCAGACCGTGCTCCCTTAGTGGGAAGGCACCTGCATTTCTGATTTCCTGCTGTATGTCTGTTTTAACACAAGAAATGCCAGAACATATCTGTATGAACACAAGAAATGCCAGAACATATCTGTATGCTGACAAAAGTGACCCAGTGGGAAATGCCTGCCGGGCAAAGATGAAGGAACAAGAGTTAATTAAAGGGCCACATTCCTTAAGAAGGCTGGCAGACAGAGATTCCTTTTGAGATGGTAACCGACTATGGCAGGTGTGTGGCATGTGTGATGACTGACCATTTATTAATCATTTTCTCAGTGACACTGAGGCTAGGCTAGATCAGAGTGGGTGATCTCACACAAGAAGTCTGAGAGCCAGTTCACAGGGAAGGAAGAGCGTACTGGGGCCAAGGAGACAGGACAGGGTCTCATTAGCATTGAAGGGGTTTTGCTCAGCTCCTCATATAATGATGAAGTCGCTCAACTCGGAAAGATGTAAACAGTAAAAGTGATTGGAGAACCTTGAATTTTTATCTGAAAGGCAATTATTCTTCTACTCACAGGTACATAGGTAATGTTCTATCACAGCTAACATTTTTGGGCCAGAATCTGAGCATAGGTACTGTATAGTCACAGGGCGTAATAGTAGCCTCAGATTCCCCATTGTTACTAGACTGAGTACCTGAGGAAAAGGACCTGCATGCTTCTCCTGAGCCAGACAAGGGTCAAGGGTCTGCATGCTGTGAGAGCCTGGCAGCCATCACCTTACACACTCTCCTGCAGTCACTGAGCCCTTGCCAGAGTCCAGTCCAACAGATGATGTTAGAGTGGCCTAACTTCCTAATCGTTTCAGTGAAAAGCTTAAAATGGGCCCTAAACTGAAAAATGATTTCAAATGGCAATGTAAAGGATTATAAGAATCTTTACTTCTAAATGATACAAAAAGACACATCTTTCTTTTGCTTTGTAGACCAGGGTGGCCTTGAACTCACAGAGATCTGCCCGCCTCTGCCTTAACGAGTGCTGGGATTAAAGGTGTGAGCCCAGTGTTTACAAATTTCTTTTAATTAAAAGATCTTGACACTTACTTTACCAATTCTCGTCCTTCAGAGCTAATAAAATATTCAACAAGCCACTGACAAGCATCCAAACTTTTTGAGAGTAATGCTTCAATAGTAGCAATCCATTCTTCAGTGTCAACCCTTGAAAAGAGCAAAGAACAGCGTCAGGCTCCAGCATGTAACTCCAGAGTGTCACGTCATAGTGCGCCACACCCGTCTACCTGCCTATCCCACTGTGGCCAGGAGCAAAGGGTAAACACTCAGTGACTACCCACTCACACGACTCAGTGTTTCCATGCTTAGGTTGCTCATGGCATGATTCTTTCTCCCCTTACAGGACAAAAACACGTGCAGGTGCCTACATCTTTGACATTTCTTTATCCTTTACATCTCCATCAGTCAAGTTCAAATGACGAAGACCAGATCTGTAGCATTTTGTCTGGCACAACTAAACGAGTGTCACCAAGGACTCACCTTTAGAATGGCTAATGTTTTCTACGGGATTGCTAAACTCATTAATATCTTGATTCAAGATTTGGACAGAGAAAAGGTGGCCTGACTATATTATGCACAATCTCACACCACTCCTGAAAACCCAGTGTCCCCCAAATGGTAAATACAGACAAAATGGAAACAGTATGCCTGACGTAATGTAGACACCATGAGTAAATTTCACAAATCAAAGTACCAACTGAATCTCTCTGCTTAATCCTATGCAGACCTTGGAAGACGGAAACATGTTCTCCGTTTAAAAATCATGTAATACTGTGATCACTCTATGTGCACATAAAGTGGGGCTGCCTTATTAATTATTTTTCTTCAAGAGTCTGGCTGAAAAATCTTTCTCCAAAACCCAGATTTGAGAAGCTTACTCACTCTGCTAGCCAGGGCTCCATGGTCTTTAACCAACTTTGACCAGTCTCAACCCAAATCTCTTTTTCTAAGTATTTTTCTGCTAACTACCCCTCAGCTCTCTTTCTCGTTAGTCATAATCACAGACCAACTAGCCCAGAAGCTATAATGAACCAGGTACCTTTTCAGGCGCTGGAGATTAAAGCCAGCGATGGATAAGATGTCTGGAGCTTACACTGTCACTCTGAACATGTCCTGGTTCAAAACTCCTCCACGAACTGCCACTCACCACAGCCCAGACTTGCTAGCTAGGCACCTAATGATTGGTCTCAATGAGTTCCTTACAAGTCAGACTTCCAAGTTGGGCCCTAGCCATTCGTCTTACTGAGTCCCTTACAAGTACAAAAAAAAAGGGAACCAAACAAAAAACACAACTAACTAGTCACTCGTTGGTGCCTCAAGCTGAGTATATTAGGTAGTGCTACAAAGTCGAATTTATAAATTCGTTTTTTCATTGAATTAACCAGTGTTTTCTGTCACAACAGAGTAGTAAAACATATCACTCTTACCTGAGTTTTTTCTTTGTCCGTAGGTAAGTTTGGAAAAGGAACTGAATGGCAAGTTGCAAGCTCACCTTTGCCATGCAAGGATAATATGGGTGCTTTAATTTAGTCTATAAAAGGGAGAAAAGAGGAATATTTTTCACAAAAGTCTTCCAGATCATTACATATTTTTATAGAATTCAATAATGGTACCTGATAAAATTAATAGAAAAACTTAATCTTAGTACTTAGGAAGTGAAGGCAGAAAGTTAAGTAGTTCAAAGCCATCCTCAAATGCATGGCAAGCCCTTGGAGATAGCCTGGGCTCATGAAAACTCTGTCTCAAGCCAAGAAACACACACAAAAAGAAAAGCCTAGCCAGCTAATAATAGAAAACAGTCATTTACATTTTTAAAAAAAATCTTCATTTTCAAGTGAAGGCCTCTCAGAACAGAGCCTTTGCTTTGCCCTTTTAGGCAAACTGTAACAAGGGCACTCTGGACAAGGACGTACTAGGAAGTTAACTGTGAGTCTGCAGTGCGCCACTACAGTTAGGAAATAGCCTATAAAGCACAGGGATAGCTGGGAAGACCCACCGCCACTCAACCTTGTCCCAAGATCTACAAATTCAGGATGTGCAAACCTACACCACTCACGACCCACACTGCACAGCCCAAAGGCACCTGCGTGTTAGGATTACCCAGGAAGTAAAACATTTACAGGAAATGGGGTTTTGTAGCTAGCCTGAATGCTAGCACCTGAGATGAGGGTACTGCTTTTTTTAGTTCTTTAGATACAACTAGCACTTACGGCATTTAAAGATGCTAAAGACAAAACAAAACTGAAATAATCACTGCTGTACACGTCTCTGTTCTTCATAAACTTGAGGTTTTCATCTCTCACCATCTACAATACAAAATCAGTGATTATTTTTAACAGGTAAAATAGTATGTGGAAGGTTATTTCTAGCAAATTGTTTAATTAATAAGGGTTTGTAAAAAAAAAGATATAATTTATAGTTAACTTTTCTCAAGCTTTGAATTTTGAAACAATGAGAGAAATTCTCCTTTAAATCTAAGGCACTGCAGAAAGGTAAGCTACATCCATTTCTAATCTCTTTTGGGGAATTCAGGAAGCTGTGTGAAGGACCAAACAGGGCTTCCCTATGCACAGGCAATTCCATACCTCCCTGTCTCAGGCAGCTCGGTTCTTTCTCTTCTGAAGATTCCACATTCCCCTTACACTCTCTGGTTCTGCCTCTCTAGCTTTGGGCTGCTTAGTGCTTAAGGTCTGGACTGGGCATTTGGACAGTCTTAAACTCAAACCCTTGCCTTGTGAGGTGGCATTTCTCTTTTTAAGTAAGCCTCAGTTTGTTCTATCTGACAAATAGGAGTAAGACCTCCTATTCTACAAGAGATTTAGAAGTTTAATTCACAGAAACCTGTTCAGCCAGGTGTGGTGGTGCATGCCTTTAATCTCAGCCCCTGGGAGGCAGAGGTGGGCAGATCTCTTCGAGTTTGAGGTCAGTTTGATTTTGAGTTCCAGGCCAGCAAGGGCCATGTAGTCGAGAACCCAGCTCGAAAAACCAAACAGAGGTAAAACTTGTTTACACTTGTAGCACAGAGCAGGTATTCAATAAACAATGGCAGTTACTGTCAGCTCAGTCTTAACCCAAGGTTCTAAGTCTTGATTTGTTCTCTCACATAAAATAATTTCAACAATGTGTTTCTTTACTTAGGGACGCTGCTGGTGATCTTGGGTGCATGTTCGTCTTTGCGCTTGCACCATGACACTATCTCCACAGCATCTAAATCTGGCCCAGAAGACACCCGGGCTCGTGAGGGTGAGGAAGGGCACATGAGGACAATGAACAGAGAAGGCAGCCAGCGAGCACCCTGGACTTACAATCCAGATTCTGACGTTCTCTTGATGTTCTTCCTTAGAGAATTATTTATCTGTCTTTTAAAAAAAGACTTATTTTCATTGTGTGTGCTCTGTCTACATTTATGTATGTGCACCATGTGCGTGCCTGGTTCTGGGGGCCAAAGGAGGGTATTGAATCCACTGGAACTAGAGTTACAGATAGCTGTGAGCCACCATGTGGGTGCTGGGAATCACACCCAGGTCCTCTGCAAGAGCAGTTAAGTCTCTTAACAACCGAGCCAGCTCTATCTATCCCTGTTTATGTGGTTCTTACCTGGTATATCCGAGCAGGCATTTTCTCCACAAACAGTCCCTTCTTCTCACCCTTTTTAACCAGCTTGGTTAGAATAGAGAGCCTGTCATTACTGGGCCTGTGGGGCCGAGGAGATGACTGAGGCGAAATCTCAGGTGACGATGGCGCTGACCTGAGAGACAGAATCAAAGAACTGTTGAACAGAAAGGGCCTTTTGTTTCAGCAGTCTTTAAAACTTGCCACATTTATGTACTGGTGCTGTACTTAAACAAAAACTGCAAGCTTTTCTGATCCAATATAGTAAAGGCAAATTCACTGAAAATAAGATCGTAAAAAAAATAAAAATCTTTCTGGTTATAGTATTGAGTTTTGGACAGAAAGTGCATCCAATATATGCATATATACCTCAATTCTAGATTGAAAATAAAAATCTTAATTCTATCACAAATAATTTATATCCATGCTTCCAAATACAAAGTAACTTCTTGCAATAAAGTTCAGGGAGCAAGAAACAAGAGACTTCCTATTTCTTTTTAGAACTTCTCATGCTAATTATTTTTAAACAACAAGCATTATATTGTGAAGATCCTATTAATACCTACTGAAACCACACAGCAAATTACAGGGCAGAGGAACTTACAGAGAGAGGTCCTCAGCTTCCTGCCTTACAACGCTGACTCGACTTTTCTTTGGCAATACCGGGGAGTTCTGATCAGACACCCTTTGGTAGAAGAGCATATAGGCATTCCAGTATCTTCGGCGTACATCAGTGTATGGGTTTGCTATTCAGTAAGATATTAAGAAAAAGTCTTGGTAAATAAGATGTTTCTCAGTGTGATTTCTATAATAAAGGACCTACAAACTCAACAATGTATTAAATTTGTGAAGTGCAAAGTGTAAGTAAAATGTGGGTCTTTTTAGAGGGTTGCTTGAAATGCAAGTTAAGGTACTTCCCCATGGGGAGGGATGGGAGAAGGAAGACTTCTTTAACATACCACATAACAGAACTGTCTTCTATGAGTAATCATAGCACCCTTGTATAAGTCAAACAGAAATAGACACATTTTAGTGGCCAATCAGTTCTGAAACTATTTATAAGGTTAAATTCTTTATTCATCAGTTTTTCTCTAATGTTATTTCATTCTCTTGATTTATGTTAACTCCCATTATTTTCAGACATTTCTTTTCCTTCCTAAGCAGCTTGAGTACTTTTAGCTTGGTCAGCCTTGAAACCATATACACACCATCAACAAAAACAGACCCAGCAGGGTGTATTTATATATATTTGTGTGCACACATATAAATACACACACATAACATTAACAAAGAAAAAAAGGAAAAAAAAAAAAGAGTTAAGCCAGGCAGTGGTGGTGTATGATTTAATTCCAGCACTCGGGAGGCAGAGGCAGGCGGATCTCTGTGAGTTTGAGCCAGCCTGGTCTGTAGAACAAGTTCCAGGTCAGTCAGAGTTACAATGGAGAAACCCTGTCTCAAACAGAACAGAACAGAACAGAACAGAGGTTATCAACTTGGATGTGGAAGGGCACAGGAGGGGTTGTAGGGAGAAAAGAAATGTGATGCAAGTCTATTTAAAAAAAATTTTTTTTAAATAAAAAAAAAAACCAGTTGTGGTTCTATAGCTAAAAGAATATGAAAAGAACAAAATCTACTGTTATTTTTATATAAAGAATATAGCTTCTAATTTGAGAGAAAACTGTATACTAAAACTAAAATGAATGGAAAATATCTACTTGTAAGTACTTACTTTGATCATAAACTTTGGGTCTATATTCCCCTCCAAAGCATTCATACTCCAGGGTCTCATCATTTAGCTCAAATTCCTCTATAACGGTGTCATTGAATTTATACCACTTTCCTTTTCCACACCCCCTAGGACCCAGAGAGCAAACAAACATTGTAAGATTTAAAATCAAGTGTCTTTATCCCTTGCATTTATCTCTATGTCTTATGCACAGATAAAGCAGGTGGCGGCTACTTAAAAGCACTCAAGAAAAATGTAGCACTAGAGGTGCACTGGCTCTAGTTTCTAAAAACACTTCTCAAATCAAAATAGTAAAAATAGCTATCCTAAGCTTAAAAATTCAAAATGCAGAACAAAGGACAATGTGAATTTCTTTATATCTGGACAGCCTGATGCCTATAATCCCAGCACTCGGAAGGCAGAAGCAGAAGGACTGAGAATTTGAGGCCAGCCTGGACTATGAAACCCTGTCTTATCCACTGTCCCCCACAAAGCTTCTCCAATGGTGGGCATGGGTGAGAGCTCAGGAGGCACACAGAGAGCACGAGGGCTGCTGTAGGAAACCCTTACCGCCTGTCCTTAATGAAGGAATAGTAATGGCCGGCGTGTGCCTGCCCACTGTGCACAATGACACCAACAAGCTCATAGTTTTCTGTGAGGGCGACTTTTTTCCGCGGGGACCCTCCACCTCCTTGATCCATACTCCTCCCATTTTCACCAACGTCAGAAGATGAATCCTGGCGAGCCATTCCTGAGACTGTGTAAGGTTCCATATTCAGCATCCAGGGAAACTATGTAAAAGTATAAAGAACAATTAATGTACTCATCAGTACCTAGAAAGGTGAGACCAAGCAAGAGTCGCGCTTCCTAAACGAGCGCTGACTCCCACTCCCATTCACACAGGGTATTTCTGACAGGCTAAGTCTGGGCAAGCACAAGTAGCCTCTGGTCGTGTGTTATAGAAAAAGCATTTTATTTCACAGCCATGGCTAGGGTGCCTTCCAGAAATGAGGTCATTTTGTAGAGCCTACTAGCAGCAGCTAGTAGTGCTGCAGACTCCTTACACTGCTTTTCAGAGGAGAGACCAGACGTAGAAACAGAAGAAGGAAAGGAAAGAGGGAGAAGAGGGTCATGGCTGAAATCTCAGGAAGGGAAAGAAGTTACCCGTATTTGTTCATCGTATTTAATGGATCTTCCACTCTCCCAGTCAAAGCCAAATCTCATCAGGTGAATTACCAACACGCTAGGTAAAGACTTAATGCAGGTTCTTTTCACTGTTATTCTCTAAGAAAGAGCAAACACCAATTAATTCCCGGGAGGAGATCAAAGCAATGGAAGTAAAAGCTTTTGGTACCCACGGAAAACAAATACTAGTATGCGCTACTGGAAGCAGCAACCAGAACTTAATAATGACTTCCTGCACACGGTACACAAATAATACTGATATTGTTTCTTGTAAAGGGCAAATAGAATACCTTTTCTTTACACTTTTCACAGTAGTATGCATTACTTCCTTCTAGAACTTCACCTCTAACAAACTGATCCAAAGAAATTTCCAAGCTTTGGCAAGAAGTAACTCCTAGATTGAGAGCCATGAAAGCTTCCTCACGCTCGTATCTGAGAAGGAAAAGACAGAAACCCATGAGCGGAGAACCACTGCAACTGTCCCAAGGCCTACGCTTCAACACACTCCATTAACAGCCGGGAGAATCAGACAAGCCTCGGGATTTTACAAGCACACTAATAAAAGCATGAACTTCAACAAATACTTTAAGGCTACTAAGAAATTATGGGAACCGAAGAAATACAATTCATTGATCATTTACAGATCCACAAGAAATAAGTCTACAAGTCATTCAACAAATTAACATTTATAGTTTCCCAAAACATCATTTAAAGGTATTTTCCCCCAAGGTGCTGGACTCAAAAGCAGGGCATTGTACATGCCAGACAGAAGTTGTGCCCCCGAGTCATACCCCGACCCCAACAGTCACTGTTTACTGTAGTGGTGGTATCTTCACTGACCTGTGAGGACAATCTTTACAGATCTTCTGATCAGAATAGATACCCTGGAAAGTATTCTTAAAGATTTGTTCTCGTCCCATTTTCTGTTGAATAAAAATTTAAAGTTTTAACCGATACTCCTAGAATGTACAGGTTGGTTCACATAAAATTTTATTTAAAAATTTCAATTTAACCTCAAAATATAAGGACTAATATTGGTAGTTCCAGCTAGAAACTAATGGAAGGTAATGCCCATTATTAGACCCAGTGTCAGGCAATGCAGACAATCAGAGAGGATGAGAGAGGGTCTCTGAGAGCTGACGATGGCAAGTCCTCCACCGAGATTCTGAATCTTCTCTGTGCTACATACAAGATAGAAGCAACTTTGATAGTCTTTGCCTTCTTCTCAAGGACAGATACTATATGTTATTCTAAATAGATGAAGTGTAATAATTGTGTTTACTGGGAAGACATGAAATGGTACCTCTGGGCAAGTCTGTCATGTGTTTTAGTGCGAAAGGTAGAAAGCTTTGAGTCTAAGCATCACCACAAAAAAAATCCTATCTAGTCCTTTTGTCCCTTTGCTGGAGAAATCTCCCAGTTAGTTCCCAGACCGCCTCCAGGGGCCATCAGCTCACTGGGCACTCTGTAGCCAGACTATCCCTAGGACACTGCAAAGATACACATGCATGAATAGTCATCTATTATGTAGTGTAGATTAGGAACTGCATTGTTTTATTAGGTTAGATGGATTAAGAATACTACTCCAGTAATGTGTATGTATTCATTCAAATGCTGTGAGAATGAACTGCAGCTTGTGGCGATCAAGATGACCACTTCCTGGTTTGTGAGCTTCCGGCACTGAGAACCTTAAGGCACTGTTCTCATACTGTAACCAGTTAAAGGAGCCAGGGGGCGCTCGAGCCCTATTTACCTTGAGGTACTCATCCATCTGATCAATGAGACTAGTGAAGAACTCATACGCGTCCTGCTGCTCTCTCACATACAGCTCCTTGTTCCACATCTTGAAGATCTATGCAGCGAGAATTAAATAGGTCTTTAAAGGAGAAGCAGCAAGTTCTGAACATAACACATGGAATCACATAAGTGTTTCTGGAAACAAGGCTGCTATTAGGATGTGGCTGTTTTCACTGAAGCTAGACAGGCTTGTAGCCAGCCATCTGCCAGTTTTCTTGGTTCAGCACATCACAGCAAATCTCTGAAACCTGAAGTGGTTTTAGGGTGAGCCCTGGGACACAACAGCAAGTGTCCCTCTTAGATGTGACCGCTGCTCTGTGAGAGAAGTGCAGCAACACCCTTTATTTGGAGGCCCTAGCACAATGGCACAGGTTCAGAAAGTTATCGGAATCACTGTTGTAAGATGCATTTTCATTATTATTTAAAATCGTGTATGTACAGATCTCTGTGAGGGTGTGAGCATGTGAGTGTAGAGGCCAAAGGTGTCGATCCCCGTGGAGTTAGAGGTGCAGGTTACCCCTTACCTCCTTTAAACAACAGTTCAAAGAACTAAAATAAGAATCATAAGAAATAGTCAAAACAGATAAAGCAGATCCTCAGAAACTATGAATGACTGTTCTTAACATTCCAGTTATTTCAAAAGAACTAATCTGTGGAACACGACAGAAAGCCATTGTCACTAGAGAGAAAGTAGACCCAGACTCTAAGTAAACGTTGTCTAACATCGAGCCAACAGCCACTGTAAGTACCTTCCAGAAGTTCTCAGGCACGTAATACTGCAGCTTGCTTTCCATTAAATGCCCAAAGAGAGACTGTACTTGGTAAAACACACTGTCATCTGGATTGTCTGTATCATCATCCACGGAAAGAAGTGACTATGAGGAAAAGCATTATTAAATGAGACTCTGAGCTGCTTCACACTAAGCCCAAACATGCATGCATGAGTACCCACTCTGGTGTTACGTATGTGAAGGAGTGTCTACTGTGAAGACAGTCCTGTAGACGGTTTGTCATATCCTAGTTGGTGTTATTAAGGATAAAGTATCTCTTTAAGTTCCATTTTATTAGGAAGAATTAGAGCTGTTAGGATGAGGATCCCTAGATACAAATGTTACACAATAATTATGAAATATTTTCAAAATACTGCCTGCTACCCTACAAGTTGTGACTATGTTAATAAAAAGCACTGAAAACACAGCCACATATTTGAAAATAATGAAATAGAATAGACTATAGAACAGTTTAAAAATTAATTTTGTATGAACAAAAGTTACATTTGGTCAAATAACCAACTAAAAGAACAGATTCATAAAATATGTGACTGTAAGGTCTTTACAGATTCCAGAAGCTAATAAAGAATTTCTAACTACAGCTACAAACTCAAGAAGAAATAATTCTCTCTCATGCCAAACAGGGCAGGGAAAGAAATCACCTCAGGGAGCCCAGGCTGCATATACAGCTGCTGGAAGACTGCGTTCATGTAACAAGTAGCGCCTCCATTCCTCAGCCCCACGAAACCTGAGCTGGATCTGCTGTCCACGGGGGGAAGGTACTGGGAAAGGAAGCAACAGACAGTGGGGAGGACAATGAGTACTCTACCACAGCACGTTCCACCATAGCTGTTTGAGAAGGCCGAGAAGAAAATGTAGGAGACTCAGACCCAGCACAGTACAAAGCTACATCAACAGTCCTTGTTTCTCAAGTACTTGTGTTAGGTGCTGGTGTGCTCACAAAATACAAGTCTTACTCTTTCTTTTTTGTTCATAAAATATGTGGCACAAAGCAGTATTAATTCATCTATGTAGACCTACATTCATTGACTTAACATTCAACTACTGCTTATGAAGGACCTACTATGTGCCAGGCACTGTGCCAGAGACTAACAGAGAACAGAATGCTCATGGTCCCTCATCTCCAAGAGCTTGTCGTCTAGTTATGTAAGCTTCATGGCATTAATCAAGCAGATATATTAGACGCCTACGGACTCTGCTGTAGCTCTGATACAGGAACAATGTTCTAGGAGTATTTATCATGAGGAATTCTGCAGTGTAACTAGTCAAAGAGGCGAGCATCTCTTTTTATACCAGACAATGTTCTTCTATTAAACTTTTTCTAATAAGCAAACAATTAAAATGACAGAAGAACACTCATTTTTTTACTTATAACTTCTCAAAGATTGTAGATCTAATGCACTGCTTTTCTGGACAGAAATAAGGCATCTTGGCTAGTCTTGGACACGGCACCTCTCCAAGTATTAAAGGGTAGTATAGTTACACGTGGAAACACGAATCCACCAGCGTGGCTCGCTACCATAACCACACACAAGCGCCTGCACCTATGTAACAAGCAAACGCTGATGAAAGCATGCAGGTCTTCTGGTCTCCACGCATTACTGGATCTCACATGCTTCTCATTAGCACCGGGATAACTGATGGCAGGGTGCTTTCTAGGAGCTAATTTACTGACATTTATTTGTATACAAAGCACTCATTTTTTTACGATATAAAAAAATTTTAAATGCTAAAAAGATAAGTATTCCTAAGACTGCTTTATTCCTCATGCTGGCGTGGTCCCTGACTTGAAGCGAACGTGTACCAAGCTGAAGCGCAGCATAAACACACATTACAAACTAACGTGTGAGAGGTGAACTCTCCCCCGCTCAGTGCCCACACACAATTCCACTACTTTACAGGTGCTGCTCCTCTCACTAGGACAGTCGTCCTGGGGTTCTATGTGAGTGTTCAGGGACTCTCAATTCACACCCCGCAGGGTCTGACTCTCCCTTACAGAAGAACAGAAAGCACACGCACGCGCGCAGCTTTGACGGCGTCTTGCCACCCCTCGCCAGGCATCCTGTGCACCTGCGACGTGCCTCCCTCCTGCACATCCTAACATACAGTACGTGGTTCCACAGTTTTGCTCATAGTCTTCGCGCTGCCGGAATGAAATGCGTGACTTCTTACCTTGCTTCAAGCAGCATCACTAGTCTGAAGCCTCTACTTCAGTGTCATCTACTCTAGAAGCATTTTAGGGTACCCCGACAAAGTACTACTGACAGTACAGTGCTCAGGACACGCCTCCAGCTCATGCCGGATCTCACAGCGCTCAATCTGCTGACAGGACTTTCTCTTCCACTGCATGCGCCCTGGCCTGCCTGACAGCTGGAGTAGCACTTTCATTTTTCAACTTCAAAAGTCTAAAAGCTTTCTTTACATATGAATAAACTCTATGAATCTCACTAAATTTATCCCTCTTTATAACTCCAGTACCTGGCACTATGCCAGCATAAACTTACACAAAAAGCAAAATTACAAAAATCAAATAACAAAAATGGTTGGAATGCTAGGCTCTATTGAGATTAATTATTTAATACTGGTCCTTTTGAAAATTGGTCACCTCTAACTGAAAGGATATTTCATAATATATTGATTAAGTGTGATTTAAAAAAATTTAGTTGGTTTTCATATGTAAACTTGCCATGCCAAAAAAAGAAATAGTGATTTCGTGGTGGTTAGGATAGTGTACATTCAGTCTTAAACTTATACACTTAGAGGCTACAGAGATGTCTCAGCTGATAAAGGCATTTGCTGCAAAGCTTGAAAACCTGATTTTAACCCCCAAGCCCCACATGGTGGTTTAAGGTGAGAACCAACTCCTGCAACTTGTCCTGCCTCCGTATATGCTCCTTGTCATGCATATACACTCCAAAAAAATAAATAAAAACCATATACTTAGGAGACCATTCTAAAAAAGTCGAGTGAGGGCTGGGGTGGTGGCTTAGAGGGTGAAGTGCCTGCTATGCCACTGTGAAGACTGGAGTTTGGATCCCCAGAGCAAGCCAGCTACTTAGTCTAGTCAGCTCTGGTTCAAGCGATACCTTGCTTCAGCAAAACAAGTGGACAGTGTGACAGAAGACGTCTCTAGCCCCAGCGTACATGAACCCACAAGTTAAGTATATCATTAGGTCTAAAAACTTACATCAAACTCCTTGGTGAGAGCAGGGTCAGGCTGGTGGTGCATTGAGAGTAGTTCTTTTGTAATAATCTGAAGGTTTGAAGGTGAACTATCAGCTAACATCACAAGCACTTCATAGGCCGCCAATCGGCTATTTACTGTACTACACCTAAGAACAAAAGCACAAGCCATCTTACAAGTCAGGATCTGGAATCAAGGTGCAAGCTTTACAATCCTCTAACCACAGTTAAGTTATGCCTGCGCCAGAACTACTTATCTATGTGCCCTAAATATAGGAGGCAGGAAGGCATTTCAGAGCTATTATCTTCTTAGCCTGAAAACCAGCAAAGTCCTCTCAAATAAGAAAAAGGAAGCTATGAAAATAATAAATGCCCAAAACATTTCAAATATTCCCAATGGTCAATAATTCTCCAAGGAACTAATCTAATCAGCTTTCTACTCGTTACAGAAAATGGAGACAGAAATAGATGGCTTGTCAAATCAATTTATGAGAGTAACATGCAGGAAATCAGACGTCCTCTACTGCCTGCCTTTCAACCCGGCAGTGCTTCTGAACTCTTAACACCAGCCTTGCATTACTGAGGTGATCACAGACCAGATGGATACACAGAAAAGAGGACAGCCAGCCTCTGTGTAGAACCACTTAAAAGTGCAGGAGGGGGACTCCGAGGCTCTTGGGTTAGCGCTGCAGCTGACTGAGGACGGGCCACAAGGCGGCACCGTCCTTTACGTCTCGTCTAGACGAATGGATTGAAAGGGGTGGGGCAGATGACTGGGAAGTACTGTACACAGAGTGAGAGCAGCTGTTTTGTTACTGTGACGAAAGAACACATTTACTCTCAGAGTTTTCATGTATTCTAATCTGCTTTCTCGCTTCAAGGTTTTGGTGGAAAGGTCACTGTAATGAATGAACAACCTTAGTACACTGCGGAGGATGAAACAGGTCTGCCTTATGAGTTTATTATTTTTAATAAAAATAAAGGGAAGGATTTCCCAATAAAATTTTTCATTAAAATTGCTAGAGATATATTGCTTTGTGTTTACTGAAAAAAATCAAAACACTAATATATTTCTGGTGCTAATTTAATTAGAATACCTGAGACCTAGTGCTAACTATTCCAAAACAAGACCAGACAGAAACGAGGATGGGAGCCACAGCCCAAAGGACAGTCCAAGAGCTCTAATAATGCCCTCCCCCCGTCTTCCAGTATATTCTGCTAATAAGGAACTCTCTAGCTTGAAAAGTGTTTACACGTGACACTTCATGGGACTCCATACAGTGTATTATGCCTTATCTGTATCAGTCATCTCTGAAATTAAAGTCTCTTCAGGGTTAGTCAGGTTAAGTGTGTTCTTTAAAAATTAAGTTAGATTCAGAGCCAGTTAAGTGGCAATTTATTGCTGCCTTTTCTATGGACAAAAGTCTAAGTATCACTTGAGCAGGGTCAGCAATACACATGGATATTTCCCATTTATATCTCCAAAGACTAATATAAAACCTTGATTCCAAAATCACAGCTGTAATAAACAACTAGCAGCTGCAGATATGAAAACATGTATGACCCAGCAAATGACAAGGCTCTAGACTTTTCTCCTAAAAAATCCTGAAGCCTATACTTGCAGTCTATTTACTTTGGAGAAAGTTCATTATTCCCCCTTTGGTGCTGGGGATTGAACTCAGGACCTCCCATATGGCTCAACACGTGCTTTACCAATGAGCTAAATAAATACTCCCAATCCCTATACATAATTCTTTCTACCTCTGCTTCACCTGGTATCTATTACGGGCCAGACAGCACACAGCTCCTTACTGCCCCAGCTTGATGCTGAGAACTGGACCAGTGCATGTCCTCTGTGCTCTTTGTGCCAGGCACCCTTTGCATAAAGCTCATCCGCATGCATTTGTTTACGTGGTAGAGGACACAGGACAGACTCACACAGTGGAAGACAAACTCCAAGTTAAGAGAAGCTTTTGGGACTACAGTTGTGAATTAAGAGATTTTACCAAAACTGAACACAACGTGCATTTTCCATACTTTGGATGAAAGTCCTGTTGACTGATGGCGACACTGCCAGCTGGAGAATGACTATTTAAAATAATTCTAGAAGCTCGGAAAAGGAAGTCATCTAACAATGGTTTAATGAGTGATGAACCTGGAATAGAGCATAATATCATGTTGAAGATGGACACAGATTTAGTTCAAAGATCCCATTGTACTTTCCTATCAGAGCAGCACAGGCACCCGAGGCCACCCAACAGCAATGCATCCAATTTAAGTTAAAGCTTACTTTTTGAGTGTTTACTATATGGCACAGATCTGTGGCGTGGTGGGACCAGGAAACAAGGTAAAGAGAAGTCAGGTGAAGGTGCCTTCTTTTATGAGCCTATGACAGTGAAAGGAGTCAAGCTTCCCCCTTGGAAACACAAGTGCCGAGAGTACCACAAGGCAGAATGGTTTGAGTGAATAGTTCTTATTCTGGGCGTCAGGAAGTCCTCCACACAAGGGCTAATGAAACTTTTGAGCCTATCTCCTCCAGGCGAAATGATACGCCCTCGTCCTTCCTGGTTAAGAATCACTCTTTTCTATGTATCCTCAATATCCAAGAAGATTCTATAGAGTTTAGTTGGTGCTCTAACTGTGGAAGTTACATTTTGGTTTGTTTTCTGAATATAATTTATAGCATTTGGATATATATTTCCAAATTATAACTGTTCTCCAGGGGAATCTTACATTTTCCCCAGCACTGAGGAGGTAGGCTGGGGTTACCTCCCCAGGTGAGAATCATCCTTATAAGAATGAGGATATATTACAAAATATTTAATAGCAAAAGAGACAAATCTACTCTGAATTGTAATTTTTACTTGATATTAAAAGCTATGTGATATGACTGTTTTGAACAATGTAAAATTCTATATGTGATTTAATGACACAGGTAAAAAACACCCTATGGTTTTCTAGTCACTAAAATTGCAGACCATTTCCTACTCCTAAAAGGCTAAATGGAACATTTAGCAATTATCATATTGTCCCAATTGCATACAACACGATGACAGCAACTGAGAACTAAGGTACCCTCTCCCACACAACAGAACCAAGCAATAATTACCAAGCATTTCCTTTTCTGCCCCACAGAGTGAAAGCAGGGTCTTAATGAGCCGCAGGTGTCCTGCCAATAAGATGTTGTCCGCTTCACTGGTCTCGCATTCAGCAGTTCTATTAGGTTCAAAGTTATCCAGCCATGTAATTTCATCTTCAAGCATGGTAGCTGGGCTGATTCGTAACTGCTCCATTTCTGAAGCTGAGGAGTGGGTAAAGGAGGGGAGGGAGGAAAGATTTCTCTTCATGGAATCAAAGTCCTTATTAAAGAAAGCAAAGTCAAGTCCCAATCTTTCACTTCACAGACTTCACAAATCTTGTCATCAATGGCCTTCTGGCTGCTGATACTATCAAGGCCATCTCCTGCATACACTAAACACCTGACTCCTCCTCTGTGTGGCCGCCACGCTCCACACTGAGGAGACACTGGGCACAACCACTGCTGTAACAAAGCACCTGCTTTAGAGAGTGAGACCTGGGAGAAGGGGTGGGGGAAAGGAGGAGGAGGAGGGGAGGAGGAAGAGAAATGGACAGCAATGAGAAGAACTGAGATTCCCCATAGTGCTTCCTAAACCAAAGAAGCAGAGCTACAAAAGAGAAAGATCAAGCAGCATAAGCCAGAGTGTCTAAACCATGAACCAAATTCCAGAGAGTAATTTTGTTTTCATAGTAAATCTTTCTCTGACCCTGCCAAGAAGTCAAATTCTACACTGGAAGCATGGCTGAAAAGTACCTATTAGGCTAGGTCCCATTCTCCACATAGAAACACCTAGACTTGAGTCAAGACACAGTCTCCAACAAAATCAATCTCATCACACTGCCTAGAGATGCAGTCCTGGTCTGAAAGCCACAGAAGCGCCTGCTTGCACAGCTCTGGTTGGGGCATAGTCACTGGAGCTTTGTGCCATTTAAATGAAAGAGTTTTGCACCGAATTTCTTTTAGAATGAAGTGCTGGAAAAAGATCTGCTTCTTTTGAGAAGCCATTCTGTTCCTTTTTCTAGGGCACAGAGAACAACCATGTGCTGTCTGTCTCCTTTAGACCTCTGGGCTCCAGGAATCTATCAACAAATTCTACATGGGGCTGTACAACTCAACTCGCATATACAGGTGGGGTGTCTATACCTGGCTTTGATGTTCTACTCCAATTTTATTTCCTGTAATCTGCAGTGATTTGGGGAGTAAAGAGTAAGGAATATATTAAACACTCGGTCTGAACAACTAAAAGTTACATAGGAAATTTGCATTATTTGAAATTACAGATGAGTCAGATCTCCACATTCTAAAAGGGAACTCCGCTGCTCAGTCACTGACGACCCCTATCACTATCAACATGCTTCAGCAGACTCCATCTACTCTAACACAATCAGATACTGTCAGAATAGGGGCTGGAGAGGAGCTTAGTGGTTCAGGTCCTGAGTTCAGTTCCCAGTGCTCATGTCTGGCGGCCAACAACCATCAGTAACTCCAATTTCAGAAGATCCAACACCGTCTTCTGGCCTCTGCAGGTACCCATGCACACACAGCATACATTCACACAACACACACATGTGCACATAAATAGTAAAAATAAATTTAAAAAAAATAAAATGGGGTAGAATAAATTACACTAGAGAGTAAGACCCTTCATGTTAAGTCTCCCTTAGTTCAATACGATTGGCAAATTGTCAAGTGAACAAATCCTCTCTGTACACTGGCTGAGTATGTAAAGGAAGCAGAGCTCAATGGCACATGGATTTACATGCTATTTCCAAGAAAACAAAACCTAACATTGAAAATGACTGTATTCTCACTTTGTGACAGGTACGTCAGGTTTGGTCTGTCTTTTTTATTTCCCCATCCTGAATCAAAGTGAGACATTTACTTACTTGTCAGATCATCTAATAACTGGCACCGCAAATCAAAATACTCCATACATTGAGACAGCAGTCTAAAAACCAGAGAGATTTAAGTTACTAAAGAGCCTAATTTTAAAAGCTAAAGCATTTTCCTTTTAAATTCACAAAGCAGTTGAGCAAGGTAATTTTCCTAAGCATGCAATTACACTTAAATACCAATTTTACCATGAAGAAAATTAAAAATTTTGCCAAACTTAGTCTAGGAATAATGGTGTAAAGAGAAACTTACTAAGTATATCATTTTCTAAAATAAGCACTGAAAATTGGGTGGTAGTGGCACATGCCTTTAATCCCAGGACTCGGGAGGCAGGGCAGGCAGATCTCTGTGAGTTTAAAGCCAGCCTGGTCTACAGAGTGAGTTCTGGGACAGCCAGAGTTACAACAGAGAAACCCTGTCTCGAAAAAACAAGACAAACAACAACAACAACAACAAAAAAAAGTGCTGATTGCACCTGTTCGTTCAAATGTTAACCAATATCTACCAATTACAGATCAAATGCATGGAATTATTTTAATAGACACTGAGTAAAAGAACAAAAAAGACTGATAACAATTAACAAATATCAAACAAGCACTAAGAATAATAAAAAAGCAGAGTAAGAGGAGAAAGACACAGAAACTATGTAGATTAATTAAGGTACTTCTACAACTGTATTATAGGGGATGGGAGCACAGGCTCTGGAGTCAGATCGTCTACAGTGGAGGAAGCATAGGCTTGAGAACCAGATTATATCATAGTGGATGGGTGTTATAGAAGTTTATTTTTAGTTATGTATAAAATAATTGTTTTGTTCATTGTTGGGTGAGGGGCTGCTTAGATCTTGGCGTTTTGTATTGTCTGCAAGTGTTGGATTTACGTGGGGGACGTCTGATTTCTCATGATCTGCACGTGCTATCAGTAGAACACCTGAGGAGTTTTGAATCAATAAAAACACCTGAGCTCCGATGCTCAGTGTTCGGGGTTCTACTGTCCAGTATGTGTTGGCCAGGTAGTGGTTCCCTCTGCTGAGGTCTGGCTGGGTTTAAACCTATGAATATGCTTCCGTGTCTTCCTTGTGAGCCTACACAATAGGCTTACTGCTACAGATAAGAGCATAGGTTCTAGAACTAGACTGTATTATAGTAAATGGAAGCATAGGTAGTAGAATCAGATCAGTTTCAATCTTGGCTCTACTACTGTACCTGGTGTCCGTGGACACCTCACCCACTCAGTCTTCTAATTTCTAAATGCGTATTATAGTCTTATAAAGTAAACATGTATGAATGTTCAAAGAGACATAAATGGCTCAAGCAAGTATAATGAACCAAGATTTAAGGTTATTTAAAAATATAGAAAATAAAGTATCCAAACTCAGGCCTTTCTGAGGGTAAAAAATAAACACACACAAAAACCTTGGTGAACTGTGTAGCACAGAAAGTTATGGTAATTGCTAGTTATGTACCAAACTAAGACATTTTTAAAAAGTTGTGAGAAACAAATTTCAAATTTATGAAAAGTATAACTATTCAATTGTACGCAAAATTAAATAGCTTCACAAGTCAACATACTGTCAAAAGGTTTTTGCTAAAAATCTCATCTCATGTTTTGTCCCTTTTTTAAAAAGATGTGCCTACTTTATTTTACATGTGAATGTTTTGTCTGCATGTGTGTATGTGCACCACGTGTGCTTGGTGCCCACAGAAGTCAGAAGAGGGCGTCAGCTCCCCTGGGACTGGGGTTCGGAACGTTGCCCTGTGGGTGCTGGGAACTGAACCCCGCAGCTCTGCAAGAGTCACAAGTTCTCTTAACCACTGAGCCATCTCTGTGGCCCCTCCATTTTGCTCTTTTCTTCAAGTGTAGAGGAATTAAGAGACTCTCACAGCGAAGGCAAGCCAACAGCTTCGACGTCTTAAACAACTGAATACTGGAGAATCACTGTCCTTCAAATAAATAGATGCATGTTTAGGGAAACTTTACCTAAGAGAAGCTGCAATTCCAAAGTCAAAAAGACAAGGGAAAAAGAAGACACTTATTTTTAGTTCAAATGACTAATAGGTAAAACTATTTCCTGAAAATTCGTTTTAAACTACTGAAGAGTTATTTTTCATTACTAGAAATACACAACTAATGTCCGCTTCAGGCTTAATCCTGATGATAAAGTGCACGTATAAGTTTGGGCTGAAAATTTAACAAGTCACCCATAATGATCTGTTTTCAAAACCAAAAATATTGACTTCTTATTAATACATTAGGAATTTCTCTTGAAAGTTAAGTGCTCTGAAGAAACGTGTTGGCACTTAAGATACGCAGAGCAGAATTGTCAAGCGTTAGGAAGCGTGTGAGAGTATAACAAATGGTATACATCTGTTAAGACGTCTTATGGCTTAAGCCTTGTCTGGAAAACATAAGCATTTTAAAAACGAATTAAAGAAAAATTACAAAAAAAAGAAATATCTTCATATTTCTAGTTAGATTGACAAAAACAAACAAAAATCCTCAAAAAACTTGAAAATAAAATGAAACTTGGAAATGAAAGTAAGAATGTTGATTTTCATAGAAGGGTTATGAGAGTTTCATAACCATGTGTACATAAAAGTTCATATTCTAGATGAAATAAAAAATTCTAGAACTCTAAACATTAACAAAACAGGATTAAAAACCTCTCAACTAAGAAAAGTACTAGGCTAGGAAGCTTCACTGGTAAATTCTATTAAACACTTAAATTAACAGTAGTCCTTCCCGAACTCTTCTATAACCCTGAAGAGAAGTAATGATTCCCAACCCTTATGAGGACAGCATTATCCGAACACCAAAGCCAGACAAAGGTCCCACAGGAAATTACAACGCAGGGCCCCTCATTAAATGCTAAGGCAAAACCAAAATCCCCCAATGTTAGCAATTCAATACACTTAAAGGATTATAAAGTATGAATAAAAACTGATTTCCTGGAATGTAGTGACAGTCAAACATGAAAAAAAAAAAATCACTGAAATACCACAGTAACAGAAAGGGAGTGAAGGAGCCCATATAAATCAGCTCCAGTGATACAGACAAAGCATTCAACGTGGAGGCCAAAGACATGGCTCAGTGGCTAGGAGCACTTGCTGTTCTTGCAGAGGACCTGGGTTTGGTTCCTAGCATTTCAGTGGCAGATGCTCCAACACCCTCTTCTGGTCTCTGCGGCACCAGGTACATATGCAGTCAAAATGCCCATACTCATTAAATAAAACTAAGTAAGTCTAATGAGAAAGGACCTGACCAAGTTTAATGCTGTTCTGTGATCAAGACACTGATAGATGTAGGAATGTAGGATAGAAGGATCTATCTCAACACAATAAAGGCCACGTATGAAAACTCCATAGGAATCTCCCATTCAACGATCTAAGGCTTAAAATCTAAGGCTTTTCCCTAAGAGCAGGAGGGCCACGTTCATCATCTCTATTCAACACAACACTGAATTCTAGTCAGAGCAATTAAGCAAGAAAAAGGCACCCAAGCTGGAGAAGGAGAAATGGACTTACCTGTTCACTAACCTTACAAATGTATATTAATATATGGAAAACCCTAAAGATTTCACCTGAACCCTGTTAATTTAACAAAGTTACAGGATATAAAAATCAACAAACAAAAGTAAGTGTGTTTCTCCCACCAACAGTGTACAATCTGAAAAGTAAATTAAGAAGACAATTCTATTTGCAATGGCATCAATAATAAAACACCTGAGATCCAACTTAATCAAGGAGATAAGTCTCAGACAGTAAAAGCGGCAACACTGCTGGGAGAAATTAAACATGACGCAATAAGACATCTCATGTTTATGGAGTAGAAAACAAAGATTTCTTCAGATGCCCAAACTACCCAGAATCCTCTATAGACTCAATAAAACATCTGAGCTGACAAAGTAATGTGCCAGAGGGCAGAAGTGTGACGTCAACCCAGGGAACTGGCTCACATAGCCTCAGGGTCTCACCTGTCAGGGAGACAGTGGAGCGGGGAGTTATCTCCTCTGTCCTGCATGGGAGAAAGCCTGCAGAGCCTAGATGCTGCTCGAGGGAAGGGGAAGCTCTCTTGTCTCAAGAACCCACATGGACGTTACAGGAGCAGCACAAAGCCACGCTTCCATTCTCCCTGTCTTTATTACATACCTCTGATTGACGCCCCTCATGATACTGGTCGGGGACCAGAGAGGCAGCTGGGCTGTGAGAATGACGCCCAAGAGGAACTGATTTGGCTTCTGCACTTCTGGATGGGTTGAAGTGTCTGTCTGACTGAGAGTGTACAGCTGATCGCAGGCAACCCGGCGGATCTGAAATGTGACCAGCGGTAAAGCACAGATGCCATCAACGTTTCGGACTTAAGAAGTGTCACCCTGAAAATCCACACCATTTACTCATTGAGGTGACTGAAAGATATTAAAAAGGTGTGACTGCTCTAATTTGGTGGTAAAGATTCTGCTGAATAAATGGACTAACTAAAAATAAAAATGGTTGGGAAAGTCATTTCCCAAATTACTCTACTACTTGACTTGAGTCAACTAGTTCATAACTCAGTGAAAGTAAAAGTTAGAAAACCCTCATTTTCAAATATTTTAAAAGTTCATTTTCTTGGTTGCATATGAAAGACTTCAAACAACAAAAGTTCACGGTCTGAAGGTGATCTGTTCAGGCTCTGGCCGTGCCGAAGCCTGATGCCCATTGCCCTTGCAGCACCAGAGCCTGCTCTCTGGTGTTAGCAACAAACACCAGTCAGTTACAGCACTGAGACTGCTGGAATGTGGAGGCAGAGCCAGAAGCGGGGAGAGCAGCCTGAAGTCTTTCCCGCAGAGCAGTGGTCTGCAGCACTCCTCCTGCGCACCTCACAACGCACACATTTAGGAAAGCTCCTAACAAGGCCAGAAGGTTCTAGGACCCTTACCTCTGCACTTGGTGATCCGAGCAGAACGTCGATGATGAAATCAGCAACACAAGGCAAGTTATAGAAAGATGCTAAGAACAAAGGGAATGAAGGAGGAGAAAGAACCAATCAGGCAATGAATGCACTTGCAAAATACTGGTATTTCTGAGTAATTTCTTAAGCCCAAATTTAAGCAGAAAATTTTCTCCTTTCTATACAGAGTAGAAACCCAGGATTCTCTACAATGGCCTCCATGTCTTGTCCACTACTCCCAGGGAAGTGAAAGTGCCTCAGAGACACTCAGCACCACTACCTTGTACGCATCAGTTTCAGATCAGGAAGTCTCGTCTCAATAAGCCAGCAGTGGTACTAGTACCTATAGAATACACCTGAACCAAGTTTACACATGATAAAATGTAGAAACTTGGAGAATCTGTACTTTTCAACTTGAAAATCTCTAAATCAAATAATTTAAGGAAAATTATGAAAATGGTATAGATTTGAAAAGCCATTTCCTAATGATTTACACTCCTACATAAAAATCTTCAAATGTATTTGTTCTCAGAGAAAATCTCTGTAGCTATTACTTTAACTTATTAGAAAGTTGGAATTATAAATGTCTAATTTCTGTGTTTATCTTGATGATTTTCACTTCTGAGTTAAATAATTAGTTCGGATGTTCTAAAAATATGACATGACCATCAATTCTTTATCTCTGGTGGTCTGTAAGTAATTACAGCTGGGACTAGACAATGAGCACAGCTTCCACACTGGGATTGCTAAGCCTTTGTTTCTGAGTATTTCCCGAGAGCTTCCTATCCACCTGGCAGTGTTTGGGTGCTGGAGATTCAGCGGGGAACAAAATGAACAAGTCCCTGGCTCAGTGGAGCTCACAATGTAGGGCAGCAGGGGGGTTGGTGGCAGTACTCTAAGTTGTTTATCATAGTCACATTGAAGATCATAAAAAATAAATCATGTTGATAATAAGGGGAGGGGCTTGGGTTGTGTGAGGGCACAGGGAAGGCCTTAACCTTCTGGAAATACGACAGGGTGTCTAACTAGGGCACTATGTATGCAGACTTGCAGATAAGGAAAGAGCACTAGAAGAAAGAAGGGCACCCAGTGCACAGGCCTGCAGCGGGAACAGATCTTCCGTACTGAAATAGTAAAGTGAGTGAGGGACAAAGTAAAGATGGGAAATCGGAGTCACTGGTACAGTGGACCGTATTGGGCTTGGGAGCCTTAGTAAAGAGTTGGTTTTTACTGTGAATGAACAGAGAAGCCTGAAAGTTCTGAAGAAGGAATGACATAATCTGACCAACATATTAAAAGGCCGATTCTGATAACTGCATGAAGAGTAAACTTCAAGGGCAGAAGTAAGGAGAGAAATTAGGTTGACATTGGTGCAATCCAATTACAAGATGACGGCAGTTTGAAAGTACTAACCAAGACAGAGCTACAGATGGGTGAAGTCTGAAGGGATTGTGTTCACAGAACAGAAGAAGAGACAGTAAGGTGTACGTTATTCCGAACCAGAGTATGCAGGGGACTGAAGTGCCCATGACTCGGGAGAGTGTCTGAGTGATAAGGGTAAGATCAGAGTCCACTCTGGACAAGTGAGGGGATCTCAAGTAGAGCGCTGAGGGAGTGGTCCAGGCCACAGATACAAACTGAAGTGTTGGCAGGTATCAGTGTCTAGGTGGATGAACGGCCATGAGAATGGATGGAGTCACCAAGAAAAAGGGAAGACAGAACAGACATACCGAAGGACTAAAGCCCAGTGTCCCCACCCACTTGAAATCAGTGAGAAAGATAATAAAGTCAAGCCTAGGTTTCATAATTTTTAATGATGGAATCATTAAAAGGAACACATAATTTCTTATAAACGAGTAATGTGAGTGCTTCAGTTACTTAGTTACGATCATCTCCAGTAGGGCAGACACAGTGACACAGAGTTGTGTGAAGACACAATGTGTGCGTATGTACACTAACGGCTCAGCAAACGCTCGGGCGGATAAGCCACTCTGGCGCCATTTTCATCTGTGCTACATCTTAATCCCCACCCTTCTCTTACTTGAAGGAGCTATTTATAAAGCAATGTCAATTCCTAACAGACACCTGGCTTTTTTCTGAAAGAAACTAATTGCCGATAGGCTGCCTCCTACCCAGTTGCTGGCTCCGAAGCTGCAGGCACGTAACAAGAAGAGACAAAGCCTCCCCAGCAATCAGGGCATCTTTGGTGGACACAGACTGCTGCCGGACGCAGATCCCAGCATGCAGGGCTGCTGGCTCTCCTTCACTGCCAGAGCTGCAATTGCTTCCTGAAAGCAAGGAACACAGTTTAGTGTGGCTCCTAGGAGCCTGTAGTGTTTTAATGCAAGACCCAGAGTCCCTGCACAATAGCAAGTACTGCAAGAAAGCATTGCTAGGGAACAGGAGATGTAAATGTGACATACAATGCACACTAACGCTCTGTCCGTAAACATATTTGCAGGACTTCAAAATGTTTTCACAAGACAAAACTATTTTCAGGTAGGAATTACAAAACTTGTAAGATGATCTCTATGGACTACATGGACATAAAAATCCTAAAAATATCATTTATATTTCTGTATATTATGTCATAATTAAAAAAAAACTTTTATAATATTAAGTTGGATGTGGGCACACACATTCCATCCCAGCAATGTGGAAGCAGAGGTAGGAGGATCTCTGTGACTCTGAGCCAGCCTGGTCTACATAGCAAGTACCTGGCCAGCCAAGGCTACAGTAAAACCCTATCTCAAAAAAAAAAAAAAAAAGCCAAACTAGAAAAATCTTTCACTATTGACGTATTCATAAACATACAGAGCAGTAAGACCAAACAAAGCTAAGAAATAAAGCTATATAAAAAGGTCCCATAGAAAATAAGTTGACAGGGCCTGGAAGGATAGCTCAGTTGGTAAAATACTTACACTAATTATGAGAACTTGAACTCAATATCCAGAACCTATGAAAAAGCTGGGCATGGTAGCACACTTGTAAACTCAGCACTGGGGAGGTGGGGAAAGGCATATCCCAAGGCTGGCTGAGCCAGTCCAGGTGAATTAGTGACGCCTGTAAGAGACCTGTCTCAAAGCAGACCCCCTCACCCCAAACAAAAAGAGAACAAGAAATACCTGAAGAACAATGATCTTAGATTGATCTCCAGCTCACACACATGCTATGCACGGGTATGTGTTACACACACACACACACACACACACACACACACACACACACACGTCGAGGTGTGGAGCCATGCTAAACCAAGAAAGAAACTATTTACTACTGGGGAATTTGTGTTACAGCCACAAATTACAGGCCTTGTAACACTTACTCAGCAAAGCTAAAGATGGAAGGATTTGGCATCTCCATTTTCTATGCATTAATAAATGTCCTTTGTCTTAAATAAGGTGTCATGACTGATGGTTTTTACTCATGTTCAAAAGCAAGAGAAAAATCTCCTTATATTCCGGTAAATCTGCACATAGATTATTCCTACAGCTACTTCTTGTTTGATGTTCTATTATTGTCCTTTTTTTAGATTTTCTACACAAGTACTGTATTTACATCATTTCTAACCTCCATCCAACACTTTCTACCCACCCACTCAACTGTCTCAAATTTATTGCCTCTTCCTCTTGAATTATTATTGTTATAAATATATATACACATATGTATACAGATATGTATACACACACACACACACACGCACAAACGAAGACTGAAAAGCCATAGAAAACATACTGTTCTCTGTTTACTTAAAAGTACTGTCCCATTTTAAATGAGTACCTGAACTGCTGAGCCTGTTTCTAATCCCAGCAGGAAACAGAGAAGTACTTTCTTTAACTGGCTGGCTACTCCCAACAAGGTCAAGCCGTCCTGCAGCCGCAGCCCATGACAGTCGCATGAAACAAGCCACAGTGGCCGTGAAGTCGCTTGCTTCCATCGTCTGAGGAGGGATGGAGAGGGCATTGTGAGAAGGGCAGTGCTGCTCTTGAGGACAACTTCTCCCCTCCAGGTCTTCCCGGACTGCCCTTCTCACTCGCTCTACCACACAGTTCAGTGTGAGAGTCGGAATTCTCTGCTCTCCATGCTCTGGATTTACCCAGTCACTATGCAATTGGAATTTTTGCCATTCTCTCCTACAAAGCACACGTCCACTTTCCATGAAGGTCCTTGGGACTTAGCACGAGAGCTCTAGTTTTGTTTTTACTTGAACAAGTCTCCTCTCCAACTCCCTCACTCTGTTCACCATTCAGCCTTTAAGACCTAGCTCAGACACCACTTCCAAAATTAAGTACGCAAGACAGCACAGGTGAAGGAAATTATCTCCTTTCTGCTGAGGCCACAGAATGCTTTGTTTCTGTAGTTTTATTCTTGACACTTTCACAGTGACACAGAGACTTCCGTACTTGTAGTCAGCCTCCTGCCTACTTAGGCTAACTTTGCTTGAAGCCAGTGCTCACACTGGAGCTCTTCTATATCCGTAGTTCCCTCCCCCAAGCAGGAGGTACTGTATACTCCTTGAGTTCACAGACACTTACTTGTATTGCAACTCGAGCAGCAGGAATGATTTCCTCAACCCTGATGGAAGACCTGTCTGATACTGACAGCTGTCTGTAGGATGACTTTTCTGGGGTCCCACATAGGGACATCTGTCTGCTTGTCTGCCGGCTGACATTTCGAAATGGACGGGAAGAAAGTGCTTCTATGCCATCTTTGGTGAGGTCTTCATCTAATGATGTAGGCATCGTCTGTCCAACAAGTAAAAACCTTAAGAAGAAAAAGCAATGCTTATTCAAAGTTATTTCATTCTATTTTAAAATAATAAAATTTGGAAAGAAAAGTAAAATATTGCCTCGTGAGAGTAACACAGTACATTCTCATACCTTGCAAGTTGTAGACAGATAGAATAAACACCCTGCCTTGTCTCATAGTCTACCTCTGATGGGATGGAGTCTCTCTGCATGACATTTACAACCAAGCTTCAAAGGAAAGAACAAAGAAAGTACATTAAAGACTTGAATTTCTTTAAAATAGAAGGCTGTCTATAACTAATGCAATAGCCCATAAATGTTCTTAAATTACCAAGTTTCTACATATAAACAAACTATTTCATACACATTTCTATCATGAGACTTCCATGAGAACTAGCCTTGTGGTTTAGCCTAACACAACCAAGGTCACGTGTTGGATAGCAGCCTTCCTCGCTGATTGGTTTGCCATCACTGAACAATGCCTATCTTGGCATTAGTGAAACTACCAATTCAAATGTACCAATTCAGGTACTACCAATTCAGGAGTTGGTATGTTCAGGCAGGACTGTCTTCCATTTCCACTGCCCACACCATTATACAAAAGGCTCCTGTTATTGATTCTATCCTCACCTCTCCACCTTCCAAATCTATTCTTAAAAGGTCAACAAGATTGATTCTTTTAACATATAAATCAGATCACAGTACTAGCCTGCACTAAGTTGTTCAATGGCTTCCTAAGTGAAAGAAAAAGGCAGCGCCTGCACAGCAGGCTGCACGTCTGATCTCCAGCATCTGTAGAATGTCACATCCTACTCATGTCTCATTCATTTGGCTTCAACCACTCTGGCCTCTGGTGTCCTACATGAGTACCACATAAGAGTAGACACTAGCCACTTTTCTGGAGAGCTGTCCCCAGGTATTTCCAAGATTTGCTCCTTGTATTTTTTTAAGATTTTGTAAAATGTCACCTCACCAAGTGAACCTTTTCTTACCCACCATTCAGAATCACAACCCTACATCCTAGCTTCCTTTTATTTATTTCTCTCTATAGCTCTTATCATCCTCTTTTTTCTTTTCCTGAGACAGGGTTTCTCTGTTGTAACTTTGGCTGTCCTGGTGGAACTCACTCTGTAGACCAGGCTGGCCGTGAACTCACAGAGACCTGCCTGCCTCCCGAGTGCTGGGATAAAAGTGCTGGGATTTAAAGGTGTGCGCCACCACTGCCCCAGTGCTGGGATTAGAGGCACGCACCCCCGCTGCCCGCGCCCTTCTTGGCCTATTGTTTGTCTCCCTCTCTAGCAGACTGCAAGCTTTATGGGGACATGAATTTTGTCTACTTCACTTACTGCTTTCTGTTCGCATGTAAACAATGCACAGCACATGAACTAACAAATACACACCAATAAGTCCAAGTATAATGCTGTGACGGCCATACATGGAAACTGCTGAGTAATTTGAAATGAGCTTCAGAACACTCTGAATGCGGAATGAAAACTGGATGTGGTGGCTGTAGCCAAGACTGTAGAACTGTCATAATATAGGCAGGCCTGAGTTAGAAAATTAATTCCAGGCTAACCTGGGCTACAGTAACACTCTATCTCAAGGAACTAGGGAGAGGGGGAGAAAGGAGGTAGGGAGGGAGGAGGGGGGAGAGAGAAAGAGAAAGGGAGGGTGGAGAGAGCACAACATAGAATTTCTTGTGTATACAAGACCTTCTACATACTTTTAATATCAACTTTATTTATGTACATGTGAGTATGCCAACACCCTGCAGAGGTCAGAAGGGGGTGTCAGATCCCTGGACTGCAGTTACGGTGGTTGTGAGCCGCCTCGTGGATAATGGACCAGACCCAGGTCCCTCCAAGAGCAGTTCAGCACTCTTAACCACTGAGCCTTCTATCGAGCTGCTTGGGAATTCTTTTTACTTTGTTTCCCCCTTTCATCTTGAGGGTTCCTGCCAGCTTCTCCTTAATGCTACTCTTCCTTACAGGACTTCTATTAACCGTCCTTCCAAGCTGGTCTTCACTCCTTCCCGACTGAGGACCTTTTCCACTCTTTACCTTCTGGTCAGGTCTAACTGCAATACAAGAGACAAGCAGGAGTCTTCATGCTTTCCTCTCATCCCACCCTCTACTTTGCTTAGAACACTCTCTCTTTGCTTATTGACCTCAGGAAAATTCTACTCATTCTCAGTCCCAGCTCAGAAACCCTTTTTGGTGAAGCATTTCTTGGCCTCATGCCACCTCTTTGAGACCATATGTGCCCCCAGGGTAGCTCGCTGTCAGCTACCCCTGTTAAAGCTCAGGCCTCTGAAGAGAAGGGTTAAGCCCAACAAACCACACTTCACCAGCATCAGTGTGGCTGCAATATGGGAACCAAAACTGATGGGAGACTCAAGAAACAGGCAACTGCCTCACCTCTACTCTTCTTGAAAACTTCCTTCACTGCCAGAGGGGAGACATACTTCATTAAGTTTTCCCAAGCAATCAAAAGTCAGAAAATAAATAGAAATATCCTAAAAGCCCAAAGCACCACTCCTCTTTGTTTTAACTACCATAATGCTTCACACAATACACTGGAGTTATGAATAAACGCGGCTTCTGTGGAAGAAATAAACTAATATGACCATAATCAGGTTTGCAGCCCACAAACCTCAAACCTCCTGCTTTGAGGAAGTTCTCGCAGAAGGATTTTGCGCAGCTTCTTGCCATGTCATCATCAGCTGTCGGCATGAGTTTGGAGCTTAGAACCTGGGGAGCAAAGGAGCAAAGTTAATCACCCCAACATTTTCTGTAGAAAGTACCCTTTTATTCACACTCATGCCAGAATTTAAGGCCACGTCTTAGTTTCCCCAGAAGATTATGAAGGCTGACTCCCCCAATAAAGACAATCACATTTTTCCATACTGTATTTAATCGGGATTTCTTTTTCCAGTTTTGAACCAAGTCTTTTCATGAAATGTCAACTGTAATGCCTTCAAGCTTAGATAACAAATAAATCTATGCAATATGCAAAATACAATCTTTAAACACACACAGGCCAGAGTTTTATAAACAGCTCAAAAACAAAAACAAATGAACAAAGCTAGGTGAAGTCCCTTTGAACACAGCTCCTTTCACTGGGTGCATGGTCTGCACTAGGAGCATGCATGTCACTTTGTAGGTGAGGGCTGAAGGTCACATGATGAGATTTCCAGCTAGGTGGGTCTTACTCTAACCTCTTGGCCCTTCTCTGACACTGCAATACTTACCTTAAAGGAAAACTTAACGGAGTATTGCGGTGGGTGGGGGTTCTGTCACACGAACCACTGCAACTTAGTACCAATTCAGTTCATGTTTTAATTTTATGAGTATGAGCTGAGAGATCAAACACATGAAATTTCCCACTGCCTCATTTTCCTCATCAGCTAAAGGAGAATAATGATTACACGCATCTCAAGATTGTCAGACTAAATAAAATAAAATTTTAAGGTGCTCAGTGAGCAGCAGTACAAACAAGTGTCCAGGAAGCAATAGCTCATTTAGTTGTTAGCATTTAAAAATCTCTTTATATTATATTAGTATTAGTAAGTAAACTAGATATTTTGAACTCAAATACTTTTCTATCCTAAAAACTCTACTTTTACAAACCTATGGGCATTATGAGCCTAGGTATTTAACGTGGGATTTTGACTAGAAGCACTTTCCTCTTAGTTCTATTTGGGAAAGGGGCTCCTCAGTTTCAGAGAATAAGAACAGCGCGGGAGAAGGCGAGTCATCTGCTCTGCAGTCTTCCCTGTGAGCACAGCTATCCGCTGACACACATACACATCCCAGGCTTAGTGAGCAACAATATAGTAAAAATCAGTTTTCTTCAAAGGAACAGGTATTTATAATATCAGGTCTGGGGTTTCCTGGTGAGCAAATGTAAGTTATAAACAATATTCAAAAATAGTATCATTTTAGATACTAGCAAAAATAAGTGCTTTTGTGAGTTAGGTTTTCCACATATTTTGTAAATTTGAAGCAAAGCAAATCTACTAAAGGAATTCACAGTTATTTTCCATCCCTAAGATCACACCGGAGATGTTTTAAATGAAACTGGAGATATTTTATAACCGTAGTATTGCGGTGTATTTGGGAGGTTGACGGTGAGCTACACCTCACTGCTTAAACACTCTTGCTTTGGAAGGTGCTCAAATACAGATGATGGAATTACACCTTAACTTGTCAGAAATATCCACTCAAACGCAGTAAATCCAGTGGGAATCACAAGATGCAAAATTGTAAGTTTAAGTAATCCAAAAACTTCTGGACAATTTTGTTTTGGAATATTGTACTTTTTTTTAAATGACCAGGTTATATAAGAGCTATTTCATTTTTCAAGTGATTTACTGAATATTTTCTCTTTTAAAACTAATCTGTCTTTTCACAAAATGAATACTTTAAAGCTAGTATCATATTTTGAACATACAAGCAACAAGCGGAACAAAAAAGGGGTATAATCATATGCTCCAAATTAGATTAGATGAATAACCTCAGGGAAACATACAGGTTTTCCCTTACTAATTATGACATTTGTTATGATTCAAAATCTACTCAAAATACATAATATTCAAGATACCTGTTATGTATTTAGACTTCATGATACACTTAAGGCTGCTTAGTTACTGCTGAGGACTTAACTCTCTAGGACAAGCCAATTCTTTCAAGGTTTCATCTTCTATAGACATGGTGATTGGAGGGTCTACCTATGACACCCCGGGAGCAGAAGTGTTCTCACCTGGACACTTTCCCACTTTGTTTGTACTTTGTCCTCCTGGTTAAGTGTGCCCAGCATCCCAGGTGTCTTACTTATAAACCTGGAAGCAACTACTTTGTCTTTATAACTTCTGAAATGATTTGAACACAGGAAACAGTGTTTGATGAATTAAATATATTCATTTAAAGCTATTTTCAAGGAGCTAAGTAATTGCATTGGACTAAATGATTGTATGCCATTCAAATTCACCTTTAGAAATTTTAATGCCCAGTAAGTACTAGGAGGTAGGGGCTCTGGGGAATGACTAGGTCATGAAGGTGAAGCTTTCAGGAGTAGGACTAGTGCTCTAAGCAACTTTAGAGGGCCCTCTCACCCCCTCTCTACCGAGTGAGGGCACTGAGAGCACAGTTGTCCATGAACTAGGAAGTAGGGTCTCATCAGACCCTGAATCATCTGTTTTGCTCTGGGATTTTCCAGTCTCCAAACTATGAGCAATATATTGTTGTTTAAGCTACTTCAGTCTATGGATTTATTATATGACCTTGAATGATAAGATAAAAGATAATAAAAACTAATTGCTGTAATTTATTTAATAGCCTTTTTAGAACTTGAAATAGTAATGTTAGTGTGTTTCTTGACAAATTCTTCATAAATCTCTGTGTTAACAAACTATTACTTAAAGAAATATTACAATGTATTTAATCAAGGAAAGCTAAAGATAATTGCAAAGCTTACAGAGGAAGGCAATGAGATGTTTATAAGGTTTCCTAATTCTTTACCTAGAAGCTATTTTCTGAGCAAACAATGTGGTGTAGAGGTATAATAAGAAAATTGAGAATTTTCAAATGTGAGAAAAGTTTCAATTTATCTCTTATTTTTTCTGCATTACTCTTCTAGTAGATCATCCCACAATAAAACTTTTCACTTGTTGCTGGTGACAGACATGAGCCTGTCAAATGAAATACAAGGAATCGACATTTCTTACTTCCAAGTTGTAGAGTACTCTGAAGGTGGACATGCCAGGAGCAAAAGACCGAAACAAACTTTCTAAGATGGAACTGGCGCTTGGCTGATGCTGCTGTTTTGAAGAAAGGGATGGAGACTTTGAAGACTGGGAACTTGTTTCAGAGAGCAAGGTTTTCTATGTTTAAAAGAATAGAGAAGAAACATGTGTCTTAAAAAATCACATTTTAAAGAGAAACAGATCTCAGTGCTTCGTGCTCTTTTCCTCTTAAATATTATAAGCCACAGAAACTAAGTTCTCAAAATAAAAAAAAAAAAAAAGGGTCATAAAACCATCTAATTCTCTTCTAACAAAACATCAAGCTTCACTATCAAATGAGTTCAATGAATGACGGTCAGACACTTCACGAATGCTTTGAGACTACATTCTTAGAAACACTAGCAAACCCATTTTAATGTTTCCATGTTTAAATTTTATAGTTTTAATAAAACTGTAAGATTCCTAACATAGTAGTCTTGATTTCTTTTCAGCTGATACTAATGACATATTTCAGTTATATCAGTTCTCTCTTAAATTAATACCTAAGCCACAGGCAACAGCAGATCCAACTTTCATGTACTAAAATACTAAATACCAAACTCAGTTTCAACAACTTTGTTATAAATAAATTTCTTCTGAGAATGTAATTAAAGAATGACATATAAAATAGCTTATATGTAAATCTCTTAGAAAACAATATTCTTAATATTAAACAAAATGAACTTTATTATTTTTCTCTTTGCAGTGGAGGGACTGAATCCAGGCCTCTGTGAGGGCATGTGTCATAATGCCCAAATGTCTTCTTGAGACAGAGTTTGACAACTCAGATCTTTCTGCGTCTGCTTCCTGAGACCTAGGATTATAGGAAGGAACCAACATGCTCAGCCAAATGAACTTTAAGTGTTTCTTGTGGGAAAAAGTAATGATGATTCATTTATACAAAGACTTCAGACATGGAATCATCAGATCTAAGAAAGCATCTTGGCACTCAATGGTCCTCGTGCCCACAGAACTTTAGGGAAATCAGGAATGTTACACATGCAGGATTGTCCTCTCAAAGGAATGGATGCATAACCTGTTCTTTCATCCAGAAACCTGGGTATTGGAAGTGATTAATAGTCTGGTGATCTGTGTTATCTGTTGGGCTAGGCCATCTCAAGCTCCTACAACTAGGATCAGAGATCACTAGTAATATAAATGGCACTTACATTATCTGTACAGCCAGGGGCTCCCCAAACTCCCACAACCAGGATTAGAGGTAGCTAATAGCCCAAATCACCTCCGTACTATCTGTATGACAGAGAGCAGGCTAGATCCTTCCTTAGGCCCTTAAACTAGTTACAGGCACTGTGCTAGTTTTAAGAAATGACATGGAAGAATGATATTTCTTGGAAGAAATGACATGTACCCTGAGTTTGAGATTTGATGTATTTATGCTTTCTTGTGTACCAGGGATTATATTATACCAGGAAACTGTTTTTCCAAATTATAGTGTGTTTAAATTTGTTGGCAACAAACTGCCTGGCATCAAACTCCCCAAGGTCTGATCGAGGTTGACGAAGACAATCTAAAGCATTTTTTCATTTTCACCTCTGCATGGATCACTGCCTGCCTTGACACCTGCAGAGACTCCCTCAGCATCTTGAGAAGGAAAATATCTCAGCAGCATCAGAACTGTCTAACCCCTGACCTGTAAGGGCATCTCTTTGGGCTTCAGTCTCCTCTTTTATACCAGGAGCACAGAAAAGACTCTTCCTAAAACTTTATCTCATTATCGGATCTGTCTGGATCTTTTACACAAAGTTTTTCAAAAGAGAAAAGCATTATAAAAAGATGGTATCATTTGACCCTCACAGGATTCAGCTACTGTTTGCAATGACTCATCACACAAAATTTCAAGCTAGTTAAATAACTATCAAAAAATATGAATACCTTTCTGCCTAAAGAATCCAGCTGATCAAGGGCTTCCTGAATGGCCGGGTCAGTGGGTATTAAGAGCAGAAGCTTCCGGACTCGTAGAGTTATCCTGAGAAATTTTCAAAAATAAAATAAATTTCTTTCACATAAGCTATACTTCAATAACAAAGCTTTTAGTATAGGATATATAATAAAATACATTTCAAGTAAAATTTACTTGGCTCATTAAGTTTAGTAACTTGCTCTCAAGCCTCACAAACACATGTGCTTACCTTGGCTCCTCTAGATTGGCAAGCTGGTACAGCATGTCAAACACATTACATACAAGAGCCATCACCACACCAGGGAGAGATTTCTCCTGAGGGAAAAGACAAAAAAATATAAATACATACTAACAAAAGAATTTTCTTTTTCTAACCAAACTTGCAAACAATAGAAATACTAGTTCTGAAAGACTGACACTACAAAGCTGGGAGAGATGAAGGGCGGAGTGAAGGTTACTGCCTTCCAGTAGGTGTCACTCAGTCACCACTCCCCCTGGCTACCTGCCTGCAACAAGGCCCCAGAAGCAGGCAGCAGAAAGAGTAAGGGAAGGGGTGTGAGGAGGCACAACAGAGAGCAGCACTGAACGCTGACCAGTGACCTTCTGGAGTCACAAAGAATGCATGACCTGGAAAGAGAATTAAAGTACCATCTACATGTGCACCCACTCACATCCAACACAACAGTGGGTGTGACTCTGGTTGAAAAAAGTGCCTGTTTTTATCTTTGCTAAAGATCAGGGAACACAAAGTGGACAAAACTAGAAAAAAAAAAAAAAGAGATTCAGATGTAAATTGCAGATACCTGGTCACAGGATACAAGAAAAGAAATGACATCGTTATAGAATGTGTTTATATGTAGAAGACTTTTAATAAATTCAGGATATATAACTCTGGATATATTAGTTTTAAATTGTTGAATTTGAAAGCACAATGTATACTATTTTGTTGGTAACTGTCATGATACGCTGAGATTTCTTAAGTTTTTGTTATGATTGTACACTCTAAAGTGCCCTGTGATAATGTTGTCAGTGAGAGAGAGAATCAAAGACTTTACACACGGAATTAAAGGACTAACTATAACAAACACACATCTTACAAATACCTTCAATTCACATGAACTTCCTCTCTAGACAATAAAACCCTAAAGAACAGAGCAGTCTTCTTCAGTTTTGTGTCCCTGAAGCCAATCTCAGTCTTAACACAAAATTATAAACAGATCAATTACTTCATGAGGCCATTCAAGTACTGACTGACCTATTCTGTTCTAGACACTTTCAGATGTTGGGGTGTGGCAGCAAACAAAGCCAGCCAGCTTAATCTCATGGAGCTTAATGTTTTAACAGAGGACAGAGTAGATAACAAAATGCATAGAGTATGGTAATGAAAAAATAAAGCAGAGAAGGGAAATGAGCATAGTGTAGGAACAGAAATGGGGTTGACAATGTAAAGGATGTCAATGGAGACTCACTGAGCTAGTAAGTATTTGAGCAAAAGCTGAAGTGACATCAAGACACCCTAGTGAACATGTTAGGAAACAGCACTTTGGGCACAGGCAAGACAAAGCGCAGACTCCACTGTTTGAGGACTACAGGGAAGCAGTGCAGCTGTAAAGATGTGGGGGGAGGGTCACAGCAGAGGGTCTCAGAGATACTGGGGGTGGGGGGAGATACAATAGGCAGACCCTGAAGGTCTCAGTAAAGACCCTAACTTTTGCTCTGAGTGAGATGGTAGCTAGTAGAGTGAGCTGTGGAGTGGCACAGGATGATTTAGGGGCTGCTGAGTGCCACGCAGAGACTCCTGACAGGACAGTAATGATAACACTCAGGTGAAGGATGATGGTTGCCCAGAACAGTATGGAAGCTGTGGAGGCAGAGAAACGCAGCTGGATTCTGGACACATTTTTAAAGGTAGAGCCAAAGATTTGCAGATGGATATGGGTGTGAGAGAAAGGAAGGCCTGAAGGGCTCAGGTATGAACAACTTACAAGAACAGAGGTGCCATGATCTGAGACAGAGCAAGACTATGAAATGAGAAACGTAGGAGTGAGGGCAAGCTGATAGGAGAGGGCCATGAGAGTTCAGCTTTGAGTATATCACGTTGGGGTGTTTAGTGTTCTGTGAAGGGATACTGAGTTAGTAAACATATCATGTCTCTGGACTTATGCAATGCAATTTTGGAATAAATACAAAAAAAGGAAGGTCTAATGCCTAGGCTTGGAAACCCCTCTATGGCGATTAGGAAGATGAAGAGCCTGCAAGGAGATAAAGAATAGTGCAAAGGTAGGAGTGAGGACTGAGAGGCAAATGAAGGAAGTGTTTTAAGAGAAAATGACCACAGGGTTTCCCTAAAACATCAAGAAGATGAGGACTGAGAGATGGAGAAACTTGAGAAAGAGTCAAGGAGAGTGAGAGGGTAGAAGGAAGTTAGGAGTGGTTTAGGACACTCTTTTCAAGAGCTCTGATGACCTGAGAAGGAGAAAATGGGCCAGTAATTAACAGTGAAACTTGTTGTACAAGTTTATTTTTAGTTATGTATAAAATAATAGTTCTGTGCACTGTTGGGGGAAAGGCTATCCAGGCCTTGGCGTTTTGTATTGTCTGCAGGTGTTGGATTTACGTGGGGAATGGTTGATTGCTAATGATCTACATATGCTCTCAGTAAAACACCGTAGGAGTTCTGAATCAATGAAAACACCTGAGCTCAGGTGCACAGGCTTCCACTGGCACTGGCCAGGATGGTGGTTCCCTCTGCTGAGGTCTGGCAGAATTTACACTTATGAAAATGCCTCTGTCTCTTCCTTGCTGAGACAGCACAGCAGTATACTACTACAGAAACTGATTTTTTTGATAAAGGTATGTGCAAATACACATGTGTGGGTAAATGTACAAACTTAGGCCTGACATTCACTTCAAGAGCTATCCACCTTGGTTTTTAAGACAGGGACTTACTGTTCTGGAGTTCGCTGACTACACTAGGCTGGTGGCCAGTGGGACCTAGACATCTGTCTCTGTTTCCTAAGTGATAGGATTATAAACAAGCACCACCATTCCTTGGTGGTGCTAGGGATTGAACTTAGCTGCTCATGCTGTATAGCAAACACTTTACTCCAGGATCAATCCTTTCTGCCTGTAAGTTTGAAGATAGCACAACACATTTGAGTACTGAAGAATGACTCAATAGAGAAAGAAAAATCAACAAACAGTGAAAAATGATGGACAAGAGGACAGCAAGAAGTCAGACAGAATGACAAAGTCAGCGCCTCATCAGAAGACGGTAAACTGATTCTCTGCCCCGAATCAGTTCTCAGTTACATAGTTCTCTTTATTCAGACCTTGCCAGACTAAGGAGATGCGATCACCCAAGTCTGTATGGGCCAAAAGCAGAAAGGCAGTAGTTGTCAAATCCCCGCTTCCACTGCGAAGCTGCCCTCGGTACCTGCTCCATGGCATAGGACGAACTAAACACCCCGCTGCTGCTGCTGCTGCTGGAACTGGTTGAGGAGTCTGCCGAGCTCCCGGAGGGAGTCCCGCTGCCGGACGTCTTCACTGTAAGGACTTGCTCATCAGAAAATCCCAGCTGGTGGAGGAGCTTTTGATCTCTGTTCACTGTCAGCTGCAAAAGGCATCTAAGTTATTGAGAGAGGAGGAGGAGGAAACCCTTCAAACTGGGCTAATGTGCCAACAACCGTTTAAACTCACCAGACTGTCATTTGTAAATATCTGTATGTTGTCCACGGGAGAGCACAGCTGCTTGGCTATCTTCCACCGGACACTGCCTATGGTTTCATTACTGTGAGCCTAGAAAATAAAACCCAACACTGAGGTGAGAGGATTCATTTATTCATTTCACTACATTATTCTCTGGAAGGGCAGCCAGTGCTCTTGACTGTCCCGCCATCTCTTCAGCCTTCAAGCAGCAGTTCTGAGTACCTGCTATATATTGGGCCCTTTTCTAAAAGCTAGGAATACAGCAGTCTTAGCAAGAGCCTCTGCCCTTGGTGGTTCCACTGCTGCAGGCATTAAACGCTTGATGCCGTCCTTCCGTTTCACCCCTTTATGTATGAAGATCTCAAGCCACCCCTGAAAGGCCTTCTGTTCCTCCCTTTTCTTATCATGTCCCCGTCTCAACAACCACCTAGTGAGCCTTTCTGTCTGCTGCTCTGTGTCTGAAAGACTACACTAATAAAAGCAATTACTCTGTCGCTTTTTCAAATCCCTGTTCAAATATCACCCGCCTCAGGGATCCATCTTAATTCAAGATATTTCATGAACACCTTCATCTTCTACCAACTTATTCTCCTTTACTATTGTTTATTCTTTATAACACCTTTATTCACTTGGCACTATATTTTGTATTTACTGATATATGTGCCTATATTCCATGGTCTTCTTTCACTTCAGGCTCACTTCATTTTATGTACGCATATGGTGTATGAGTGTATGTACTCATGTGTGCGAAAACCAGAGACTGATGTCAAGTGTCTTCTACTACTCTCCACCTTATTTTCTGAGACACTCACTGAACCTAGAGCTCACTGATTGGCTAAGCGACCTCTAGAGATCTTCCTAGACTCCCCCCTCCCCTCCCAGGTCTAGGATTATAGGTACATACCACCATGCCCAGCTTTCTAGCAGAGTACTAGGAATCCAAACAGGCTGCATGCTTGCATGACAAGCACTTTACTAGCTGAGCGATCTCCCAGAGACCTCGTCTTTCTTTTTGTTTATCAAATATCTTTGAGAACCATCATTCACCTCCACCAACATCATTCCTATGAAAATAGCCATAAAGCTTAGTATAAACTTACCTCTACAGTGAAGGTATCTTTGGTAGACTCATAGGTAACATTAAGAGTTAAAAGATGTCCATGAAATGAGGCACCATGAGGTAGAATAGTTCGTGGAACAGAGTAAAAATCCTTGAAAGAGATAAGCCAACTGAGTCAGATGCACTGTGCCACAATTGACCATGTCAAAACACAGGCTTCATACGCCTCATCTCACAATTCGAATAAAGCTGCTCTAAAAAGAGAACATACCTCTATTGTGATCACATAGCGCTCCGCCAGAAGAAGTAATCTCTCAATTATCACAAGTTTTGTTGATCTATGAGTTAAAGGGGAAAAAAGTCTTTAAATATATTTGAAATGAATTGCTGACTTCGACTCAATTCTACTCTGTTTCATCAAAACCACAATCACAGTCAGTGATCACTTATTGGTCAAAACTGCAATGTACAAAGATTAGACTGCCCTTTCACCCAGCAAGTGGTAGTTATGCCCACTCACAGCTGCCATGCTCAGATGGAGCAAGGGAGAAGCCTGTCGTGTCCCATGTTCCCTTTCCTTTTCAAACAGTTGTTCCACAAGAAGAGGACCTAGGTCTCCAGGCCTGTATGTTCATCAATCCACCAAGAATGAACAATCAGAGAATCTGACTCTCATAACTAAAATATGCCACAAAAGTATGCAAACATAAGGAATCTGACAAAGTTCTGAGTTGACTGGAAAATGAGAAGACAAATGCAACCACGTATACCATTAATACAAGTTGCTAGTTGGAAATAAAATTGGATGACTATTTGATCAATGGCTAAGGGATCTTCTCATCTGAGCTAGCAGGACTGCAATAGTCAATAGCTGATATCCAAAGAGCTTCATATGCTAAGTAGAACTCCAGGTGCTTTAAACAGCTGCTATCCCAGAAGGTATAGACAGTTAGGAGGTGTCTCCCCATTTCCTGATGGTTGTTCTAGCACGCTGACCAGCAGCACAGGAAATGTTCGCTTTTATAACGATGGTTAAACACATTTTATCAGTTCTATCAACTATTGGCAAGAGTCAGGTGAAAAATACCTAAGGCCTTAGTAAATAAGAGAATTGAATGACCTGTTTTGATTCCGTCTCAAAAATGAACTGAATTACAGATAGAATTATGATGGTGGTGATATGATGGAAAAACTCAAATTCCCTAGATTTCAACAATCACAGATCCTAAAAAGTTCTTTCAAAACTAGTAAACCGAGACAAACTACAACATTCTTGTTCAAATTCAAGTCTGAAATACAGTTCATTAACAGTACTTAAATAAGAATATTTAAAAATTATGTGGTCTCTTTAGCCAGCTATTATATATGAAAAGATTCAGAATAAAAAGCACTTGGTAAAGTGGGGTAAAAAAGCATATTCGTTTAAAGTAGCAGTTTGGAAATCCCAATCCAATAGTTTATAAATGAATTATTTGATAGATGAATTGCTAAGGAACTGAGCAACAGACCTGAACTAAATCTTAGAAACATTGTGTTAAGAATTCTTAACATAAATTCTATTTGAAATACAGAGAGAGAGAGAGAGGGAGAGACAGAGACAGAGAGAGAGAGGGGTGGGGGAGGAAATGGGAAAACACTAGCCCTTATTGCGAACTAACTCTATAATCACTTCTACCATTTAAAATGGAAGCCTTGGGGGCTGAGTTTTGCTCCATTCCTTCATATTAATAAATGATAACATATAACACACAGCTAATTTTTCTAAAAACAGATTATAAAAGAATTTGGGAAATGACATTGTTTTGATTCCCTTTCTTAAGGAAGGTTTGGAGGAGGAGGGAGAGTACTCTACACGTCTAGAAAAGGTCTGCCCAGTAGCTAGCTACCAGTAGAGGGCAGCAGAACCACGCTCAGAGCAAGCTCTCTGCTGCTACAAAGGGTTCCTGAACATCAATGATTTGGAGCTGCTCATGGGTAATGAAATGTTCATTACAGCCCATGAAAACATTTTAGTTACTTCAATTTAAGGTGAGTAAATATTCCATGTTTACTATTTCTCCTCACTATTTTAAAGAACCACTCTAAACTCAGATTCTACTAATACTTTAAAATTCTAAGCAGCAACATGAATGCCAGTTCAAAGCCGTGACACAAATACTGTTTGATGATAAGGTGATCTTAGGTGAATACTGTAGTGGGCTATGAATGCACTACAGCGCAGAACTTTAAACAGCATTTCCATTCCTTCTTCTCTCCCCACTAATGCCCTGGGTTTGACTACTCAGGAAAACCTTTATCTGAGTAAATATTTCAAACTTGAAAAAAAAAAATCTTTGCACAATGAATATATCTTTAGGATTAAGTGAAATAAAGTAAAAACAAAAGACTATGTCCACAGGCAGACGGGCAGGAACAAGCAATACTTGGGTGACTCTGGTGATGACCTCAGATCTTCAAGACACTGATAAAGGTGTACAGTAGGAAACACACAATTCCACAAGACACAACAGCAGCTTGCAGAAGCTACGACATAAAATGAGGACATGGGTGAAGGGTTGTTGGGGAGGGCGGACATAGTGTTAGGTCTTAAACTCAACCTGCTGGCTGAGACACCTATTTAACACATCAAATGAACCTGCAGGTTCTCCCAGCGCCCCCTTACCTCTACCCACAGGACCCTCCCAGTCTGCATACCTTGACCCTATCTGAACTCTCCAGCCTCCCAGGGAAGCTGCCCTTCTCCATAAATTCCAGCCATTTTGATTATCTCCCTCTCTCTTGGTATCTGGTCTCTTGGCCACCACTCCAGGTTTCCCTTTTCCCTTCTCTCCTCCCCTCATCCCCTAACAAGGCCTGGGAACTCAATCTGATCCAAGCCCACCCTGGACTCTCCCAGACGTCTCTGCCTCTGGATATGCTCTCCCTCATATCTGACTGTCTCCCATTATCTACAATGAATTTTCTCCTCCACCACCCCTGGTCATGTCCTTTTCCTTTCTTTCTTCTTTCATTCATCTCATGCAAAGGAGGACACCAGTGAAGAGATGTTGGGGAGGGCACAGTATGGTATTCTGTGCTGTGTCTGTTTAGTTCTGAAGCCACTCACCTGTATGGAGACTGAACTGATGTTGCCACGGTCGGCATGGCAGTCGCAGTGAGCATTTTTGTTGCTCGGGTCACAGCATGTGTTAGAGTGGGGCCACCGAGTGCTGAGCTGGCTGCCTGGAAAGTACAAAATGGTCATTCCATATCTGGGTTTCTCAACCTAGCCTCTGGCACTGGGGCTAATATCTTGTTGCAAAACTGCCATGGACACTGCAAGGTCTTAGCAGGATCCCTGGTCTCTAACCACTAGGTGCTAACAAGACTCCTTCCAGATGTGACAATCAAATAAACCCTGGGAGGCAAAATAAGAGCTAGGTAAGGGCTGTGAGACCAGTCAGCAGATAAAGGACTTGCCAAGAAAGCCTGAAGCCCCGAAGTAAATCCTTGGAACGCACGTAAAGAGAGGAGAATTGAATCCATAAAATCTTGTCTTATGACCTCCACCTATGGGACACGGTGTGCAAATCTCTCCCATGCCACACACACACACACACACACACACACACACACTAAAAAGAGCTAGTTTAGATATGTTAATACTTACACTGTACCTCATACAGAAGAACTATTTGTATGGAAGTCACAATTTGGGGAAAACTAGAAAGAGTATAACATAATACATGTTTGACATGAGATTAACTTATTAACATCTGGGGACAGTGGTAATTTATACTTTTGGAATACTCCATTAGCTATAGAACATTAATCTTCAATGCTTTAACCATCAAGATGGAATTAAGGCAGTCAAAATAAGTGAGATAATATTAAGCCATAGGCTCCTAATGAATAAAGACAGCCAACATTATTCACTTCCAAGTCTCCTGCTGCAGTTTTAAATGGCATTATTGTATATATTATGTGAAACACAAACACTCTACTACCAACGTGGACTACATGGACAGAAGACAGTTCCTATGTCCCGGAATTGGGAGATAAGACAGATAGACAGACTGGGATGAGACAGAAGGTAAGATTTCTCTACAGTGTATTTCATGTGTGTGTGTCTGTGTGTGAGCAGGCAATGCATAGTGCCCGTGTCCATGTGCACACGTGTCAGAGGTTACTATCAGGTGTCCTCCTCTACTGCTCCCCACCTTGTTTCTTGATAAGGGTCTCTTCACTGAACCTGAAGCTCAGCGTTCTGGGCTAGACTCGCTGGCCAAGCCAAGTGAGCCCGTGAGATCCGCCTCCACTACTGGAGTTACAGGCACCCACGGCAATGCCAGCACTGAGACCTGAACAGTTCTCATGCTCTGCAGCAAGACTTAGCCCCTGACCAGCATCAGTGCAAACACCTAATCCCAATACCATGTCATGGTGCTTCTGATCAACTCTCCAAAAATACCTAGCCACAAATATCCACATTCCACATTATCTAAAAATACAAATTTTTAAAAAGGGGAAAAAACTTGTTTATAAGGCAAGTTAACAAATTGTTACTCACTTCTAGTCTTGTATAGCAATCAGCAATGAATTTCTTATGTAAAGACACTGAGTCCTGAAAGTAGGAAGTATATGGAAATTAAAATCAGACTTTGGCATTTAACGTAAACATCAGTCAGGACAAAGTACCAAAGTAAGTCAAATCAGGAAACAACAAGGATCAAACTACAAATAACAAACACATAATCTTTTACATTTTTGTGTCTCAGTAACTTTTTTCCTTGGATACTCACCTTCTTTAACCTAGGATTTAGATTTATGTAACTGTAGTTTATGATTAATTGAATAGCTTCATTAGCAATTTCTTCATCAGGTGATTCCATAGCTATTTTCCAAATGAAATCCATTCCTATCAATTCCAGCTTTTCTACATACTGTGTAAAATTAAAGTATGTATAAATTAAATTGAACAGTATACATTATTACAAAATCACAGGTAATTATTTTCTGTTACATCACTAAGTCTAAACCTCTGTTTAACAAATTGAGGACTGTTATATCAAAGAACACTACAGAACTGATAGAGAACTCCCACACGAAAAACATCCAACTACAGAGACAACAGGCATCCTCCATGGCCACTAGAATAGGTGCAGAGATGCTTCTCCAGAAATTCCTGACACAAAGCAGACATTTACCCGGAGAAACTAGTCCACAATAAACTAAAAAGTGAGACAAGTATCATCTTATTGGACTTCTCTTCAAGATGAAGTGGCTACTAATTTTAGGAATCCAATTCTGTCCTTCCCAAAGCTCAGTTAGAAACAGCAGGATATAGAGCTTATAGTATCTGAACACCTCAGGTAGCAGGACCTAAATAACAGGGTCTTAGAAAAGATCAGCGGTTGCTTTTCCGTCTTAAAGACACACATGAATATAAACAGTCTTGATCCACATTTTCCCCGAAATCCTTGCTACTGACATCCTAGGATGAACATTCTGTCATTCTCAGGTCCATGTGAACTGCTACGTGGAAGCCTACTGGACCAATTAATTCCCTTGGAAACCCACCTGGCAACTACAGGTGCAGAGCTGCTCCTAGATGAGAAATGATGAGTGAGCAGACTTCCTAGGAGGCTGGTGAGGGGAGGTAGTATTGGGCACGCAGCCACGGGTGCATTCAGTGGGAGCCTCTGCCACTAATGCCTGAGTCAGCAGGTATAAAGACCTTCTTATTTAAACAAACATGTTTATGTTTCCTACCCATTAAAAGACAAGGTTTATTTTTTCTTCTGAATGTCAAGCTATATTAAATAACTCAAAGTACTGAGATTGAGAATAAGGTACGTACCAGTTGAGCTCCTTGTCTTTTCAATCGATGATCACAGAGATTCACATTTTCAAAAAAAGTTTTAAATAAGTTGAAACCTAAAATTATAGAATGCCAGTCAAACCCATGCGCTCAGACGCAGACAATCGGTGAGAAGGTTACAGTGCAGCAGGAGCGAAGGCTACAGTGCTCCTGGCGATGGTCTCCTCCTTAGGTACCAAAGTATAATGGCTGTGTGTGGTGGTATGGGTTTCCAGTCCCATCTACTCAAGATGCAGACGTGAGGACTGCCTGAGCCCAGAAGCTCCAGACTAGTCTGGGCAGCACAGCCAGATTCCATCTCAGAAAACCAAAGACAACTTTAAAAAAGCACAAGCAAGCCATATACCTTTAAGCCTCACACTTGGGAGGAAGAGGTAGGCCTCTGTGGGTTCAAGGCCAGACTGGTTTATGTAGTAAGTTACAAACCAACCAGGGCCACATAATGAAACCCTGAGAAAGAAGGAAAGAAGGGAGGGAGAGAGGGAGGAAAGAAAGGGAGGAAGAAAGAAAAAGAAAGAAAGAAAGAAAGAAAGAAAGAAGGAAGGAAAAGGAGGAAAGAAAGAAAGAAAGAAAGGAAGGAAGGAAGGAAGGAAAGGAAAACAAAACAAAAAAAAAATCACCCCAAAACAAACCAAACAAACCCCACAAAGCAAAAGAAAATGCATATAAAGTAGACTTAATCAAAATTTAAAACTTTTGTGCTTCAAAAGATACTATCAAGAAAAGGATACAACATTCCACAATAGAAATTTTCACAAACTATGTATCTGATAAGGAGTTAATACCCAGAGTAAAAGAAGAGCCCTTACAACACAGCAGCCTACCCAAAAAGACATTTCTCCAAAGAACCTATACACACAGACAAAAATCAACCTGAATAGATGCTCAACATCCTTAGTTACCAGGAAAAACTTACCATCCTCCAGGACATCTTTTAAAAGGCGGATAATGGTATTGACAATGTGGAAAATTAGAACCCTTATACATTGATGAGGGGATTATAAGATTATGTAGTTACTTTGGAAACAATTTGGCAGATCCTCAAAGCTTAGATCTCAGGACAATATGACTCTAAAATTCATAACCAAAAGAAATGAAAACACAAAAACTGCTACATGAATGTTTATAGCTCAAAGCAGTAGCAATAAATGTTTGACGACTGTTGAGTTAACAAAATACGAGACATCTACAGTGAAATATTACAGTCCTAAAAAGTGACACATACCACAAGCTGGGTATGCCTGGAAGGCATTAAGCTTCAAGCCAGGTACACAGGGTCCCAAATAGTGTGTATGACTTCACTTACACCAAATGTTCCGACTGGGCCAATCCACTAAGGAAGAGATTAGAGGCTGGGCAAGGGAAAGTTGGAAAATGGCTGCCAATGAGTACAGGGCTCCTTCTTGGGGTGACGATGTTTATGTGTTAGAAAGTAGTGAAGGCTGCACAAATGAGTCCAGACTAAAAGCCGCTGACTGTGTATTTACAGAATGGAGTTCTATGGCACGTGAACTGTATCTCAATAAAATAACTCAGGTAAAAGAAATAAATGAAAGGAAGCATTATGTACTTCGATATAATTTTACCCAACAAATTCTATTTATTAAGGAATACCAGAAAGATAATTTGGCAATTTAATCTATTAGGCTATATAAATTTACAACCCAGTAAGATACCACGTGGAGATGTATGCGAAGAATTTACAAGGATATTCCAAACTGTTCAGCTGCTTCTGAGAAGTAAGACTAAGGTTAGGAATGAAATCTCTTACTTGAAAAAGATCTAAAACAATAACTGTAAGCTTTCCCTACCATTCATAGTTATCTCATATGACTCCAATTTCAGAATCTTCTCTTTGAAGAGCTGCTGCTGAACGTCACTCTCCAGGTCATGCTGTCCTTTTGTGAACCATTCAAAGCACATCTGTGGATTAAGACAGAACAGCCCTAAGACCAACCACAATCCACTGCAGACAAAACACACGAACGACCCGGGTGGGCAGTGGAGAGACTCTTTTCAGTAACTTCTAACATTCCTATAATTGCTAAAATGACACTCAAGTCTGAGATGCTTGGGACTGTGAAGTGAATGGGAGTAGCCACCAGATCTTTCTCCCGGGAACTGAAACACGCTCACACTTTCACCGCATTTTACACTCAGGTCTTCCCGCCAGCATTCACTTTCGCCTTGCTGTATGGCAGGCACAGTGCTCTAAGCACACACACACTCAGTCCTTTCAACATGCCTACCAAGCAGTTACTAATATTCTGTAAATGAGAGGAAACCAAGATTCACTGTGAGCGAGTGCAAATGTCAAAGTAAGTGTTTCTACATCTACTTTAGCTGTCTTGACTGTGTTCATTTCTGGGGATACAACATCACTTTCAGGAACTAAGTTTTTTAATGGTGATTGAAAATACTTTCACAGGAAAGGAGAAAACTAAATTACACCCTCAATTCTTCATTGATATTCATTTTGTTGACTTTAGTATTTTGCCCAGAATTGAATCAAAATGATCAGAGTCCGCACATTTACATATATCATGGATGTCTTTTAGGACATTTTCTCCTAGTACTTACAGTTCCTACGCTACCATTAATTTTTACAGGAACAATGGTCAGCATAAACAGAAGATTCAAAACACAGCAACACCATGAAGAACGCAGCATTTCCACACTGTCTTACAAACCTACAACCCTTACCTCTCGATCTAACTCGCAGACATCCTGGCCAGTCACAAGGCACTCCCAAATTTCCTTGGCTCGGTTCCACCCCAGATACAGTGTAGCTTCTTGTAAGAAAAATGCCAGAAATTTCAGGTGTGCCTCTAAATACTGAAAAAAGCAATAACGCAGCCAGTTAACTCATTTGAGGCACCCACAGCTGGAAGAATCTGCAACACAACTTTACGGAATGGGTTTACTCAGAACACTTCTCACGCAACTTATGAAAAAGTAAATGTGAGAAATGGTCTTATCGGCAACGGTATTGTACAGCAGAAGCAACCTCAGATTTATCAGCTGATTTAGATGTCAATTAAATTCAATTTGAGCAATCTCAAAAGGAACCACTGTGCTTATTACAAGTGGTGAGGTGAAATTTAGTTCTGGTGTTTTTGTTGTTGTTTTGTTTTGTGTGAGACAAGGTCTCACTCTGAATTCCAGAATAGCCTAGACTCCAATCTATAGCCCATGCCACGAATTCACAAAAAAGTTTATGGAGTCCTGGATTACAGGTGAGAGGCACTATTCATTAGCAGTCAACTGGTTTAAAAAACAAAATGCATGATCTAAAGAATTATCCAATTTGAAAGTATATCTAAGGACTGAAGAGTTGGCACAGTGGTTAAAAGCACTTATTGCTCTTGCAGAGGACCTGGGTTCAATTCCCAGCATCCACATGGTGGCTCACTCCAGTTGCAGGGATACACTGCCTTCTTCTGACTCTGTGACCTCCAGGTTCACCACATGCTCACATACCCACATGCCCACATGCAAACAAAACACAAATTATTAAATCTAGTACAAAAAAATGAGATTATAGTTACATGAATGCTGAAAACCACGAAACAAAAACAGTGCCTGGTACCTCCCGGTAAGTGTAGCGGCCATCCACCAGTGTCAAGCCAGTTAGGCCTCCAGGCCCAGCCACAGCTGCTGCCAGTCGATGACAAGCTAGTAAACTTCCTGTTACCAACTTGACTATTTCAAAATTTTTCTTCAGGTCTTGAATAATGCTCTTAACAAAAACAACAAGAATGAAAGAGTGAAAGTGGCAGGAGAGCCTGCAGTCGTGCTGGTTCAATGAAGCGCCTGCTGCAGAAGGAGCCCCAGAAGAAGCGGACCGAGACTTCCTACACGGACTGCTAACGACCAACCTGGTAGGGACTAAAACATTCTAATATTTTGCATCTGCAAGCGAAATGACTTGGAAAGGGCTGCTGTACTCTATGCGCTTTCCTGGATCTTACCCTCAAATCTCTGACATGGAGAAAGCTCTACCTCGCAGCTTAGACAAAGTAATCTTTTTGTAACAGTTGGACTCTTTTCAAATTTTGGAGTTATCATTAATTTTTTTAAAAGCTGGCCTAGGTTATCTTAATAAATTAAACAATCAAAGAGAAGAGTTGGGACTGTATCCAAAGAAAAACCTCTTCAGACATGAAAGCAGAGTGATCTAAATTCAAGAGCTTCAAACTGTAAACTCAATGACATTAATAAACATAAGTCGGCGAGACACTACCAACGCAACAACCGTGGCCGTGCTTATTACCATTATCACAAAGGCTGTGTACACAAGGGACAAAAGTAAGCATGCTCCTACCTTGTCTTGCTTTTGATAGGTTTGCTTTATGAAGGAGCGAGTGATTTCATGGAGCTGACGCAAAGCTGGCACCACCCATACAAACTGTGGATTATTAAGCTGAGAGGACTAGAGTTAAAAAGAAGTTACATTAAGTTCAGAAGTAAAAGACAGTCATTTATTGGCTACAAAAAATCTCCAGGTCAATTAGATTCCATTGTTACACAGTCTATTGTTTTTCTTTTCATATTACTTATTTATAGCTTATCTCCATGCAATCACAATTCAGTCTTCAACTTCTTATTCTGCATGCAATTTCCTAAGGCCGAGACTGCAAACAGGAGTGGATGTGAAATGACAGTAAATGTACAGGGGACATCAGCAAAAAACAGACGACAAGGAATTAGCAGCTTCAGAGGATAGATTAAGTAGCACAGGGCTGCTAAGACATGCTGACTCAGTACACTGATGGCAAAGCTTAACACTGGCTGGCTCGTAAGGAGAATGGACTAAGAATATGCCTTTCTTTAGTTATATGATTAAGGTATCAATGAGCTGATCAAGATACTGAAAATGAGTTGGATATTAAAGAAAATATAATCTGTTTATATTTCTATTTGAGATAATTTCATGAGGTAATTCTGCTTTAATTATTAAGAGGCTTGGGTGTAGCTCAGAGGCAGACCATGTGCTTAGCATGTGTGAGGCCCTGGGTTCAATTCCTAGTGCTTCTCTTCTTCCACCTAACCCCATTATTATTTTAATTAATTATTATGAATATTTTACTCAGACTACACTTTATTTTCAAAGCACTTCAAATATATTATTTCTGAACCTGGTACGACAATCTAGACCTTTGTGTTGCAGATCAAAGAAACCTGATGTGCTTGCTGCATGCGATCCTCTTAAAGGGAGCTAGCCTTTAATCAACAGCATCTTTGGAACTATAAAATTTCATAATAAAATTGGTAAGTATCAGACTAAATGTTCCTAATCAGGTAATCATTGACTATTAACCAAAATATAAATTAAAGCCTTAGTACTTACTTAAAAGGCTGAATGTTTTAAAGGAATTTTATCAAATCTTTCTGAAAAATGAAGGCCCTTGTTGAAGAATAGTATTGAAATCAACACATCTACCACTATATGCTATGTGAGCAAGCTACTGCCAAACAATAGTTTTTCCTCACCTCAAATACATGAGCCAAATAAGTTACCAAATACCATATTTCCTGGATTCGGAGACACATTTCTACAACCTTTAACATTTCTCAAGTTGGCACTTCTTCAATTATGTCAAGACACTTACCGCCCACTAAGCATTGTATCTGTCCATATCTCTGTAATACAAACTTACCTATACACAAAAGGCACCTGCTCATCTACCTGTTATCTGAGTTGAGCTGTTATTTGATATAGGTACTACCAAACAAAGATGGCCTTTAAATCTCAATTTGGGTTACTAAGTTTACTGTTTAAATGTTATCAGAAACATTATACCATGACACATGTGACTAGCCTGTTGCGATTTTCAAAGCCAGAAGCTGGCACGCAGACCCTCCCTTACTTGAGACTCAGTCACTCGTCACTGGTGTCTCTCTGCCTTGAGCTGTTCCCTAATTCACAAGAAGCTACTCAGCTTATACTATCCATCACTCAGAGAAAAAGCTGCTTTCTGAAAGAAGATGAGCACCCACCTCCACATGTATCAGTGTGCTCCAAGGACTGGGATGTAACTCAGTGTTAGCACACTCGTCTACATGTGCAAGGCCCAGACTCAATTTTTAGTATCCCCAGTACCAAAGATTTTAGAGTGGTCCAAACACTACTACTAATAACGATAATCAATTAATCAATGTGTTATGGTAGAGTTACACATTGTGAGTCTACGCTGGTAGGTAAATGAAAAATGAACTCTTCGTTAGGGTACCATGGCTGGCCTCAAACTCACTATGTGGTTGACGATGGTCTTGAACATCTAATTCTCCTGCCTCTTTCCTGAGTGCTGGGATTATAGGCATGTCACCACTCTTGGCTTGTGGGTGCTGGGGATGCAACCCTGGGCCTCTTGTTCATGCTAGGTAAACATTCTACCAAGTGAGCTAAATCTCAACTCCAGAAGGTAGTTTCTGCTTTTCTTCTCTGCAGTGCAGGATGCAATCTCTGGCCTCTTCTTAAAGGCCAACTACCTTTGAAGTTAGCCAAAATATTTTTGCTAGAACAAGACTATAAAAAGACATTGATCAAAACTGTGAGGCTTGTATCTAAACTCATACCTTCAAAAAGTAATATATATATATATATATATATATATATATATATATATATATATATATGTATATATATATAGACCCTTTAGCAATAAGCAGATACATTAAAAAGTATCATTATGACTAATTAGGCCAATTATGGCTAATGAAAATTATACTTAGAATATAACTCTTTATACAATAAAATTAAAAGAAAAATATGAATTGGAATTTAAAAATCATTGCTGATATAATCTTTCTGAAGGCTGGCAATCAGGAAAAAAGGTTAACCACTGTTATCTATGGTGTTATTTTGTGAAGTTACAAGAAAAATTGAAAATTACTCTCCTCTGATTGCTACAGACGATTGAAAATAAACTAAATATATATGATAATTTCATGGAGCTTAGTGTGCTGTCCAAATTAGAGTGACATTAGAGGAAGCTGCAGGACTCAACCTGGGTGTCCTGCAAACCTCTGCTTATATTCTTCTTCACGTTTCACCAAACTCCACACTTTCACTGCCTCAGCAGGCAAGTGCTGTCTGGACACTCGTTAGAAAGGTCACTGACGTCTTACACTTAAACATGTCTCCATGCAATACCTTAGGAAACACAAAACTTCAGTTCACTCCGGTTTCTCTATTACTGCCCTCTAAGTGCCAAAAGCAAGTGTCCATACTCTTTGAGTTCTCTCTTCTTACGGCTAAACAACCTCCCACTTCCTTATCTGTCTTGCTTTTTCAGTTTTAGATTTTTATCTAGAAACAAAGTAAAAAAAATTGTATAGGAAGAAAGTACCCACGAAGTTTTCTCTCCCACTACTCACACCACTGTGAAACTATTTCTACGGAGGACACCCTGTCAGCTTTGCTGTTACTATCTTTCAGTAAACACAGGCTGATATACAGGTCGACTGTTCTGAACCCAAATATCTGAATTGTAAAATCGAAAGCTTTATTGAGTGCTAATATCATGTTCAAAAATTTTCCTACTTTGAGTTTGAGGTATTTACATAAATATTTTAAAATCCAAACAGCTCCAAAATTGGAAACACTGTAGGCCGCAAGCATTTCAGAAAGAAATGTTCAACCTGTGTAAGTGCAGCTTTATGTGTCTTCCCAGGGTGTAGGGGAGGAAGAGGGGGGAACTATTTACCAGAAGCCTGCCAGGTGATGTTAGGAGACCTAAAGATAGTCTATGGACTATGTAAACACCACTACTGGAATAAACATGATTTTTTTTTTTTTTGGTTTAGTAATAATTATTTTTTGGATGAGAACATTTAAATTTTTTAATTGAAGGAAGTAAGAAGTGAAGAAAGAGACAAAGGGTTGGGGTGGACAGTGGAGGGTATAAAAGAAGCAAAGGAAAGAAAGAGGCCCAGAGGAGCTGAGGGCACCTTGGCAGAGTCTATAGAAATAAAGGGCAGAATTTCTGAACATGACAGTGGAACTGGGGAACTGGAGTGTCAAAAGCAGCAGGAAGGGGAATCAGTTGGGGGAACAGAGGTAGCTGAGGGTAGGAGAGGAATAATAGGTGGGTGATCTTGTCTTACCCTTCGCTTAGTTTCTGTGTAGCCTGGCAGGGAGACATAATCCCCAGTCAGCCCACCTTGCTGCCTGGCAGGAAAGGGCATAGCATAGAAAAACACCTTTAGTGGCAGTGCATACTTGACTCCCCTGCCAGGGGGCTTTGATCTTCCCACTGCCCCCCTTCAGCAATGTGTACTTGAGTATGTGAAGCACTCAGTAAACTGGCAACGGCCGTAAAAAATGCAAGCTATTGCTGCTTGGAAAGAGCAACAGTGCACTGAGATTTCCCTTCTGGGAGCAGGAGCAGTGGGGAATAAAAAGGAAGAGTATTCCTTTTGAATCTCACAAAATGACCGGACGGCTTCCTTTTTGTTGCTTTGTTATAAAAACAGACATGAATAAAGTGACTACAGAGGAGCAATAGAGACAACGATGGACTGAGAGCTGGGCGATGCTTAGCTGTGACAAGAAGGAAAAGGTCCAGAGGAGTCTCTGGAGTTAAAAGCCATTTCCCTGGAGGAGGGAAATGCCCCTTCAGTTTTGACCTGTGTATCTATAAAGAAAAAAATGTCTGCTGCCTAGAAGAAGAGTATTTTCCTAGAGACCCCTTTTACTGACACCACTGAAGGATATACATTTCAATAACTCAATGAAACCATTCAGTCATAAGAAGAGAGACTGCTAAATTATTTGAGTCACTGAGCAGAGGGAACTGGAAAATCTAAATTCCATCTGAGTAGAAAGCAAGCAAGGTTGCTGAATTAAACATTCATTTTTCCTTTAAACCCCGGCATTACTAGCTCATTTATGAAAGCTTTTTAAAGTCACTAAAGCCAGATCTTATGCAGAAAATTCCACTGACCAAGTGTCAGTGTCAGAAATATGAAACACCACATTTTTATACCCCCAGGTGAACTTTATGGTCAGATAACCTGAAGTCCACAAAAGGCCCACAAACCGCCAAAGCTTGTTAGCTAGAGAGGCATGTCTGTAGACTCGTTGAAAGCTCCTTTGGAGAACATCAACGGGAACCACGGAGAGGTCTGGCTCAGGGAACACTAGGCTTCTATCTGTTTTTACCAGAAATGCTTCTGTTATTAATATGGAACTCAAATACTATCCTTCCCATCACTGCCTGGGCTTTCAGTCTGAGGCTACCTGGAGCCTGTGGCTCTGATCAGAGCTGCTATGAGAACAGAAGCACGTGCAGGGGCAGCAAATACCTAGAACCTTCTGCAAGCCAGCATCACATGCACCTTTCCCCTTCTTTCTCTCTTTTAGCCACAAATGTTCATTCTTCCCTTATGGGAGAAAAATGGGATAGGAATCTATTTAGAATTCAGTGTGCTTTAAAAATTGTATATACTTTAGATCTAATTTTTAAAAAATGAAGCTGAAAGTCATACAATTTCATAAAAATTACTTTTTTAATAGAGTTCTGATTTGTAGAGTAAAGAACTACCAACTTCTAAAGCACAGCTCATACAGATCACATCTATAAATTAGTCTATTAAACACTAAAATATTTTAAAAGTATGATGCAATTTATGAAAAGTAATTATAAAATTAGAATACCTTAGCTGGTTCCATATGCAAAAACTTACCTTGAATCCATCTTTCTTGTTTTTTTCCAAACCTGACCATTCTCCAGGCTGAAAATTCATTTGAAGAGAAATATAAGTGATTTGGTAAAAACAAAACCTACAGCTCCCAAATCTGGACTCTAAGGTAAGAGCTTCCAACTAGGCCATTCCACTTAATTTACGTAATAGGGGAAGAAATTTTCTTGGCTCTAATCACTCAGCCAGTATCATTGTTCTCATAACAAAATCAGCAAAGCCCAGACAGACCCTTTTGATGTCTTCGATGCACTTGATGATGTAGCTCCTCTTGATGGCTTCCTTTACCGCATAGGCGTCACTGAGGATTGTCAGGTGCTCCTCCAGGGCCTGCTGAATAAGGCTGCTGGGCAAGGTTGGAAGGTGGGCCAGTTCCCAGAGTACGTCTAACACCTGTATCAACACCATTATGATGAGCCGTCCCATAGGCACAAGAGACCATTTCAGTATTTGTAGCTAGTAAAAGCCATTTGATTTTCCTGCCTTTCCAGAAGTAGCCTCGAATCGAGCTTCCCGGCCTATCCGTCCAATCAGACTCAACAGCTTCTGTCTTACTCTGTCACTCTCGGTCTCCCAGCTCTGCACAACAGAACAGACAAGACACAGGTGGTCAGAGCCAAGCTAAGAAAAGTACATGTAAACACAGCTACTGGGGGACGGGCTCAGAGAGTTTACACTTTACCTTCTGAATGAGAACAAACAAATGATTAAGTTGATCTGCATTAAACTTCACAGCTGCCGCGGCAATAATAGTGTGAATGTTCTCGATCACCGTAGATGACTGTCCTGACTAGGAAAAAGGAGACGTCGGGAAGAAAGTTAAGTCCTGGGATTTGGCAAAACCTAAGTCTTCTTCCTGACAAGTTACACAAACAACACACAACAGGAATTGATTAGACTCCAGTCTAATCAGCATTCACTTCCATGACAACACTGGCAGGGTTATGTAAAAAGCAACTACTACTAAAGGTTATCAGCTGACTGCATTTTAACTCCCAGCAGCATTAGCCTTTCACATGGAAAGAAAAAAAAAAAAAAGCACAAGACTCACTTATTTTTGGAAGAGAATAAAATGTTTTCAACAAAAAATACAAATTGATTTATTTTGAACAAGATAAAAAACATAAACTGATAAATTTACAAAGCAAATACACTTGATGTTTTTACAGACGGTGACTGAGAGTATTACCTGCCCCGTTTTAAATGCTGCTTATAAATTCTTTGCGACTTCAACTAGTATTTATTGGCCGCATGGACAGTAAGTGTCTGCATCAGAGCTGTAGACCCACGGTGGATGACCGACACTCACTATACAACCTTAGCCATGGCACAGTCATGCCTTGCTAGTAACCTTTTAGGACAGAACCTTGAAAAGCATCGAATATTTGCAGATTCAGTTCACTTTCTCCATATCCACTATGCACATACAGTTGTCCTCAAATCCATTGTGCCCGCGCATGTATACACACACACACACACACACACACACTTTCCAATGTTTAATCAAATGCGGGTTCAAAATGTATACTTAGAAAACACCCACGGCCAAGATGCGGGAAGTCAAGTCTAGGGACCCAGACTGCTTGCTTTAGCCCTGTCCCGAACTGCAGTCTTCTTTGTAACGCTCGTTACACTCCCACATCCCTCCTTCAGCCAGCTTCCTGTAATACTCTGCCAGTGAGCGCAGTACTGGGAGAGAAGGCGGAGGAAGGAAGGAGTGCTCTGGGTTCAGACTGCAGAGATGAATGTGGGCTGGTAGGCCGCAGGGTGCTGGCTGTGCTGGCAGAGTGGCACTTTCCAGCGTCAGCGCCTGTGGTGAAGGCGCCCCCCAGAGCAGCTTCTTCTCCGAGGACTTGGTGTCCCAGCTTTCTATCTGTTCCTCCCAGTATTCTTCCACCTTAGCAGTGCCTTTCCTTGTTGTTTTTTGTTTTAAATTTTTGTAATTATTTATTTGTTTGGGTGTTTTTGTCTGTATGTATGCCTGTGCACAACGTGCATACCTGCTTTGTAAACAGTTTGCCAGGGTCAATTCCACATGTCTGAAATGCCTAGCAAGGTTTGTTTCCAACCAGACTTTGACTGACAGAGATCAAGGCACACAGTTAAAGGAAAACACCAGGTTTCACTGTGACTTAGCAATTAAGTTTGAGACTTCAATAAGATAAACACATGAAGGTAAGGCATGTACATATTTAGGTATGCTGCACTGCTTGGTCTCAATGAGAGAAACGACTCATAGTCAGCAACATACAAATGTAACTGAAGCCACAGGAATGGATAAAACTGACTAATGAAAGCTTCTGTGGTAAGAAAAGGGCAAACGACTATGGCTTGGGGGGTGGGAGGGAGCAAAGTAGAGAAGAATAAATTAACGGGGAATTTCAGAAGGAATACCAGCTGAGCACGATGGAACACATCTATAATCCCAACACTCAGGAAGCTGAGGCAGAGGATTGCCAGGTTTAAGCCCAGCATGCAATATATAGTGAGACCTTGTCTAAAAAAAAAGTCAGAATATGGAAAGACAGTGGCCAAGGCAAAGCAAACAGAAACGGAGGAAAGCGTCTGCCGTGCTGAGGAGCCCTGGTCAGCTGCAATCTAAACAGCGCCAGTTACCGTCACGCTCATTTATTAGACTAAACAGGAAAAATTACACCTCTTCCTAGCTCTGCACTAGCTGTTACACAGCTTTTGGAAGACTTTAGTTTTTTTTTTAACCAAACAAATAAGACTAGAAGTCTGAAGTATCTTTTGAGTATGAATATATCCGTGTGTGTGCGTGTGCGTGTGTATGAAATTTTTTCTGAAACAGAGTGGAACCCATGGCTTTCATTGTGTTTGCTAGGCAGGCACCCTACCACCGAGCTAAGTCCCCTAAGTACCCAACTCCTTATATGTGCAATCTTCATAAACCCTCAAACAAATTAGGTATAGTTCCTCTAGTTAAAATCGACAAGGCCGCACCCCAGCCTCCTCACCACGCTACCCCTTTTCCTACAAACATATTGGAAGAGTCAAAAATTCTGCACAACTTACTTGTATCCTCCAAATTTTAGTGAGTTCATCTAATGACAGTTTACTGCCCAAGAGCTCAATAATTCCCTTTATGCGGTCACAGTATTGTGCTTGGTCTATGTTGCCTAACAGAGGAAACAGAAAGGACACCAGACACAGTAAACAATGACTTCATGACTCTATTAATCCAAAGCAATAATAACTTCCTAAGTTATCTAAAGGCTAATAAAAAGAAACAAGATTTTTCCACCTTTTAAAAACAAAAATAATTTAGCTGGGCAGTGAAGGTACTTTAGTCCCACCCCTTGGGAGGCCAAGGCAGGCAGGTCTCTGAGTTTGAGACCAGCCTGGTCTACCGAGTGAGTTCCAGGGCAGCCAGGACTATACTACACAGAGAAACCTTGTCTCGACTAAAACCATAACAATAATAATAATAATAACAACAACAACAACAACAAGTAAGAAATTTACATGTAAAGAAATTTTTATTTTCTTAAAATGACTTACCTTCCAGTGCAATTGACAGAACTGAGTTTTCAACTAGCCAATCTAGTAATCTGTCTGTATCTATAGCATTCTTCACAGACTTGGATAAGGTACTATCTTCTATTAGTTTGGTTACCTAAAAATGACAGCATTAGCATAACTGAGTCAAGTATGCATAATTAAAATCTCTCATATATGTACAGTCATTCTTACAGACTTATAGTACAGTCTGATAAGCAGAAGATTTCAAAACCAACTTACTTCTTAAAAGTAAGCAGACTACTAATTGTGATGTTTCTTGAAAAAGAACATGAAATTGTTCTTAGAGCTCTTCTTACTTCTTAGACCACCTATGACTGGCTTAATGATGAAGCTCTAAGCCAACTTGTCCTCCACATTTTATGACAGACCAGGAAGAGGCAGACTCTCTGGTGATGGGAACTTCAGGTTACTAAGCTTGTGAACTATTCATGGCTGTGATCTCTGCCACAGGACACATGCCCCAGAGTGTGAAAGCAAGTCACAGACAGAGTCCTGGCAGTGGCCTGGTCAAAAGACTTGCTTACAAGTCTTTGCTATCATTAGCGATCTGGTTATTCAACCCTTCATATATGTGAAATAACTTGGTCTCCTTTCAATAAATTTTTCTTTCAACTTAAAATGGTCCAAGATGAGCTGATTTGACTTAAAGCCAAGAATCTGAAAACTAAAGGAAAGTAGCTGGAATCATGACTGAAAGGTATTGGCTTAACCTGCCGACCTCTGAACTAACCATACTGTGCGGATCTAAAATGAACTTCAGGAAGCTCCAGAGAGAACGTTCAGCATTTTCCTTGGACTCACACTACTATTACAGCCACGTAGGCTTTGTCCTAACAACAGGGAAAGGGTAAAGTTATATCTGAAATAAAAGAAAGTCCCCGAGTAAATGTCTAAGGATACTGTAGGAAATTTCACAAAAACAAATTTCCAGAGTAAGTCTTGAAAATAGTACAAATACGACCTTACTAACAGGCAATTCACATGTAGTACCACTGTTATCTCTGTCTTACAGAGTAATTTACACAACAGTTACAGAATAACACACTACAGAATAATTTCAAGAGAAATTATTCTTTCTCCCAGCATTTTTATATTAACAGCCACATCTGAGTGAGGTCTTCTAGAAACAAGCACTCACCTCTTTGAGGGAATTCATTTTAGCACTAAAATGTGGTGATTTCAGCATGCGCAGCAGGATGTCAAGGCGAAGGTCATCCACGATCGTCACCAGATCCGGTTGGAAGCGCATGCAAAGTAACTTAATTGCAGACAAGAGCTCAGGGATGCTAACCAATCTCTTTCATTAAAAAAAAAAACAAAAAACAAAAAAAAAACAAACACTGTAAGAGCATCCTGGCATCAGTTCTCACGACACACAGAGTCAGGGAGACGGCAGCACCCAGGAGGCACTACATTTGCTTCTAGCAAAAGTCAAGCTCCTCCGTGAGGGGCAAAGAAAGGACAAGGCAACAGGGTGGGAGGAGAGTCTCCTCGGGGTTAAAGCTGCTCTACACAGCCTCAGGTACACTAAAACCATTTTCATTCTAGTCTACTGACTGTAACACCATCGAAACAATGTCACAAAAACCATACGGTGTCACTCCCGACAGTACCATATTCGTTCTATTTATTGGCCAGGAAACTTCAAATCAATCTGATGTGAATCACCAGAATCCAGAAAGCATCGGCTCGGGAACTTGCCAAGACTCGGTTTCACTATTCCGGACTAAGCAGCGCTGGGGTCTACCTGGCTAGGAGTGATTACCTTGTCTTTGAGGTCTTTCTCCTCTACACTCCGCACATCCTGGATCGTGGTAAGGATGACCGGGTCTAGCATAGGCTGTAAACACAAAACACTAGTTTAAAAGAACTCCTCAATCTGTGCTACTTCCGTACCTGCCATTTACAAAGGAGAGGGCACAGTAAAAGCCGTGAGGTCTGGCCATCAGAGCCACCACTAAGCAGCTGACCATCCCAAGTGCCCTTAACTGATTCTGTGCTTCAGTGAAATTTGAGCACAGCCCCCCTCACTACGTCGTATAAGAGTTGTCTGAAGAAGACCTCAAGATACATGGACTGCTCTTTTAAAACAGCAATAGCTGTGGCTATCTTTTTTGATGCTGTTTGAGACAGAATTTCACTATGTAGCCCTGGCTGGCCTGGAACTAGTCTGTCTGCAAGTCTCTGATTCAAAAGCTAGTATTAGTGAAGTGAGTATTTTATACTTGACTTTTAAAAACAGATACAAGTAAGCAAAGACTATGCCAAACACGCTGCAAATAAACTACTTTTGTTATGAATGATGTACATGACAAACTGCTCCAGAAGGGAACACAATCACATATTTAACTCTAAGTTCTTATGTGAGAAGCAGTAAAATATTAACAGAGGTAAGCTGACCTGTCCTGTGAAATAAGACAATTAAAAACATTAAATAAGAGAAATAGTATTTGGCCGTGAGAGGCAAGAATACACGGCCAGTGAATGAAAATGACATCAGACGATAACCCTGATAGAACTCCTTAACACAGCTGCCAATAATACAAGAAGCCGTGGCCGTGACTGCAGAGTGAGTCAGGGTGCCAGGCCGCCCAGTCCTCACTGCAGCTGCGACAGGCGCTGCGGCCGCCACCCCACAGGAGGGGGCAGGCGCTCACTTCTGAAGTCATACCAGGAGCGAGTACTGGAGACTACCTACTCGGGCAACACGCACCATCCCGTGTGTGTCGATGGACAACTGAATTCAGGTCTAGACAGGTTAACAGAACTAAAGACGACAGTAATTGTGTCTTCTACTCCTCCAGTTTCTACTCTACACATACTCTGCTCAGATAATGTGTGTGCACACACATAATCAAAACTTCTGAAGAACTCAACTAATTAGCGTTAGAGTGTTTATGCTGAATTTTTCTTCCATAGAACACATACATCTAAAATCTAGCCCTGACCTTGATTCATTACACGTTAACTAATTTATTATTATTCACAATTAACAATCTTTACAAAGTATCACATTATTCTGTCTTTCATGTCCGTGTTTGGTTAGAGCTGGGACGCAGCTCAGCTGGTAGGGTGCTTACCAAGCAAGCATGAAGCACTCGGTCTGAGCCCAGAACTGAATAAACTCTATGTTGTGTGCATGCCTGTAATCCTATCCTGAGGCAGGATAATCAGGAGTTCAAGGTCATCCTTGGCTACATTGTAAGTCTGAGGCTAACCTGGACTACATGAGACCCCATCTCAAAATTCAAAGCATAACAAAAAAACTTTATACTGATATGCTTAATAAACTGACAGAACGTTAGATGCTTCTAAATCGCTTAATATACAGGATTAAGAAAATATCTAAACACTATTTCCTTAAAATTTTCTATATATTACTTTGATGTCTAAAGAAAGCACTTAACATTTAGAAATGGCAGAAATTTCTAGCACATATTTTAAAAAATGGTATTACTCAGTTAAACTGTACTCAATAAAATTGTACTGGCAAAAAGGAACAGAGTTCCCAAGGGGCATCATGTTTGATGAAATTTTAACAATCCATGAAGCTTTCACAGACTTGTGTATAAGGAAAGTTAAAATGGAGGCGTTCTGATGAGACATTTTGTTTGGTATTATTAACTGAAACGAAGAGAAACAAGGAAGCGCAGGAGGCCTCCAGCATTAGAAACTGAATACTCAATGGACCAGGAAGACGGTTCAACGAGTAAAGGACTTGCTTGCAATCCCAGTGCCTGGAGACAGCAAGATCCTGGAGCTCACTGGCCGGCCGGACTAGCCAATCGTGAGCTACAGATTCTGTGAGGAACCCTGCCTCTAATTAAAAAAAATAAATAAATAAATAAAGAGGTAGAAAGCAATGGAAGAAGAAACCCGATGTCAGCCTCGGCCTCCAGGGGAACGGTGTTTGTACACGTACACACACACAAAACTGAACACTTTGACTATTTCATGACTTGATGAATCACCACTCTGCAAAGGAAGGAAGTCAGACATGATGTGCTGCTAAGCTAGCATTCAGGGGAGAGAGCAAGGCAGCAAGCATGCCTAGCTGACGGTCAAAGCTAATCTAGTGGAACCCCTATGGCAGCAAACCCTGAAACAGCCCTGTGAAGACAGGGATACATGCTCCCTCTTTATAGAAAACATGAACAACACCATTAAGGAATTATATTTGATAAAAATCAATCTTTTTTAAAAAACCTCAATGTTAGAGATCTCCCTGCACCTAGAAAACTAATTTTTTTTGACATTTTCACGAAAAGGACAGCTATTTTGAAAAATAGAAGTTATTCTATATTAAGCACCACTCTGAACAACCTAATAACAAAAAGTTAATTATTTTTTGTGTCTTGGGCAGTGACATAAAATGGCTTAATCATACCTGCACCACGGAGGAATTGAGGTACTCTGCACATACCCCCAAGGGCTGCACCAGTGCTGAAACGGCCTGGCAGAAGACGAGAAAGAAATGTGAGAGAGCATTTTATCTTTCAAAATTAAGCAAATCCTTGAGAAAAATGTAAATGGTGACTTGATCGAGTCATGAAGTAATGACTACATAAACTGAATTCTCGTTTAGAAAGACAAGCCACTTAAATTATTACAGACATCTAAATCAGAATGTCAACAAAAGCTACCTTGGAGGATTGGATAAAATGATTCGAGTTTATATTAAAACACATTATTTTGAAAATAGAGAGGGGGAGGGGAGACAGGGTTTCTCTGTTGTAGCTCTGGCTGTCCTGGAAGTCACTCTGTAGACCAGGCTGGCCTCAAACTCACAGATCCCTGCCTTTGCTGCATGAGTGCTGGGAGATAAAGGTGTGTGCCACCACTGCTCAGCAAAGGAGAGAATATTTGAGGAGGAAATAAAATATTCTCTAACCAAAAATAAATAAATAAATAGATATATACATAGGACTTATTTGAAGAAAAAAATACTAAAATACATAAAGAAAGCCTAAATAATATCAATTGTAAAAGAGTCAATTCTCTGTTCACTGACCTACATATTTAATGCTATTCCAAACATGGTCTCAGTGGCTTTTTTCTCCTATGTTGTATGCAGAAGAGTGAAAAATAGGAAAACAAGACAGAAGATTTTAGAAAACAGTGACAGTAGGCAATAGTTGTGCTGTCAGTAATTAAAGATGAATGAGTTAGCACTGAATGAAAGACTGCAAGGTGTGCAGCAACAAATCACACACACGGGACTTTGAGATATAAAAAAAACTAGTAAACTCAAATGGTAATGAAAACAAGAATTATTCAAAGAGGACCATGCATCAACTGATTATTTATTTGAAAGAAAAGTATTTGATCCCTGTCATATAATATTTAAAAATAAATTGAATAAATCAAGGGCCAGGTTTAAAAAATTATAAAAGCATAGAAAGAAACAAAATTATAACCCTGAAGTGGGAGAATTTTCCCCAAGCAAGTTTAAAGAGCTTTAAAGCCAGTAAGGAAAAGGATGATTATGCAGAATTTTTGCAATTTCTGACATCATCGATACAAACAGGGCTGGCAAGGTGGCTTAGTGGTAAAAGTCCCTGCTGTCAAACCTGAGTTCAATCCTTAAGACCCACACGGTGGAAAGAGAGACCATTACCAGGCTATTCTCTGACCTGCATGCACATGACACACACCATTATACAAACACACTCACACAAAACAGGTTTATAATTAAAAGAATTCCTATAAATTAATGATGTACCACTTGAGCTCTACAAAGTCAATTTACAGATGAAATGCAAATGGACAGTAGTCTTATGGAGAAATATTCAAGTTCACTGGATAGCAGAGCACTGCAGATTAAGTAACAAAATACCATTTTTATTATATTAGATGAAAACTATTATATTAGATGAGCATTTTCGGTCAGACTATAAAACGGATTTGTAGGAGAAAAGACTGGTAGCATAGATTTTTGGAAGGAGACTTAGCATCATTTGTAATTTTAAAATGTATAGTCTTTAATCCATAAATCTCACTTCCTAAGAATTGATCCCTAAAAGTATGTTAAGACATGTATATAAGGAGCATTTTTCTGCATAAAAAATAATCCAATGACATTAACAAGCAAGTGTATCACTGTACATACAGCCTTTGCAAAAGTAAGCTGGAGTCACTGAGAACACTAGTGGTACTAACTGGGAAAGATGTCTATGATATGGCCTGTGAAATGTACTACTGTGTACAGCTTGACAACACTCGCTTTAGAGAACGGGAGAAGTGGGAGAGGAGAGACAGACAGGAGTGGGAGGGAGCACAGGGTAGGTATGTGTAGGATAGGCCAGTTTCATTGTTTAATGCAGGTTTAACTGGTTGGAATGTGAATATTTTTCAAGTTAAAAACTACGACTTAAACAGTCTTATTATATGGCCTATATTTATTCTGGGACACAGCCACCTTCTTAATTTGCCAAAAACCAGGACTTATCATGAAACTTTAATTATACTTATTATGAAAATGAGAGCCAGGTGCATTATCTCCTCAGTGAACCTCTCCCGAAATCACTGTTGCCAATAAGCTACTTTGGAAATGGTCTGACCAAAGGGGAGATTTGTGGAGGGTTTTTAACTCCACAACATTTGATACCAATGGAGAATAAGCCTTTAATCCAATGAGTGTACCCTTCCCTGACCCACATCTATGGGAGTATTCTTTGTTGTTTAAAGATTAGAAAATTATTGAATGTTTTCAACATTCTTAAGAAATGAAGTTAACCTCTCTCTCTTTTTAAAGATTCAATATATACACACATACACACACAATATACACACAATATACACACACGTCCTACCTACATGTACACCTGCATGCTAGAAGAGGGCATCAGACCCCATTATAGATGGTTGTGAGCCATCACATGGCTGCTGGGAATTGAACTCAGGACCTCTGGAAGAGCAATCGGTGCTCTTAACCACTGAGCCATCTCTCTAGCACCCATGAAGTTAATTTCTAACATCACTAAATGCCTAAGCAGCCAGTTCTTGAGAAAGAAATAAACTAGATAAAACTGCCTCTGAAAGAAATTTTTCTTTTCTTTTTCAAATCGCCATTATCTTTCATGTCAAAAAGCCATTTCCAACATGCTTAATAAACTCAGTAGGGATCACATGATGATCCAATGGCCTAAGGAACTATCAAGGCAGGGAGGCAGGGAGGCAGGGAGGCAGGGAGGCAGGGAGGCAGGGAGGCAGGGAGGCAGGGAGGCAGGGAGGCAGGGAGGCAGGGAGGCAGGGAGGCAGGGAGGCAGGGAGGCAGTGCTTCCCAGCCTGAGGCAGCCAGAAAAGTCAGTCTATTACCACACCATCGGTTTCTCCTGCTGATTAACCTCTTCCTTCTTCCCGAGAGGGACTAGGGGAGCTAATCAGTCGCTATCCCACAGGAACTGCCCATTCTTACTTAGGGATGGTATTTCAGCACATCATTTCTGCATCGATACAATTATGTGAGCATCATGTTCCAGGGATCTGTCCGTCTGTCTCCCAGTGCTGTTATTATAAGATGTGTACCGTGCCTGGCCCTTTATGTGGGTACTGGGGTCAAACTCGGTCCTTATGCTTGCATGACAAGCACATAATGACTGAGCTTCTCCACAGCCTGATTAACTTAAACTCTAACTCGCTGTGTTCACAAGTGTCCACTAGTTGTACAGCAACCCACACAAAGTGTGCCTGCACCCCGAGAACAGCCGAGTGGGTAACTCACCCCAAGCTCTATATCTTCTGAATGGAGTTTGGCTTGAATTGCTGCGAATCCACCTAATTCTCCAAACTGAAAAGAAAGCAGGCATGAATTAATTTTGAAATGCTCCACAGTAATAATTTAAGCAAAGAATTAAGTTAACATTTTACTTTACTACTGTGCTCTGGGAGATTGATCTTGGAACACCAGGAATGTGATTCTACTGTTCCTAAGGTATACTATCGGAGATGTGCTAACCCAAGACCTGATGCTCAGCTGCATACATCACATACAAAGAGAAGGCGCCATACAATGCTCCTCCTCAGTGACGCTCTCATTGCAGCGGTCTGAAGAGAAATATCCACCGTTACTGTTCTGTACACTGCTTTCGGTCATGGTATTTCATCACAGCAACAGAAAAGTAACTAATACTTGATTATTCTCCATAGATGTCATTTGTTTAAAATAATCAAATACCAGGACTCACACTAGCAAATGGGAATAGTATCTCAAAACCAAATTAATAGAAGTGTATACCTTATTTACCAAGTCCACAACCCATCCATGAGGCTCCTGGGAAAAAAATAAAGTCAAAATTAATACGGTAACATAAAAGCTTCCCCATCATTAACCTTCGCATTTTTTATTTTTTAAATGGGAAGTCAGAAGAAAAAGTATTATACTTCAAAAGTCTTTCCCAATTGTTTCTTAATGTAAGTCTTTGACATTCCTGTATACAATTTTTGAAGCATGTAAGTTAAGTCTAGATTTTCAAAGTTTCTGACATTACTCTAAATAATTTTTGAAGCATACAAATCTAGATCTTCATGGGACTGTCACACACAGAGCATCCACGCATTTGGGCAGCTGGGACAGGTTTAAGTTCTCTAAGGAAAAGAATAACTCAAGTTACATTTTCTAAAAAAGTTACATTTTGTTTATTGTGGTTTTCCAAAACAGGGTCTCAGGTAGCTCAGGTTGGTCTTGAATTTGCTATGCAATTGAGGCTAGCTTTAAATTCCTTACTTTCCTACTTCTACCTCTTAAGTGCTGGGAATTAGAAGGGTACATCACCACACATGGCTGAAAATTATTATTTTAGAAATTAAAAATTATCACCTAAAACATAGACAACTAGGAATTCAGAGATTACCAGCAATTCCCTTAAACAAGCTCTTCCCTTGCTCTCCCTTCTCTTCTTCCTTTTGCTAGGCACTCGGGTCATAGGTCAGATAGGAAGAGATATCACAGCCACTTTGACAGAGCTCATATGTCAGCAGTTAAAAACAAGAAAGTCACCACATACACAAGCAATTAACAAGCAATAATGATAAATCAGTACTTTAAAACAAAAAGCAAAGGGTCTTTTAAAGAGCGACAGGAGGTGGTTTCCCTACACAGAGTGGAGCTCATGAAAGACCTGTATGAGGCAGGAAAGCAGTGGTCCCCAACCTCCTACTACTATGAGACAGTTTCCCCAACCATAAAATTATTTTTGTCGCCACTTCATAACTGTAATTTTGCTACTTATAAATTGTAATGTAAATATCTGATATGCAGATGGTCTTAGGTGACTCCTGTGAAAGGGTCATTCGACCCCCAAGGGGGTTGTGACCCACAGGTTAAGAGCCACTGCAGTCGAAGATAGCTCATGCAGAGAGGCTGAAATGGCCAAGCCTATCTGGAGAAGGCAGAAGAGTCTACTGTGTGAAACACTGAGAAAACTTTCTCCCAGGCTGGATGTGCTGAGCTCCGGGGAATGGCACAGGTGAAAGTGCACACAGAAGTAAGGGCTGGGACAGCAACCAAGTGTTTTGAGAAAGGGTGGTATAGGCTTATGTTCTAAGAGGGTCACTTGCAGTTCTGATGAGAATGCAGCGGCATGAAGGAATGAAAGACAGGGAAGCATTCAGATAACTAAAGAGACAAATATATAAGCTAGGACTGCTGGTGTATGAACAGAATGGCTGCAGTCACAGAGGAGCCACTGGAAGTGACTGGGTTTTAAATTTACAGTTCGGATATGGGACTAAGAAAACAGGATGCTTTTGGCAATTCTGGCTTAGCTTGAGCACTGAGACAGTCCGTGATGCGATTTAGTCAGAGGAAAAGAGATACGGGACAGGCAACAACAGCAAGGCCCCTATAGACACACATGAATCTTGAAAATTAATTCAAGTGTGTTCAGAAGAGTTTGAACCACAAAGATAAACTGGAGTTACCATCATCAAGCTGACATTTCTATCAATAAAAAGAAAGGACATTCCTTAGAGAAAGTACAGTACAAAGAGAGGAAGGTCTGGACCAAAACCTGGGTAGCAGAGAAGGATTCAATAACGTGTTGAGTAATCCCCGAAATCCCAACAGCTGGGAAGCAGAGGCGGGACGATCAGGAGCACAAGGCCAGCCTGGGCTAGGCAAACCCTTTCTCAAAAGCAAGACAGACAAACCACACATATATACTGAACTTAAAGATTTAAATGAGCACGCTAAATAGAAAACTAAATACAAAGGAAGGAAGGAAGGGAGGGAGGGAGGGAGGAAGGAAGGGAAAGAGGAACGAAGGAAGGGAGGACTACAGACATGGGGAAAAGTATCACAAATACAGCACAAAGAGACAAAGGATGGGGAAGACGACGTGGCATGGAAGACAGAGTGAGGCACTCTAACAAGTGTCCGGTCAGTTCCGAAAGAAGAAAGACTGACAGACAAAAGCAATCATTAAGAGATAATGGCTGAAAGTGCCAGACTAATACAAAATATTAACCACGAGAGGGCGTTAAGGACTCAGTTGATACGGTGCTTGCAACCTCAACAATATGTAGAGTGCCCAAGAAAGAAAGACACATGACATCTGGCCTACACAAACATGCACCACATAACCCCCATCCATGCACACATTCACCCTCTCTCTCTCTCACACACACACACACACACACACACACACACACACACACACACGCATGCCCCGAGTGTGTGCATGCACGGAAGATATTATCCATTAGGTTCAGAAGTCCAATGAATGCGCAACAAAATAAGCAGTAAGAATATGGTGATCAGTCACATGACAGTTAAAAAGATAAGCTTCAAGGAGGAATAAGAGTCTGATAATGAAGCCAGGGAAGAAAGACACATTTCTCATGAAGAATCAGACCAGCAGTCAACTTCTCAACAGGCCCGATCAAAGCCAGAAGACATCGTAATGCTGTATTTATTACACTGACAAAAGTCCAGAACTTAAAGGCCAATGGAAATGTTAAGAAATGTGAAATAAAGGTTCAGGCCATTAAAACCAAAGTCAATCACTAGTGGACATTTAATTAAAGCCTATTTTATAAGAGAGCTACCTCTTTTTATAGGGTTTTTAAAAAGACTGAAAAGGACTCAGAGAGTGTACACTAAAGATAACAAGGTAGGAGTTAAATATTGGGGAACCACAGGAAACAAGCTAAGGTTTATATGTATTGCTCTGAAGAAAATAATGAAATTTAGGGGTTTTTTAGTTAGCACCTTAAAGGTCTAGGTAGTCACTGAGAATGACAGGGGAGAACCTGGAATCTTTCATGAGGTTGGATCCATGCTGAAGCTACAAAAAATGTTATATTAAGGGCAGAGCAATCGGAAATGAAAAACACCAGAGCAAGCTAAATGAGAATAACCCAGTGGGAAGGGAAAGACTAAAGACACCAAAGAAGGAATAGGAACTCTAAGGAGCAAATGCTGGAGAAGGCAGAAGGCCAGGAGGCCAGGGCCTCGACAGGGAGGAAAAACTCAGACTGAACTTAGTGAAGAGAATGAATGTCTGCTGAGTCCTCGTCTGCAGTAAGCGCAGTGCTCTTACTTGTCATGTAACACAAGACAAGCGGAGAAAAGATTTTAGTCTTTAGGGAAACCATACTGCGTAGTTCAAAGTCATAACTGCGCAAATTCTTCTTAGACCTCGGACTTGGCCTTGAGGAATTACTTAGGCGGTTTTGATTTCTCATGTGTGAGAAGGGAAAAAAACAGTACGCAACTCCAGGGACTTCTGTGGGATTAAATTCACCACCCTTACCACTCGGCGCTAGGGTGCTGTTCAAAGCAGCTCTACAGTAACCAATCCCTTGTCCACACGCTCCAGAAGATAAAATTACACTAATTGATTGTTTTACTCTAACTTTCTTGTTTTATATTTCCTCTACCATACTACTGTAACGCACATTATACTGGAGAGCTGTTATGTGTTGTTTGAACTTGTTGAGAATGACTCTGGGAACAAGGAGGCTCTCCCTGGTCTCCTCCAGAGCTCCCTGTCCTGGAGCTCAAACTTCTGCTTCTTTTAAGGTAATGGACTCTAACAACTAAAAATGGCTTCTTTCAACTGTTTCTTCAAAGCCAGTGTTTGAGTTAAAGGCCTGTCTAGATCATGCACTTCTTGTGGGTAAAATGTTACTGCCATATGGTAGACCTTTCTTTATCAAATAAAGATACTGGATCCGGGGCTATTAAGAACAAAAATTTCAATATTTGTGGTGTTTGTAAGAAAATTCTAGATAACACTGATGACTAATTTTATTCTGTTTAATTATTTCAAATAATTTCAAATGCTCTAGTCTTTCAAATACCTCTAGAAAACTGGGACGTCAATTAAACCGCGGCTCTGATAATCCAGTATGTAGGACAGGAAGTAATTTCTTTTACCAAATATAATTTCAGATCAAAAAAATCCTCATAATATTATTTAACAACTACAGGAAAGGAATAAAACATTTTTAAGAATTTTAATAAGTTCCATAAGCCATATGGAATATTTATCCTTTTTTCCAGATAATTTTAACTCTTCTATATAAATTGCCAGTTTTATAGCACAGAAAATCTTTTTTTAATGAATTTAAGGATAAAATAGTGAAAAAGAAATACATTTACCTTTTGGAAAGTAGATACGGGTGAAATAGCAAACATATTTCCCTCTCCAAACACCTCTGCCCAATTCCTCTGAGATACTTTCATTCTGTTTTTAAAGTGGTATTCATTATCAGGATTGAAGGCCTAGATTTAAAGGGAACAGAGAAACATTACCTATTTTTATAGCAACATATTATCATTAGCAAAGAAGATAAAGTATAGCCTTTGGTTCCTCCACTAATGGAGCTGTTGCAAAACACTGGCAAAGCTTGGCTAGTGCAGGTGCCGAGGACTGGTGTGGTGCTCTCCTGCCCTGCCGGTGGTCATGCTAAGGGAGAGATGAACTAGCAGCGAGACATGTCTGACTTCAGGCAAGGTGATGCCAGCACACCTGTTGCAGATACAGCCGGATGACAGAAGAGAAGATAAGGTTGAGGAGAAAGACAAGAGCTTGAGAAAAGGCAGAACCTTCTGGAAAGGTGTTTAAGACGGGAAGCTAGAGAAGCATTTCTCCCAAACATGATGGCTGTTTGGCTTTTTAACTAAAAAGCAAGGACTCTAAACAGCTAAGTTCATATTTTTCATGATAAAGCTATTATCATTTGTTATTAATTACAAGTGGAAGAATAGCAAATTATCTTCAATTAAATCAAAACAAAGAGAGTAGCACTTCATTTTTGAGATACTATACCATTGTAAGCACGCCTAGGAGACCAATGGGAATCGGATCCTGTTTTATTCTCTCCGCAACCAGTTCTATCAGTAGCATCAACATGTTGTAGATTCCTTCGTGAATTTCAGTACCCCACTTGTGAACAGCACTTGATGTCAGGAGCTGCAAAAACAAAGGGGAATCTAGAGTCTAACTTGGAAAAATGACAAGAAGCCTACAGTTTACCAAGAAAATCTCAAATAATCAAAAACCTTTGGCCAAAACACCCTTTTGAATGCAGATGGTTTTAACAGTAACTTTGATCTAGCGTTTTCATTAATCTCAAAGTCAATACAAAGTTTTGTTTTAAGCTTTAATTTCTTTATATCAAAGCAGTTTGTTTAAAAGCATTTTTTTTTCAGAGTCTCTCCACATAGCCCTAGCTGTTCTGGAACCCACTATTTAGACCAGGTTGGCCTCAAAGTCACAGAGATCCGCCTGCCTCTACCTCCCAAAGGCTGGAACCCAGGAGTGTGCACCCATATTAGGTATTAAAGAAAATTTTAACTTGTTCTTCTGTTCTTCGTTATTACTTCAGGAGACCAACTAACAAAGAGAAAGCAGAAACTTGACATCTACTGTGGAAACTATTGGTCCCTAACTGTTGTAGTCTCCAACAAAGTTATCAAATTCTCGGAGGCACTGTTTTTATTATTATATATAATAAAAATATCTGTAACGTGGGATGATTTCTGCTCATCTCACCAGATGTTACAAAGATCAAGAGATATAGCAAACATGAAAGCATTCTGTAAATGGTAAGGCATTCTGTAAATGGTAAGGCATTATTAATACATGGCAATAAGCTGTCAACATTAATAATAGTTCCAGAATCTAAGAAATGGATGACTCGTTTCAACACACATATTCAATTCACATTTTTCACATCTCAGAAAAAGGCCTGCATTTTCCCATGCTGACTAAACAAGAACTCTCAATATGAACAAATTTGAAGAATACTCATTTATTGTGCCTTTATTTCCCTTTATAATATGTACAGAAGTAATAGTTAAACTTTTAAAATGGCTAAACAAATCTAAAATAGCTCAAAATAATAAGATATTGCAATTTTTTTACTGTGAAACTATTTTTAGGCACAAATATCAAACATAAAACAATGGTGGGTCATATAATCAGAGTGCTTCTTAGATACATGAGAAATCTTAGATACTCTTCAACTCTTCAGTTCTTAGCATGTCTCATTCAAGACTAGCAGCCAGATCAGATAATGAGAAAACAGAAGATTGCATTCAAATCTTTAGGATGGTTTCACAGGTTTTTATTTGTTTAGTTGGTGTTTCCTTTTTTATTGTTGTTGGTTTGAGTCTTTTTGATGTCTGATTTTTAAGACTGGGTCTTAGGCTAGCCCCCAACTCCAACTGCTGGAATTACAAGTGTGTGCCACCAGGCTTTCCCTAGTTCCATGTTTCTGGAAGATTTCCCTTTAAAGGAAAAATACTGTGTCATAAAACTCACTCTGATCACACTAAGAAAGGCAGCCAGAACAAACCCAGACCTCAATGGTTGTGGAGAGGACCTTCAGTTCAACATTTTCAAAATACCGATCAGCCCCACTGTGTGCTCAAATGAGCGAAAATCCAAAGACTACACTACATTTTACATAAACTGGTGAGGCACAGTTTTTTTTTTTTCGTTTTTTTTCAAGACTGGTTGTATACTGTTTCTGTACCTAAAAACTGCATATTAAAATGAAGCATTGAGTAAGAGGTTTCATGTGATTTCAACATTAAAACACATCACTCACCAGGACAGTGGTGGCACATGCCTTTAATCCTAGCATTTGGGAGACAGAGGCATGCGGGTGTCTGTGAGTTCGAGGCCAGCCTGGTCTACAGATGAGTTCCAGGACAGCCAGAGTTACAACAGAGAAGCCCTGTCTCAGAAAACCAACCAACCAATCACAGCACTATTCTCATCACTCATTCACGCTCCACTCTGAATATGAAGTTCTGTCTTCTGGAAGAGGTGGGGACAGGCAGCACCTTGTGTAGAAGATGGGCGTAAGGTTTACACACAGCCAGGCACTGTAGCCAAACTTGGATTACTTCCTCAGGCAAAACAAGCTGGCTAGAACACAGAAGTAACAACAGCGCTCCCTTCCTGCCCTTCTTCAAGCCAACAGCATCCCAACATCCAGAAACACGGGAGGCAGAAAGAGGAATCTCACACCAGGGAGGTGTAGCCAGAGGAGGAAGCACCAATTAGCATAAGTCCTGCCAGGTTCCCTGGGGCTCACGCCTAAGGCGTACACAACTCTGTTGCTCTTCTGACTTAACTAAAGAAAGCATGCCTGACTGTTAGGGAGAGGAGCTGTTGTAGTAGTTCTAAACCATGAGAAAATTTAACTTTTAGGAATTCACAAAACTGAATCACACGATTCAGCATATCTTTGTCCTCATAGTTTCAGAGAAAGACAACTAGCCAGCATTTGCCTGTTTATTATACTGCTGTTATTGGATAAAGGCGTAACATAAAACAGTTTCCCAGCAGCCCTGTTCAGAGTATTAAACACCAAATATGAAACTCACTGCAGAACTTTCTGGATCTGGAGCCCCTCAATCTAAAGCTTTTTTCCTTCCTTCCTTCCTTCCTTCCTTCCTTTTCTTTCTCTCTAAAAGAGTTGTTTAATGCTTTAGCTATGGGCATGTGTGTGTTTGTATCCACAGGTGTGTGTGGGTGCCTGTGGACAGAAAAGGGTGTCATGCCCCTGGGAGCTAGAGTTACAAGTATTTGTCTGACATGGATGCTGGGAACTAAACTTGTCCTGTGCAAGAGCAGCATGTGCACCAACAGTGGAGCAAACTCTCTGGTCCCTAAGTTTTTTAAACTAATAAGTTGTTTCCCATCACTAAATAAACTTGCATTTCCTTCTCTGTAAACATATGCTCATACTCCGACACACATCAGTGTATGCTATAAGCAGTTTGCTATTTTTATTTAGTTAAGAGCACTTTCTACTTAAAATTATAAGTGAACAAATATATTTGTGAACAAATTCATCTAAAGAACAGAATTTGATTCTAAATAATCTCCACTCAAATGAGAACTTAGAACTTATTAAAGCATTTTGTTTCTCAAATTAATTTTGTCATTATTTGAGCCTTGAATCAAGGAATATTATACCAAAGTGCAGACAGGAATTTGCAGATAGATCATGTGTGTCATGAGTTTTAAGATAAATATAAACTCCATCTATCTGTAATCCAGTGACTTAGTTTGCATATGGGACAAAAATGAACGCAAAACCCGTAAGTACAAGTCGGTGGGACACTCAATCATCTCTCCAGCTACAGGCACTGAGCGCTTGGTTCTCTGCTAGGAAAACAGCAACGTCTAGGACACAACCCTTTCTTTTGTGAGGAACAAGACTCAGGTGTTGAGAGGCTGAGTCAAACTGCGTTTAGAAACACAAGCCTGTGGTCTCCTACTGGCACTATAAAGAAAGTTCTGTCTAGGGGATGTGACCAGATGAGAAGCCAACTTATCACTCTGGCTTTGACAAGAGACACTCTCACCCATGTCATTTTTTCAGGAAGAACAAACTTTTAGTAGTTTAAAATATGTTTGTCTTAGTAAAACAATAAACATTATGAGCCCTGAGCCTCGGGTGCAGGACTTGTGCTGTCGATGTATCAGTCAGAACGGGGCTCCATGACTCTGCATTTTGATTGGTTTTCTGTAATGGGCTCCATCTATTGCAAAGAGATGTTTCCTTGATGAGGCTGAGGACCACATTCATATATGAGCATGAGGACAAACATTCAGAATGTAACTAGGGATTATGCTGGTTTAGTAAAGTGACGGCTGTAGGTTCTTCTTCAAGATCCATGACTTCACTAGCCCAGAGCAGCTGGCTGGATTTCCAGTACCAGTACCCTACTGAGTGGGTCTTAAAACCAATTAGAAAGCTGTTGGTTACCATTGAAGTCCATGTGCCACTACTGCAACCCTTAGGGTTATAATACCATGCTGGTCACTGTTGTGGTTTGTAGGTGCTATAGATCGGTAGGACTGCTGATTGTTTCCCTCTTTTGGAAGCTCCCATGGAGCCTTCTGATACCATAAAAGCTAGTTGGAGGAGGCTTTCAGGTCAGATCCAGCACAAGGGCGTTTGAGCCCTGCATCTGAAATGCATAGCGTCTTTTTCGATAGGGACTTACTTTCATTTTGTTGGGGCTACCAAGGGCAACAGCAATAGCCTATGTTTTGGACAACCCTGTCCATCAACTCAAAAGAGGGTTTCTCACGTCTGGTGTTGGGATTTTTGTTAGACTGTCTATGGCTTTTGGGAGGAACACTGTCAACTCACATGGTAAATTTTCATTTAAACTATATATGCATTATTTATACACCAACTCCCATGTATTAGAGTATGATTCCTTATGGACTTTCAGACATCCTTACTGTTATTTACTTTCTTCTGTATCTCTTCCCTCTGCCTCAATAATTAAAGGAGGTGGAATTCTAAGAGACTGTATCTCTTAGAAATGTCAGAAGCAATACCCATAAAGTCTTACCACATTGCTGCCTAAACATGAGCTGAACGAGGCTGATGCCAATGGACATGCAAACATGAAGAAGGTGAAAGCTCACCAGGCCTCAACCCTACGCAAAGAACTACAGGTAACTATGGAATGTTAAGAGCAGGAGAAATAGTCTTCCCCAGGGAAGAGCACACTGATTGATTACCCAATACCTAATGGTCAGCTCTGAAAACAAAGACTGAGTAAGTTGTATTTATGTATTAAGGAACATCTGTTGTCTATCTACCTACCTACCTTATATCCACCCCCACACATACATGTATATAACAACAGTAAAAAAAAAGAGGTCATGAATTTGAAAGATCTCAAGAGAGAGTCCATGGGAGGGTTTGGAGGGAAGGAAAGGCGAAGGGAAATGATATAATTATATTATAATCTCAAAAAAAATTTAAAAAACTCCATTAAACACGAAGTGACTCCTAGTTTGGTAATGAATACTAATTTTCTAAGTGCTACAATCTTTATTAGTTTACTAAGCTATACAATCTCCTAGAATAATTAAATTAATCTAATCTTTATCAATTAAGTTATTAGGAAGTAAGAGTTACATTTAACCAAAGGTAAGTATAAACACTTACATATAATAGAGGTAAGTATAACATATATAGTTAAATATAATATAAGTAAATTTATTGGTAAGTTTCAATTCAGAGCTTATTTTGTAGTAGTATGCTGCTGCGGCTCGCCAAGAGGAACAAGGAGGCATTCTCATACATGTAACCTCTGCCAGACCTCAGCAGAGGGAACCACCGTCCTGGCCAGCGCCATACTTGATCGACAGTGGAACCCCGAGCATCTGAGATCAGGTGTTTTACTGATTCAGAACTCCTCAGGTGTTCTATTGATAGTGCATACAGATCATTAGCAATTAATTAAACATCTCCACAGAAATCCAACCCTGCAAACAATACAAAATGCCAAGGCCTATGCATCCCTTTTTCCAACAGTACAAAAAAAAAATTTATTCTAAACACAACTAAAAATAAACTTCCACAACAATTCCCATTTTTCCGTATAAGACTTAAAAAATTGCTTTGCCTTTACTACACCAGCAAAACCAGCAAAACCATTTACAAGAGAAACAAACACAAGGGTTGCTAATGCACAGGACCAAATGAAGCCAAACATCTATCAAGCTTTTTACATTGTCTTGTGACAGAAGAAAAACATTATCAATGTCCAATTATCTGGAATTCACGCATGATCTTCTGGGCTCCTCCAAAGGGCTTGGATCACTTCTCTGGCTCTGCTCTCTGCAACATACACAGCTTGTCCTCCAGGCTCCAGCTGGTTCCACTCCATTGCTACTGCTGTTCTTGGTGGTCATCCCATGGTAACTACATCTCAAAAGCTGCTGGGGTCCCTTGCTGCAACTGGACTGCACTTTCACCAACAGCCTCTCCTGGGTGCTTTTCATAGTGCCAAGCCTGCATGACCCCTTCATTCTGAGTCTTCAACTGCCACTGAGGCTGCACTTTCACCAACAGCCTCTCCTGTGCTCTCTTCCTGGTGCCAAGCCTCAACCTTTTTGTTTTCACATGACCCCTTCATTCTGGGCCTTCAACTACTACCGAGGCTGCATCTCCACCAATGGCCTCTCCTGGCCTCTCAAAGTAACACGTCTCAGCAACTCTCCATGACCCTTTTATACCTTCAAAACCAGCAACACCTGGGTGACTCTTACAGTTACAAGTTCAGCTACCAGCATGAGATACAACCTTCCCAGTTCTGGAAGACAGCTTCTGTGTTGACCCCGAGGAAATACTTTCCAGATTTTAAGATAGAGTCTGGTTTGCAGGAAAAATAAATGGTCACTTTGTCCATGAAGGGTTCCTTCATGGTGTAGAGTTCTCAAAACTACCACCAGTATCTAGACTGCTTGTCTTTCTCTTAATCAGATTTGCAGAAAGAAAAAAAAAAAAAAAAGGTCAGTTTAACTAAGCAGCTTTTTGGCTCCAAGCTGTGGCTACCACAACATCAGGGGGTCCTGGGCTAGTGGGAAGAATCTCTGGTTGAAACATTCTGCAGTTTGGCCTTCTTTTTCACCACCACTAAGGGGAAACATATAACCCCTTCCATAGATCTCAAACACATCTTGAGCTTCACACACACACACACACACACACACAAAGCAGCTATCAGAAAAGTCAGTTTGTGAAGCAGTATGCCACCACCAGTGGCAGGAGGGAGCATCTGCTCTGTGATCAGGAAGCAGTAAGAACCTTGCTTTTTCCTGCTCCCAGCTGAATTCTTTATCTTTGGGGGGGCTCCATTCTGTGGCTTTCACCTAGGAGCTTTTCCCCCTCATTTATTTATTAATTTCACAGTCTTTTCATAGAGGCTTGTTTCCTTTCTCTCTTCCTTCAGGAGACTTCTCATTATTTTTGCATATATATAATCTCTGTCCTCTAGGAGCTGTCCTGAGCATACTTTACAAACTCTGTGAGGTCTGGAGTTTCTTTCTTGTTCTTCCTTGTCTCCACGTTGGATTATCTGGTGTGATGTCAGGCCACACACTGCAGGCGCCATTTGTAGTTGTAAACTGCTGTGTGTTCAGCAAGGACGACAGGGAGGTGCCTTCATATGTTAGAAACCCTGCCAGACTTCAGCAGAGGGAGCCACCATCATGGCCAGTGCCAGACTCCACAGTAGAAACCCAAGTGTCTGAGCTCAGGTATTTTTATTGGTTCAAAATTCTTCAGTTATTCTACTGACAGCACATGCGGATCATTACCAATCAACATCCCCCACATAAACCCAACACCTGCAGACAATACAAAATATCAAGGCCTATACATCCCTTTTCCAACAGTGCAAAAAACCAATTATTTTAAACACAACAAAAAATAACCTTCCATAACATTATTTCATATTAGAGAATTTCTTAGCTGAACAAATCCATGAACTGATTTCATGCATAAATACCTAAACCATTGGCCCTAGTAGCAACCAATCGGCATATCTCCTTACCTTCTTAAACGCCTCAGGCATACACCGTTCCATGAATCTTCTGCAGTTCTCATCAGACTCTGAAAGACCTTGGTTAGATAAATAAGAAGATATAACTTATTTAGATTCTAAGTGCTTTTTGTAGACGTTATATATTTGTTCTGAATTCATACTTACGGATTTTTATCACAATACCTTGATTCTTAAGCAATTATTAAAAGTAGACATGGACATTCTGCTATAATAGCAAGCTGAAAAAATAATTGTAGCATTCAACTAGATACTAATTAAAACTGAAATGGATGGTCTTAAGTCTCCTTGTCACAATAACTTCATGCTCCAATGAGATCAAACAACAGGCCATTAATTGCCTAAACAGACATCTATAAAAACATAAATATTTGAAACAAGTGCCCAAATTACTCTTATTTCCTAAAGCATGTAGACAAATTTTGTCATTGGAATACTGATAAACAATTCTGTTTTTCAGAACTCCTGCCTAGCATTCTAACAGGCTCTTAATAAATGCTAATGTTAGGAAATCAGTATTAAATGTCCCATAGTTGTCTGTTGGGATTTTATCTAGGCCTAGTTAAAATATTTGATGCATCTTGCATTTAATCAAGATAGTAAACTATGCATTCTTCCCATCTCCTTCCCGCTCTCAGGGGCTGCCTCACATATGTTTGGGAAGTGTGCTGCCAGAAGTCTTCCTATTCTAAAAGAAAAAGCCCTGAGTTGAACCCAAATTTAAAGTGCTCCAAGTTAATTTTAGTCTCTATGAAGCTTTTCAATTATATTAAGAATCATCTTACACTCTACTAGCAAAAACAAACAGCTGATTTAGTGCAAGCTTGTATCCCACAAGGAATAAGAAAGACTGAGAGAATAAACGGTCTGACTAAACCCCACAGACAAGGACAAACAGCAAGATGAACTCTGCGTCCTGTCACAGTATCTGAGGCATGAAAGTGTTCTGAAGTGAGAAAGCTTACCAAGTCTCGCTAAGTAGGTAGAAGCTAACAGACATTTGCCTAGAGATTCTTCTCGCTTGTACGGGATAGACCAATGATCAGTCAAAACTCGGCTTTCCAGTTCATATAAATTTGTTGTCGGGAATTCAATTCCTTCCCCTGAGCAATTTCCATTTTCATCATTCTTCTGAGAAGAAAGGGGTGAGGATAAAAACCAAACACTCCAATTAGTGACCCTCCAAACATTCAGATACTTAATCAATGGTAGTTACGCATACTAATAGTATGCATTCATCTTTCTCAGAACCACTTCACCGAGAGTACTTGAGAAAGTCTCACCTAACCATTCTGATAGCCCACTCCCTCTCAAAGATGATCATTCTCTTCATAAATGAACTCTCATCTTCTCATTATAAAATATTAAAACTGCCATCGCTGTCAGTCATGCTGCTCTAACTTCTCTAACTGCAGGATGAGCTTGAAAAGCTTGAAGGAGACATCTCACCTGCTATTTAGTCTCCTCGCCACTGACAAGAAGAACCACCTACCAGCAATACCCCATTCTGGACCCTAGAGTATTTACGCCCCCGACAAAATGACTGCTGTTATGGTTATGACTGAACTTTACACACAGGTAAACCAACAACCATGTTTCACTCTTTCCCCGGTACTTTTCAGAAATATTTAATCTTCTGCTAACCCTCCTCTTAAAAATCTAGATGTTCTTCCCTTGTGGGTCAGGTTCTCCCTACGGGGCTCCTCCTTCAGTACACTCTTCCTCAGCCACCAACTACATGAGTCCCTGAGCCTCAGTGCTGGACCCTCTTCTCTGTTCCAGCCAAACACGTTGAATTATCAGCTCTCCAAATCTCAACTAGACAACTCATAAACTTCTTTTGGGTTATAAGGTTTTAAAATTGTGTGTGTGTGTTTTGATTGAAGTTACAGGTTGTGACACTCCCAATGTGGGTAGCAGGGCTGAACTCTGGTCCTTTGCAAAGGCATCAGGTACTTAACAGTTCTCACCAGCCTCAGACCATTCATCATTTCTATCTCCAGCACAGATCTCTCTGCTGACTTGCAGGCTCACAAATGCAGAGGCCTATTTAACATCTTTTCCAATTCAATGTGTGTCCCAAACCAAGTTCATGTGTGTCTCCATAATTCCAGTCTACTACTCCTGTTTTCCATCCTGGCAAATGGCACATTTGTCTGGCAACAAATCAGAAACCAGACAGCATGCTTAAGACTTGCTTTTCTCACGCCCACCCTCAAGACCTAGTGATTATGTCTAAATTCCTTCATTCCTCTAAAATCCATGCACTTGTCTCCACAGCCACATCCTGGCCCACTTTACTCCTGGATTATTTTACGTGCTTCATAACTGGTGATGGGTTGGGTAGAGAAAGAGACCACCCCATATAGTTCTCCACACTGATCTTAAAGAGCACAAATCTAATGTTAACCCCAAATACTTACTGTCTTTAAAATCAGTTTTTAACCATTCTACAAGGCCTTGTGAACAACTATCTCCCTCTCCAGCTTTCTGCACTCTAGTTTTTCTAGGACACAACACAAAAATACTTCTGGCATCACCACTGTGATTAATTAAAAGATGACGTTTACTTCCCTTGGCCTTCAGCAGGATGGGGCTGTGTGCTCCCAACTTGATGTCAAGCCTAAGTCATGAAAAGCGAATAAACCTCCTGGTTCTCTCTAGCATAGTTCCATGGACTCTTGTACTGAGGAAACCCAGGATAAATGAAGAGGTCACCTGTGTGTCCCTGTCCAACAGCTTCACTTGGGCCCCACCAAAGAGTCAAGCCTGGAAAGCCAGGGAAGGAGCTTTCAGATTCCAGACTGTAGCCAGTATCTTCAGCCTTAAGTCATCTGAAGCCCCAGATGTCACGGGACAGAGATAAACCGTTCCATGGGGAGAAGTCTGAGGCTGTTTCCTGCAGAACCAAGGGGCATAACGCTGTTTTACCCTACTACTCCTAATTCATTTTTGCCCTCTTTAGCCTACTTGATTCCTGTATATACTTAGTTCTTTCAGAGAAGTCTGTCTAGAAACTCTAAATGAGGCCAAATTTCACCCCAAAATTTACCCTTGATATTCTGAAATACTTCCTTATAGTGCTACTCACAAATGTAATTTAACACTTATTTATGGTTTTTGTCTGTTTGATTTTTTTGAGACAGGGTCTCACTCTGGCTGTCCTTGAACTCACAGAAATCCACCTGCCTCTGCCTCCCAAGTGCTAGGATTAAAGGTGTGTGCCACCACACCAGGCTTCTTTATGATTCATGATTGCCCCCAACAAGATCAAGCTCCATGACTTCACAGACCTTACTTACTTCTGACCACCTTTTATCTCCAGAGACTAGTGTCTAAGTCAAAGTGGGTCTACAGTAAATACTGTTAAATGGGAATTAGCCCATGCAAACAAAGACACAAACATATATATATATATATATATATATATATATATATATATATACATATATATATATGTAATGTATTTATTCTTTCATTTTATGTGCATTGCTGTTTTGCCTGTATGTATGTGTGTCTGAGTCAGGGTATCAGATCCCTGGAACAGGCGTTGCAGACAGTTGTGAGCTGTCACATGAGTGCTGGGAATTGAACCCAGGTCCTCTGGAAGAGCAGCAGGGCTCTTAACTGCTGAGCCATCTCTCCAGCCACAAAGATGTAACTCTTGATTACATGGGCTAAGGGAAGACATACCTGTAGTTTCCACTATGCTAACCTGTAAGAAAGACTGTTCATGTACAGTAAAAACAATTCTTTTTCAGGTATTTTTGGTCTGTGGATGCTGATTCCATGGATAAGGCTATGAAAGTGAAAGAAAGCTGGGCGTGGGGGTGCACGCTTTTAACCCCAGCACTCAGGAGGCAGAGGCAGGCAGATTTCTGAGTTTGAGGCCAGCCTGGGACTGTCCAGCTTACACAGAGAAACCCTGTCTCGGGGGGGTGGGGAGGAGAGAAAGTGAAAGAAAATCTGCAGAATGGGAGAAGTATTTGAAAATAATGAGAAGGTACTTAATTCTAGAATACAGAAGAATTTACAACTCATTACTCAAGTTAAAACAAAACAAACAAATAGGCAGAGGATTCTTCTCCAAAGAATATCGATGAATGGTACATGAAAAGATATTCACCATCTTTAGTTATTAGAAAAACGCAAATCAGACCACAAGATACTACTGTATCATATGCCTTAGAGTAACAAAACAAAAAACAAACAAACAGGTAGTGATCAGTGTTGGTGAGAATGTAGATAATTGAAACCATCGTAAATTGCAGTTACAAAATGGTAAAGCCACTTTTGCAAGATTAATCTGGTAAAATTCCTCAAAGTTAATTGTTATTCCCCAAAGATGGAGTAACTCCTCTCCTTGATATGCATCTAAGAGAAATGAAAACACATGCATACGAATGTTCACAGGACCTTTGTTAAAAGGTGGGAACTTTCCAAACGTGCATTAAAACTCATGATTTAATACAACATTACAAAGTTATATCCATCAGAGGAATATTCCCCCTAAAATAAAAAACATGGATATATGTTAACAATATGAACAAACTTCAAAACGCTATGCTAAATCAAAGAAGCCTGACACGCAAGTCCATATGCTGTATCACTCTGCTTCCATGAAATGTCCACAAAAGGCAAATCCACAGCCACATAGGATAGGTTAGTGGTTGACAGTGGATTTGGAGGTGGGGATGGGGATGGGGGGGACTAAAATGGGTATCATCATGGTATGTTTCTGGGGGGTGATGAACATATTCTGGAATTAAGTGGTTGTGATAGTACAAACAACTCTGTGCACAAATACTTTAAAGGGAAACTTTATGGTATATGAATTATATCTCAATAAAATCATTAAAAGAGTTAACAAATTGAAGGTAGCGATTATAGTCCTTCAACCAAGAATTTCAAAACACAGTTGAACTTTATGGTCTGTAATAAAATATAATACCTATGGCCAGTAAGACAGTTTGAAAATAGCAATTTAAAAATAATTAGGGTCTGACAGGTGAGAATAGCATGCAGCCTGCTGAGTAGTTAGCGTTTCAATCTTAAAAAAGGAGGGAATAAGGAAGGCTAAGGTGCATTCAATCAAGTCAAAGACTAAGAGATACTCTTTTTTTGTTGTTGTTTTGTTTTCTGAGACAGGGTTTCTCTGTGTAGCCCTGGCTGTCCTGGAACTCACTCTGTAGACCAGGCTGGCCTCAAAACCACAGAGATCCGCCTGCCTCTGCCTCCTGAGTGCTGGGATTAAAGGTGTGCCACCACCACCCGGCTAAGACACATTTATTAAAAGGGGGAAAAAAAAAAAAAGGAGAGAAAAGACATGTGACACATGAGTGCAGCACACACAGGGGCTGCCAGGGCCAAACCGCGGCATGAGCCTGTGTTTGACTGCTTTAACGTTCTGAGTCATCATCTAGAGTTGGGCCTGTTCTCGGCAAAAACTATACACTGAGCAAAAGAACACACAAGCTTGGAGCTGCCCTACCGTGCACAGTTCCCAACAGTGCCATATAAGGGAGGCCCTGAAGAGAAACTCAGGAGGGTAATATATTATTTTCTTATTGGACATCAACTTTAAATGATAAAAGTGACCAGTAATGGTCACTCAGTCTGTTGATTAGAAATAATTTACTGAAAGCTTGCTATGTTTCAGACAAGACGCTTAACATTAGGGAACAGACAAAGACAATTCCTGTCTTTACAAAGCAAGGTATGAAGGAGTAGAGAGAAGGGTGGGGCTGAGCAAGTCTTAGGGGACCCAGAAGACACAGAGCACATTTCAAACCAGGACTACTTCATTTTTCAAAAGCAGCAATACCTTGGTGTTTTTAACTTTTTATTTTTTTTATATAACATGGAGGGATATCTTTATCTTTTAGTATATTCCCTTCATTTAACTTAAAAATGAAAATCACTTATTTTTAAAAATATATTTTCCAATGCTTAATAAACCCAGCATTTGTCAGAGATTCACTAAGGCAGATACTAAGGCAGAAGGGAAATGAACCTCCCAACAACTTCTGAATGATCCCTTTAACTGACAAAAATCGCTAATGAGATCAAATCTGTATTCAGTTATCTAGGAGAACACAAGGCGGATGAGTTCATGTATAAATGTGCTCCTAAATTGGCCAGTTTGGAATTAAAATCCAAGCAACTGACATTGCTGTATACACATACATCTTAAGTTGTTTCCTAAATATGCAATTACTTCATTACTAAAGATACTACAGATAGGAAAATATAAACAAGGTCTAGTTCCCATTATCTACTAGAACCGGAACATTGAGGCGATTTAAAAAGTTGTGACTGTAACTTCAAGTTTTGCAAACTGTCCAGACCAAGGCACATTATTTCCTTATGTTGCCACTGTGTAGTATGACTTTCCTGCCCCACGAGTCTGCAAAGACATTTATATTTAGCATATGGATTCTGAAAGACATGCACCTGCCTAAATTCTGTTTTATAAACTGCAATTAGCAATGGCCATATGAGTTTCAACTCATATCTACAAACTTGCCTGTTTGAAAAAGGCAAATGAAGCAACTTAAATTGAGGCAACATCTTAATTGGGTGCTGAGTTGAAAAAAAAAAAAAAACCTAACCTTTACAAATAAGCTTTTAAATTAATACCATGAGTGTAGTATTTATTTAGGAAGCCATCTTCCTGGAGTTAAAATAAAACAACAGGCTGCTCTTGAACTCACCAGGGGTGCATACTAGACGTTAACACCCTTGGGTGAGAGTACAATCTACTTTGGGAGTTCCTGGTGCCTGCTACCAAAGAGATAAGCGTCCACACCTGCCCACTTACTGAACAAACAAACACATAAAGAGTATTTGACTTAAGGGAGAAGAGCTGCAAAGTTGCTCAAAGTTTATCTTAATATTAAATTCAACTAATAAGTTATCTTACTAGCAAACAGCATAGTTAAAAGAACTTGCGAATTTCTGATCATGTGTAGAAAAACGAAGATGACAAAATTTCCCCATGATGCCTTTAAATAATCTGTCTATAACTTAGCGACGACTATTGCATGCCAAGGGCTTAAAACATGAAATTGTTGGCATTTGATTCCAAGTCACTGATTTGCAAAAACTTTCATAAAATCTTGACATTGTCCACTTTACTTATAAAATAGTTTTCAAAGCAATTCAACTGCTTGCAGATCTGATAGAAGTTATTTCAGACTACAGAAATAATTTCTAAAATACTGCTTCCTGGAAAAAGAAGAACTGATGAACAAGTTAGTGTATGCAGTCCCCATGCCAGCACACTGTCTCAGATTGGTTTACAAACTGGTTTCCTAGAATGCCCTTCACTGAGTGTTATATTCAGTAAGTTTCCTGCAGACTCTGGCTTCCGGTCCTTGCATTCACCCCTAATGGTTATCCATGTACTGAGAAGTTATCTCGTTCAAAGGCACATATAGAATTTAATCTTTCACTTTAAAAGTGCAGGACTAACAGACTAATATCAGTAATAAAGCAGCTTAGAGCAGCTGCAGTTAGAGCACGCCTCTTGGAGCATCCCCAGGGTCTGGAACTGATGGGCCTTCAGTTTTAAGATGGCAGGAGGAGGAATGACATGACAAAGGAGACTGAGACCATTGAGGTGAGAGCAAATGACAGGCAAATGAATGAGAGGCAAAGGAGAAGTAACACATACAGGGGAGTGCTGAGCTACAACATACACATGCTAATGCAGAGCAAACAAACTGGACTCAATAAGACAAGTTATTCACCCAGAGTCCCACTTCTTACAGTTCCTTGCCTAATAACAACAGCCATCCATGTGTTTAGAGTAGATGAAAATTTAAGTTATGGCTGGTGAAATGGCACACACGTGGCATACACAGAGGGGGAGGGAGAGAGGGAGAGAATAGATGTAATAAAAAAATTTTAATTAAAAAACAAAAAGCTTAAGTTCCAGTCCCCTCAGACCTAAGGTGTGCATAACAAAATTTCCAATTCCTCCCTGGACAGGTGGAGGGTTCCAAAACCACTCCAGAACCCAGGTAAATGTTTGCACAAGGAGCAAACAAGGTATTGAAGAGATGGCTCAGTGGTTAAGAACACTAGCTGCTCTTTTAGAGGACCTGGAATCAATCCCCAGCACCACATGGTGCTCACAACCTTCTGTAACTCCATTTCCAGGGGATCTGATGCCCTCCTTCTGGCTTCCACAGGCACCAGGCATGCACGTGGGGCACAGACATACATGTAAAAACTCATACATGTAAAATAAAACCATTTTAAAACATCTTTTTAAAGCGCAAAACAAGCACTCACATCTGTAGTGCCAGCAGTTGGGAGACTAAGGCAGGGGAATTGCCATGAGTGAGTTTTAGGTCAGCCTAGAGTGAGACCTTGTCTCAAAACCAAAACAAACAAAAAAATCACAAACAAACAAGTAAACTGAATTTATACAACAAATCCACAATCCAAATCTGGGCACGAGAAGATTACCAATTAAAATGTCTTTTATGCCTAAGCACTATTTTTTTAACCAATTAAAATTAATATAATATTCTGGCTAAGAGGTTATCTAGCATAAGCAGCTGGCATGTGTTCTTAATTTTAGTGTAATTTCTAGGCATTCCTAAGGGTGGATTCTGTTACCACCACTTGCTACCTTGTAACCTTAAGTGAGTCCTGAGCCTCTCCTGTGCACCTGAGTTTTTCTCTGTGAGAAACAGGGACCAGGATTAACACACAGAGGAGACTCCAGGTAACAAGTGGAGGAGCCCACAGGAGCAAAGAATGCAGCAGGAGCCCAGCCTCTCTGCAGGCTGCTGCTAAGTGCTTCTCTCTCACTGGACTGACTAGTCCTGGTGTCCTGAAGTGTTCAAAGGTGTTCAAATGTCCCATATCTTACTAATAATAGTTCTGCCTGGAATCTGTTTCCTCCCTCCCTCCTTCCCTCCTATGGTGGGTGGTTTGAATGAGAATGGCCACCACAGGTTCATATATTTGAATGCTTGGTTCCCAGTTGGTGGACTACTTAGGAAGGATTAGGAGATATGGCCTTGTTGGAAGAGGTGTGTCACTGGGGTGTACTTTGAGGTTTCAAAAGCCCATGCCAGGACCAGTATTGTACTCTGGTGCTAGGCCCCCCGGCCCCCTCGCTCCCTGCCCCCCCCTCTTTCTCTCTCTCCCCACCCCCACCTCCATCTTGCAGATAAGATGTAAGGTCTCAGCTACTGCTCCAATGCCATGCTTGCTCGCATGCCTGCTACCATCCTTCCCAAAATCATGGACTAACCCTCTGAAACTGTAATCAAGCCTCCAATTAAATGCTTCCTTTTATATGATGCCTTGATCATGATGTCTCTTCACAGCAGTAGAACAATAACTAAAACACTTTCTAATCTCTAAAAGTTTTGTGAAATTTTTCTTAACCAACTGGTCACCATGCCACAATGATTCCATCTCAGAATCCACGCTGCTTAGACTGATACAACACTCATGTAACTGCCATCCCTTGGACCTGCGCTCCTCTCCCGACACAAAATGCTACCTGTCTTAATTAGGGTTTCTAGTGCTGTGTTAAATCCATGACCAAAAGCAACTTGGCACAGAAAGGGTTTACTTACTTAATTTTCATATCACAGTTCACTGAGGGAAAACAAGACAGGAAGCAGAAGCCATGGAGGAATACTGTTAACTGTTTTGCTCCCTGTGGCTTGCTCAGCCTGCCTTTTATACAACCCAGGGCCACCTGCCCAGGGTGGTACCTCCCCACTTTAGGTGAGCTCCCCTACACTAATCATTAATCAAGAATGTGCCCCACAGCCTTGCCTGCAGACCAGTCTGGTGGAGGTAATTCCTCAATGTGAGATTCCCCTCTCCCCAGATATGCCTAGGTTTGTGACAAGCAAACAAAATACACACAAAAAGGAGCTGAGCCCACCATTCTCTCTTTCCACATCCCCTTCTGTTGCCGACAGGTACCTAAGAAAAGCTTCTTGCACTGGGCACGCCCTTCCCCACACTACCACACACACAGCCACTCCCCAAACCCTCCTGCTCCAGCCCATGTAGCACAAGCTTCTGTCACAGCAGGGAGGAGCTTTCCTGTACCCAGAATGCCCACACGCAATTAGAATGCCCTCTTTCAGCCTAAGAAATTTCTACTCCCACAAAGTCACTTCAGGTATCATCTCTTCCAAATTCTCAATATTCTTACAAGCAAAGTAAGGTCTTCTGAATTCTATTTTTACGCATAATGAGCATTCTGCATTTTCTGGAAGCTGTGAATAACACAAAACAGGTTCTGACTTTGAAGCTTGGACAAAACAATTAGATAAGAAATTCTAATTTCTTGTAAGGAACATGTTACTCTAGGGTGCTATGAAAAAAAACATGAGGGACCCACTCAGCTTTTAAAAAGAAGGAAATTTTTAAAAAGAAAGCATGCCACAACATGAACAAGCCTTGAGGCTAAGTGAAATGAGCCAGTCATAAAAGACTGGTACTGTATGATTCTACTTATAGGTAGTAGCTAATGTAATCAAACACAGAGCTAATGCAGAATGGTAGTGAGTGGCAAGGTTTTTAACGGCATAGAGTTTAATATAAACAAGTTCTGGAGATGTGCTGCAACTATGAACATACTTAGTACTACTGAAATGCACACTTTAGAAAAGGAACTCCTCTAGTCACAGTTGAAGACAGCCTACTATGTGAGATTATACATAATCCAAACCCAATAACAACTACTTCACTGCAACTGTATACGACCTATGTGGTCAGTTACTAGTCCCCATCAGGCCTCATCCACCAGAAACATCACACTCTGCGGCTCCCTGACCCCTCCTTGAAAGCTCTCCATCACTGGGTTCTAGGACAGAGGAGCCCCTGCCTAGCTCCTCATGACCCAGTGTCTAGACAGAGTACCTTGGAATCCAGTCTCAGACCCCTCTCTACCCACTGACACTTACTGCTCTGAGTGGAGCCCAATCTAACGCACTCCTCCATCTTGTCTGCATCGCTGCCCCTCTAAAGCACCTTTTAGAAGTTGGTTATCCCATTCCCTATGAAACTGAACGCTGGGAAGTAAGACTGTCAGGTAGACTGAGCTTTGGAGTAGCTCACTGAGGAAAGTCAGTGGGTTTTTTGTGTTGTTGTTGATGTTTACACCCTCCCTCAAAAAACAATTTTCGGCCTCTCTGGGGTAATATTACCTGTTGAGAATGCACATCCTAGTGGCTCTAAATACTTCTGAGCTGAAGGCTTCCATTTTGGCTACAGTCTAGAACACCTCTCTGGACTCTAATCATGCCAACTCCCTTTCTGAAAACTTCACTTGAATATCCAGCAGGTATTTTAACATGCCTCCCCCCAAACTCCCAATCCTTCCCCCCAAATCATATTATTTCCTTGTTTAAAATCTTCAACACCTTCCTTATTCTTTCCAAAGCTGAGGAGCTGACCTCATCCCCTCCATTAAACGCTAACAACATCTGCTTCCTTGCTGTGCCTCAAACGTGCAGTCTTGTTCTTACCTGGAATCTCTGCATTAATAGATCCTTACACTGAAAATTAAGTTCAAACAGCAGGGCCCACTGCTTTTTAGGTAAAGTTTAACCGGAACACAAACCTACTCGTATGTTTACATCTCGTCTGGTTACCTTCCTATGACAACAGTGGACCTGAGTAGAGACACAGAGCCTTTATGGCTCACTAAGCCTTAAATTTTTACTATGAGGCCCTGTGCAGCACAAGTCTCCTATCATCAGTCAGCATCTCACCTTCTTCAGGTCTTTGTTTATACATGACCTCCTTTATAGGAAAAAAAAAAATACTGCCTCCTCTGCTGTGGTGTAGCTCTGATGGCCCCCTGTGGAGCTCCCAGGAGCACCTCTACGGCAGATTCATATGGTCTCAGATCTGAGAAGGGCAAGCTGGCAAGAATGTACAGAATTCTTGGGAGTCCGCAGCACAAGGCTTAACTCAACTTTATTGTGGGGACGAGTTACATATATAGCTAGAGGAAGTTGTCACTGGAAGCTCATTGGTACAACAGTCCCATTTACATATTGTAGGTCACAGTTTGGATGTAGGTATTTTTGGGGGGACCAGAGGTCCCCATATAACCTTACATGGTTATATAGGAAGAAGTGCTACAACTCCAGATAAAACAATTTTGCCAGGTCGCATACCTTTGAGGGGACAATGCCTTGCTTTGAGAGCAGACAGCATAGCTTGTGGCCTGTCAGAGCTGTGGAGGAGAGGGGCCAAATGCCTGCCACTCTCAGAATGAGAGTTCCAGGGTTCTGGGCATGCCTTCTACCTCACCTCAGCTCCAGGACAATCCCACTCTCCTCCATGAAGCCTTCCTTCAACAATCTATTCTAAAAGCAGCCTGCCCTTGTCACACCCACCCACTCAGCCTAGCAAGTCCTCTCCCCTTTGCCCTTGACTTTCTCCCCCAGTACTTGAAGTCATGGACACGCCACATTTTACTTATTGACCTCGTTTCCTGCTGTCTTCTCTGGAGTGCATACAATATAAAGGCTTCGCCAGGGAGAATGTTTTTTAGGTGCATGATCTAAGCTAGCCCCTGAAACAAAGGTGTTCCATAAATATTTGATGAACGAATGAGTGAATGGCAGGCACCTGATAAATACTTGCAAAAATGAAAGAAAGAGGAAGGGACACAGCACAGAGGATGCTATACTCGGGCATTTCAGAGTGACATATTGAAAGCGCATTTCCTATATATCCTAATACATTCCTAATATCAAATTAGGATTTGCTTTTGGATGGAGATTTCCTAACCCTGGCTCAAATGGTATTTTAGGCGAATATTTGTTGGAAGAACTGTCCTGTACGCTGAAAGATGATGAGCACTGTGGTGCCAGGAATATCTTCTGAGTTGTGATAGCCAAGGAGACTCCACACATTGCCAAACAAGTGCCGGGATTCCCGGCATGCACCGCTATGCAAATGCTCTGTGGTGCTGGGGACAAACCCAGGGCTTCGTTCATACAAGGCGAGCACACTACTGACTGCATCACACCCTCAGCTCTATTTGAATTTCATGGTAGTCCTTTTCCTCTCTTCACCAGAAATGATAACCTATGCAAATAATCCCCTTAAGAGAGTCCCAACTAAGCCACCCAATACAGAAATGGGTTGTTTTAAAGAATCTATTGTGTTCTTTCTTGTGTGCAACACTGTTCTACAAGCTAAAGAAAAGCATAAAGCAAAGAGTGGTACAAAACACCTAAGACCAAATTTAATGTGCTAAGTCCAAAACTGGTTCATTATAAAAACACTGGCAGGAGTTCAGGAAGTTCCTTCCCACGGACTGAAACAGAAAGTAAACAGTCTGACAGGAATCTGCTCAAAAACTCCCAAAATGTACGAGACCTTCAGCTACTGTTTAAAGTTTTAGGCAACCAGCCTGGTCTCCATAGTGAGTTCCAGGATAGCTACAGCTACAGCTACACAGTGAGACCCTGTCTTAAAAAAAAGTAAAAAACAAAAGTAAAAGTTTTAACAGCGTAACTTTAGGGGATTATGTGGCACATACGAATGGAACAAGTATTTCAAAATGATGATGGCAACAAATATTTTCCAGAGCAGATGTTTTCATTTAACTTAGTACCTCCAACATTAAATGCTACCTTAGACTTTATGGAAAATACAGAAGACCAATGAAGTTCTCAAAGCACTCACAATTCAGTCTGGTGAAAACTAACAGTATCAATATAAAGGGATAAAGGCCACAACATGCAAAGTTTCTAATTCAAATTCAACAAAGGACTTCTAGCAAAGGGCAGGAGAGAAGGAATAAGAGGCAGTATACTCCATGGAGCCTCAACTGACAACTGTTGGTTAGCAGCACATTGAGTATGTCAGCCTTGCAGTCCCAGGGGCCTTGTGGAGCAGAAATAAGGCTGGTCCCAACCAACCTGCCAGCTGCAAGCTTACGTTAAGTCTACTCGGTAGAGAAAGGATAAGCACAGGGCAAGCTGACAGCACGAGCCGTGCTGTGACCGACTCTTCTGGACCAACATGGCAGGAGCCAGGGAAGAAGGCAGGGCAGCGCAGACAGGGAAATTGAATGCAACCTGTCACGTTTTAAAGCCGACTTTTTAAAGTGTCCTCTAAGAGCTCATTAATTTGCAGTTTTATATCTGTAGTTATTAAAATACAGAGTCTAGGTCAAGTGTTGTTTTCAACAGGATAATACTGTTCAAAGTTATCTTTCAAAATGCTCAATTTTAAATCTACAAATGTATACTATCTCCCAGGTGGTATTTTTGATAACCACTAGGGAACAAAAGAGCAGTTTTAAAGAACTGAAGAAGACACATCTGAAATAGCTTTTAAGCCAGGCTACACACAAGTCCAAGATTTTACAGCGTATTTTCAAGGACTCAGTGCCCAGCTGACTGGGCGCACTCAGGCTCAAGTGACAGGTTGGCAAAGCACCTTCGCAAGGGACAGCGACTTGTAGGCCTCCTCCTGAAACCCACCGCCCTTCATTAACCTATGAGGAATTACAGGTGAGACATTCCTAAAAGAGAAAGCAAAGGAAAGGGTGAAAGTTCCAGTTGGCCTTCTACCCCAAAAAATATTTAACAAGGGGAATCATGCTGACTAAAGCACAGAAAGTTCCTATGGACGGACACATTTAAGATGGCCTGCAGTCAAGTACTTTCTCATGTTACAAAGAAATGCATGGCTACGCATGGTAACACAAGCTCTAACTCAAGACTCCAATGCTCAAGAGGCCGCAGGAGGAGGATTGCTGCAAACTGAAGGCCAGCCTGGGCTACATGGTGAGCTCCAGCCAGCCTGCTCCACAAACAGCCCTGAGTATGATGCGGCATGCTTGTCACCCAGGACTCGTGAAGCTGAAGCAGAAAGGTTAGAGCACACTTGAGGCCAGTCTGAGCTATAGAGTGAGACCTTGACTTTAAAAAAAAAAGGAAAAATCCACCCTAGGAGGCAAAAGGAAGAATTTCTTCTTGATTTTGCTAATGAGCCAAAGCCACTGTCCTCTAAGTAACACGCTTGACACACCAAGACCAGGATGGTCCCTTCTAGCCCTGAGACAAATCTATTTTAATCCCTAAAGTTATAACACTTAGCTCTGTCTGCTAGGATAAGGATAAGGAATGACAGAAAACAGTCAGTTCTTGGTACGTAGCCTTGATACTTCTCTCCATATTATCCTATGCACTGGGTGAGAGGCAATGCTGCATCATTTCTGACCTTTGACCCTTAGTGAATGCTTGGAATTTCTTTGCTACAGACCTGTTCTTTTCAGAGCGATGAGGAGTAATAGGATGTGCTTGCTATTCCCTACAGATGCTTATGTGCCTCTCTGCACCCATTTTGGGAACTACTGCTCTTATGGTACAAATTACACGTTTGTCCTGCATCATTTCAACAGGAACGAGAGCTGGTTACTCACCACATACACACATTCTGTCAAAAACAAATATACACTTGTTTGTGTGTACATCACTGCTTTGTTGCTGCTATAATTCACCAGAACATCTCAAAATGAGGCAGGTACCATGAGAAATAAATCTCACAAAATGAAAATAACATTGTCAAATTACTATTTTAGCACTGCAACATAAAACATACCATAAAAATCAAAGTAGGAAGAATAAGCCAGGGCCTCCTTTAAGTGGCCTCGGAAAGGTTTTCATGTACAGGCTGCTGCTATTCCTACCTCCAGCAAGCCTTTAGAACATTCCCAACACCCACCCAGCTCCAAATGACAATCCACAGTCATAAGCACTTAGAACACAGAGAAAGACTAGCTCCTGTCCAGATGGTGGCTTACGTCCGGAATCCAGCACTTGACAAGCTGGACCTTGTCAGGTGGATCTCCGAGTTCGAGGCCAGCATGGTTTACACAGCAAGTTCCAAGACATCCAGGGATATATATCAAGCCTTGTCTAAAATAATTAGGTAATTTCTTTTTTTACATTTATGTTTTTAGGACAAGAAGTAAATACAAATTCTGTACATTCATGTCGCTAAAAGAAATTCTTCCATTAAAAAATATGTGGTTTCCTGGCAATGGGTGCCACTATGGATAAACTGCATCACAAAGATCCCCGAAGCACTACCCTAACCCTTTTGATAAACCTGTACTCCTTCATAGCTAACTCATAATTTTAAAGTCTTCAGCTTCTAAAAATCAAATATAGCTTATTACACTTCAGACATAAGAGCTCTGCTAGGCTCAAGGCTATAATAAAGAAGTGTGGCAGTTAATTCTGATGCCAACTTTATTGGATTAGGAAACGTCTAGGGCGTCAGGGAGGCACAGCTTTGTGTTTGTGTGTCTAGAGAACGAACTAAGAAGAGCCCTGAACTGTCTCCAGGCAGCAGCACCCCGGCTGGGGCTCGGGGCCGAAAAGAAGGGAAACAGGAGGAAACCAATTCTGCCTTTTCCTCTTTCTCAGACAAAAGCTGTGAGTCTCTCCTGCTGCTCTGCCTTACATGACAGACTATGTCCTCCCCGCCTCTGAGACACAATAAACCCTTCCACGTTAAGTTGCCTGGTCGGTCTGCCAGGTCTCGGACACAGCAATGAAAACAGTACTAAGAAGGGACTATGTCTGATTTATTCATCCTTGCAGTTATTCTCAACACCTACCTCACTGTCTAGCATACACAGTAAATTCTTGGCAAAAATTAGCTAATCTGAATGGCTAGTTTTAGTAAATGGGCATTAATATTTTGCTGCTCTGATAGTTCTTCAGTATAATGTGTGTTGTTACCAATCAAATTTGATCTAACCTATTATTTAACATATATCATAGAGTTTTTCAGAGAACTAGTTAACAAAAACAATAGAAATAGCTGCTCTGCTCTTTTTACAAATGGACAATTTCTGCATAGAAAGGAGAGAAAGAATCAGGTAAGTGGAATCCTTAAAAACAGCAGACAAACTGGACTTCACCAGTGCCCTAACAATCCTAACATTGCTAGGGGACAAAGGAACCCAGAACACTGCTAACTGTGCAGCAAGGGTCTGCCTGTGTGTTCTATGCATCCTCTGTATTCTATCTATCCTGTCTACCTAAAAACAAAGTCTCTTAAGATCGCTTTCAGAATGTAGTCACAGACCTTTCAAAGCTGGCAGGTAGATAAGATAAAGACTCATCAGAACACACACCTAAATTAGAAGAACAGAATGCTATGAAATACTGGGGAAGGATGCATGGGGGCACAGAAAAGGAGCAAGCGGGGCAGAAAGGGGCAGGGCAGGAGGAGAAACTAAAAATGATGCTTACACTCAAGGCTCCCGTGGAACCACGGCTTTCTTACACTAAAAGGCGAAGTGCTGGGCACACCTGTGAGCTTGTGAACTATCTGGAGGGGAAGGCCTACCTAAACATGGCAGAACCCATAAGAGCACAGAAAGAAGGAAACTGTTTTGTGCCTGCTTGCTTTCAGTCCTGGCAGGCGAGTTCATTTATCCTACTGCTGTGGTGGCGTCCCTTCCTGCTATCAGAGCCAGCTTCTGAGGGCCAACACAGATTGAAGACCAATAGCTCCAGGATTCCCCCATCCTTCAGTGCCAGACTGGGACTACAGGTCTCCTAGCATTACAGACTCTCAGCTCTCCAGCGTGAGACAGCCACTGCTGGACTACACAGATCACACTGTGTAGCCAATCTAAAAAATTTACTTCACACACACACACACACACACAATCATTCTATTGGTTCTCATTCTACAGCTCAATTATGTGGTAGGAAGCAATAAACTTTTTTATACTTCAGTTAGACAAAAATCAATTTAAAAACCTCAAAGAAAACTTTAATTCAGAAAAATGAACCTCACCATCTCAAAATAAAAGCATAAATATTTAAATACTGTGTACGTGCATGTGTGTGTGTGTTATATATAAACGTAAATTGGTTTTACAGTTTCTAACTTCTCAATGGGTCGATGAACGAAAAAAATTAAAGCTGGGCATGCTGGCCACACCCATAATCTCAACACTTGGGAGTGAAGGCAGGAGAAGCAGGAGTTCCTGGACAGCCTGAGCTATATAGCAAGTCTGAGGCCTGCCCAAGTACCTGAGCTACATGAGACCCTCTCTCCAAGGCGGGAGAGGGCATAAATTGTCTAAAGTGTATGCGTGCGTGCGTGCGTGCGTGTGTGTGTGTGTGTGTGTGTGTGTGTGGTATGTGGTGTGTGTGTGTATATGGTGTGCGTGCATGCGTGTGTGTGTATGGTGTGTGTGCGTGTGGTGTGTGTTCGTGTGTGTGGTATGTGGTGTATGTGTGTATGGTGTGTGTGCATGTGTGTGTATGGTGTGTGCATGTGTATGTATGGTGTGTGTGTGAGTGTGTGTGAGTAAGTGTGTGTGTGTATGGTGTATGTGCGTGTGTATGTATGGTGTGTGTGCATGTGTATGTATGTGTGTGTGAGTGTGTGTGCGTGTGTGTGTATGGTGTGTGCGTTTGTGTGTATGGTGTGTGCGTTTGTGTGTATGGTGTGTGCGCATGTGCGTGTATGTGTGTGTGCGCATGTGCGTGTGTGTGTGTGTGTGGTATGTGGTGTGGCGTGTGTGTGTATGGTGTGTGTGTGTGTATATGGTGTGTGTGTGTATATGGTGTGTGTGCGTGTGTATGTATGGTGTGCGTGTGTATGTATGGTGTGCGCGTGTGTGTATGGTGTGTATGTGTGTATGGTGTGTGTGTGCGCGTGTGTGTGTATGGTGTGTATGCGTGTGTATGTATGGTGTGTGTGCGCATGTGCGTGTATGGAGTGTGCGCGCGTGTGTGTATGGTGTGTGTGTGTGGCGTGTGTGTGTATGGTGTGCACGTGTGTGTATGGTGTGTGTGTGTGTGTATGGTGTGTGTGTGTGCGTGTGTGTGTATGGTGTGTATGCGTGTGTGTGTATGGGGTGTGTGTGTGTGCATGTATGGGGTGTGTGTGTGTGCATGTATGGGGTGTGTGCGCGCGCGTTTGTGTTTTGTGTGTGTGTGTGTGTGTGTGTGTGTGTGTGTGTGTGTAGGCCAGAAGTTGACAGCATGAGTCTTTTCCAGCCACTGTCCAGCCTCCACCATATTTTATGAGACAGAGTCTCTTGCTGAACCTGGAATTCACCTATCTGGCTACACTAGCCAGCCAGTGAGCTTCAGGGATCCACCTGTTTCTTCTTGCCATATTGACTTCATGTGAGGTGCTGGCTAATTTTATGACAGCTTGAAACAAACTAGAATTATCTGAAAGGAGGGAACCTCAGTTGAGAAAACACCTCCATAAGATCAGGCTGTAAGACATTTTCTTAGTTAGTCATGGATGTGGGAAGGTGAGTGGTGCCCCTCCTAAGCTGGTGGTCCTGAGTCCTGTAAGAAAGCAGGCTGAGTAAGACATAGAGCAAGCCGGTAAGCAGCACCCCTTCATGGCCTCTGCATCAGCTCCTGCCTCCAGGTTCCTGCTCTGCTTGAGTTCCTGCCCTCATTGCTTTAGAGGATGAACTGTTATATGGACTGTGAGTTTGGTTATGTTACATCACAGCAACAGTAACCCAAGCTAAGATCTGTGGGTTCTAGGAATCCAAGCTGAGGTCTTCACAACTTCATGGTGTCTTAGTTACTCTTCTGCTGCTGTGATAAAACACTATGACCAATACAACTTACAGAAGAGTTTATCTGTGCTTACAATTCCAGAGGATAACCTGTCATGGCAGGGAGGCATGGCAGCAAGCAGCAGGAATGGTGGCTAGAACAGGAGCTGAGAGCTCACACTTTTTACCATAAGCACAAAGCAGAGACAGCAAAGTAGTTAGATCTTTGAATACTCATACTTCTCTAGCCAGGCTGCACCTTCTAAGCATCCTCAAACACGCCACAACTGGGGACCAAGTGCTCAAATGCCTGAGACTATGGGGCATTTCTTACTCAGACCATCACACATGGCACATACTTTACTGACTGAGCAGAACCATCACCTCATTCCAAGGTGTTCATGTTATGGAGAGAACTGAGGCTAAGAAAGGTAAGCTGATTTGCCCAATAACATGGCTAGCAAGCAAAGAACCCTGAACAGAAATGTACAATCTCCCAAGTCCTGATTTAATATTCTTTCAAGTATCATTTGACCTTTAATTTCAGCTTCTCTTTCTAGCCATCCACTCATCCACTAAGTAATTTCTCTATCCAATCAGACACAAACCAAGAGCAATACAGACAAAACACAGAGATACAAACACTATTTAAAATTTCATCATCATCAGTGCTTTACTTGATATAAAAACAATATGCAGTGGGAAAATGTAGTGATATAAGACACTTATGCACATCAAAGAAAAAATGGCACATGAGCTAACTCTGAAGAATAAACCAGTTCTAGAGAAAACCAAAAAGTGGGAAAGCAGGTGGCAGTAACCTGTAAGGGAACAGGAAGGTGAGGGATAAGATCAAGTAAAATATGGAAATTCTGGAATAAAAGAATTTAGATTTTACCCAGAGGAGACAAGGAACTATAGATACTTACAACCAAGATCATCCCATGATTAAAGTTTCCATGTTAAAAAGATCATTCTAGTGCCACACACAGAGTTACAGAGAAATGTCTCAGTTTGCTACTGTAGTGGCTCACCAAGGACAAGGAGGCATATTCACAGGCTCAAACCCTGCCAGATCTCAGCAGAGGGAACCACCATCATGGCCAGTGCCAGACTGGACAGTGGAACCCTAAGCATCTGGGCTCAGGTGTTTTTATTGATCCAGAACTCCTCAGGTGTTCTGGTGATAACATGTGCAGATCATAAGAAATTAAACTTCCCCCATATAAATCCAATGCCTGCGACAATACAAAATGCCAAGACCCTCACCCAACAGTGCATAAAACAATTATTTTATACATAACTAAAAATAACTTCCACAACAGAAAAACAGTAAAAGACACAGGAACAGAAACTAAAGCAAAGACAGGCGAGCCATGCACACGCACGCACACACACACACACACACACACACACACACACACGGACACAGAAACGAGCAGAGATGGAAGAGCCATGCACACAGACACACACACATGCATGGACACAGAAACTAGAGCAGAGATGGGAGAACATGCACACACACACACAGAGACACACATGCACATGCACATGGACACCAGGAGATTCAGAAAAGAGCCTCAGTTCTCTTGTAGCTGGAGTTAGAGGTATTTGTGAACTCATGATATGGGTGCTGGAACCCAAATTCTAGTTCTCATAAGTGCACTTAGCTGCTAAGCCACCTCTCCAGCCCTGACAACAGGTTTCAACAGAAAGCGGGGGTGGGGGATGGGGTGGGGTGTCTTACAATAACAGATAATTGGCAGAGGTGTTGCCTTTTGTAGCTGGAATAGTTTCCTATTTCTGAGATGCCAAAACATATTTTAAATTGTTTCTAAATGTCTTGCTGTTGACTTCCAAGTGTAAATTTTAAAGTGCAATTCAATTTCTAACTGGAACTGACAATATGCAGTGAAAAACATGAAGGAAAAATCGGATTTTTTCATGGCAGGTTGGGGGTCTGAAAGCACATGTCACAGAAGCTGCAAAGTCACTGCCATGAAATGTCTGACCAATAATCTTGCTTTAATTTCTGAAGTCACATTGAAGACCTACTGATAAAGACTATAAGCATCATGTTACTTCTTATTGTTTCAAAAATAATCTCTGATATAAACACATGTTGAGTAATGTCAACTGAAATTCACAATACAAATATCGATATTGTGGGACAGCAAACTTCAACGGATCTGAGTTTACCTTAGAAGTGGGAAGAAGACGGGTAAGCAACTAAGATCTACTTATCCTTAAGAGAACGATCAAGTCTGAGACTCAGCCCTTGGAAAAGGCCCATAAACCTTTAAATTGTGGCTACAGCACTTTAATTTCTAAAAAGATTATCTAACTAAAATTCTGACTGGATTGTGTTAGCTCTTCAGAACAATAAAAACAAGCAAGACTGGCGTTATAATCCATTAACTAGATTGAAGTCATCTCTAAAAACATACAAAGGCAGGGAGAAAATCATAAGCCATCACTGGTGGGAACAAGGTTTCTCACTGTTGAACAAAACAATGAACTTTAAACACAAAAACAAAATGGCCATATGTTTTGTTAAAACTCACCACAGACATTATAAACAATGTCACCCACTACCAATGAGAGCTTAACAAAAAAACCGTGTGCAAAAAAATTGTGTGAAACAATTAAGACTGAAAACTGTCAATATTCAACAAAAAAAATTCCTACGCAAACAATGAAATACAAGCTTAAAAATGAAACCAATGCCCTCAAAAAGTGAAAAACACCTTATTCTTCTGAAAATGAAGAACAATTTTCTTAGTTGAATATCTACAATCTCCTTTACTCGGGCTGAACTGTCTTCCCTGAACTCTCCAGGTAGCTGAAGCTTATTTATCTCCTCAATGTTCTAAAATAAACTTTTTTAAAGATTTATTTTATGCATGTGCATTTTGTCTGCATGTATGTATGTACATACTGAGCCATCTCTCCAGCCCCAATTTTCTTTTAAAAACAAACAAATCAAATCTGAGTTAAAATATGTTACACATTCCTGGACCTTTTTAAAGAAAGCATACTGGAATGTCTTTGGCTGGTGACATCATTATGAATGCAGACATTAAAAACCTCACCAGCCTTTTAGGGTTTCCTTTTCTATCACTGAGCTGCTACAAACACTTCTGAGAGCATACCACCTTACGTTAAAAACAGGGACAAGAGGAGGGAGTGGAGTACGACTGTCACAAAGGCAGGGTGAGGAGATCAGCTGGGCATGGTGGTGCACGCCCATCATCTCAGCACTCCAGACGCAGGGCTGCACAGTGAGTCAGAGGCCAGCCTGGGCTACATGGAACTGTCTCCAAATCCAAAACCAAAAAAACATTCATACAAACACCTCCAACAAAAACAAAGGGGATATATTTACATGCAGAGTAGGAAAGAGGGGGCTAGTGAAGGCAGTGGGGGAGCAAAAAGCACCAAGTATAATGATGTGTGGATGGAAATGCGGAGAACCTACTTCCCTGAATACTAATCAAAAATCTTAAATGATTGGAACAATAAGCTCAAGCACAAATGAGTAAATCTGTCTGCTTCAGTGCATGAAATTTATGGGGATCTTTGAAATGATTCACTTTTATTCAGCTCTGTGTTTACTTATTTTTCTTTGGTATTCCAAAATTGAAAATTTCCTAAAAAACTTAACTCTGGCTTTGAGAGATTCTATTAAACATTTTTGACGCTTTCTTATTAAAAATGAAAATTTTCAGGGCTGAAAAGGAAGGTTAGCAGTTAAAAAAATGCACTGCTCTTGCAGAGAAACCAAATTCAGTTCCCAGCATCCACCTCGGGTTTCTGGCATCTGTAGCTCCACCTTCAGAGGATCTCGAGCCTTTGCAGGCTCCTGCATTTACATGCACACACACGCATGGGCACATGCGCATGCACACACATAATTTAGAATAGATCTTTTTGAAAAAATTAGAATTTTTACCTTCAGAACCAAATCTTAGATAATATTTGGGAAGTAAACCTAAAAATATGTAAGTACACTCATATATTTTACTACTAAAAGTTGAAACATGACCAGGTCTGGTGGCACAGGCTTTTAATCCTTGCAATCAGGAGGCAGAGGCCAGAGGATTTCTGTGAGTTTGAGGCCAGCCTGGTCTATATAGTAAGTTCCAAGCCAGCCAAGACTACACAGAAAGACTCTGTCTTTCCAAAAAAATAAATAAATAAAAACTTGAAATATCTTCAAATTATCAAAGCAGTACAATATCACAAGTTATTTTTCTAATATTGAAATTGATTTCAAATCCTAAGCTAATAAATGTATGATGCCGTCATGGTTTTATGATAAATAGACTAAAAGCATACACTCAAGACACACAGAAGGAAGGCTCCTTCACACCACGCACAACCTTTAATCCCAGCGCTTGGTGGATCGCTGTGAGATCCAGCTGTGAGGCCAGCCTGGTCTACACAGTTGCTCTAGGACGGCCAGGGAGAGAACTCGGCAGATACCAGGCTTAATAATAAAAGCCTCATGAGCTGGGTTCAACTGCCAGAACCCACGAAAGAAGCTAGTGCTGGGTGTGGAGAGATGGCTCAGCAGTTAAGAGCATTTGTTGCTCTTGCAGAGGACTCAGGTTTGGTTCCCACACGGTGACTTACAATCATCTGTAACTCAAATTCCAAGGTGCCTTTTTCCAGCCTCTGTGGGCACCAGGCACACATGCAGTACCCGTACATACATACATTCATACACATAAAATAAAACAAATAAATCTTAAAAAGAAAAAAAAAGCTGGATGTGGTAGTGTACATTCTGTGATCTCTGAGTTCCTATAGTAAGATGGAAGGCTAATCTCCCAGCAGCCCGTGGGCCAGTTAGCCTGGGAACTTAGTTCATCAGCAGAATCAACAAGGTGTAGGCAAAAACAGAATCTCGAATGAAAACACACACACACACACACACACACACACACCACTAAATAAAAAAATAATTGATTGGAAAAATCTTGAAAGCAAATGACAGGGGAAATGAAAAGTGAGAACCCAACCCTTACGTGAGCTCACACACCTAACTCCCAAAGGAACTTCGTAATGATCACAGGCAAAGGTTTACTTCAAGAACTAGGCTACGCGGATTCATCTTTCAGACTCCTTATTTTTATTTCATCTACTTTCAACTGATCTAAAGATTTTTTTCCTCAAACTTTAAAATGATTTTTTAAAAAAAAATGTACCAAACCATGGTAAAGCAAACTATATTCAGATTGCTGTTTACAAAAATGCACACTCATTTATACTAAAACATACTAGGACTGTTATATTTTAGGGAAAAATAAAATTATTTCAATACAAGCCTCATTTATAACTGGGGAAGGGAGAGGAATGGGTAAATTAAAAGAACTACAAATCAATGTGTTTTTAATTCCCCTGTGTTTCACATGCACTGCATGGCAGGACCAACTCTGAGGCCCTTAACCTGAGCAGTGAGACCAGGCAAAGCAAGGAACTCTTGCAAATACTTGTGACATAACACTACCAGAGGAATGTGCACATTCAACTTAAAAAAACAAGAAGTTCACAATTACTTGTCTGATCAGAATATGAAATGACATTTCAGAGTATTCACGAATAGAACTGGACAGATAAAAAAAGTTATTTCTTTAGTTAACGTGAAACTCCTTGCAAAAACTTTTATTTCAGCATTTTCTAAAGACAAAATTAAAAAGAAAAAGGTATATTTCATAATTGTTAAAATTTCTAAGATGTCCAGGATACCTGCTGACTCTTGGCAAAATAACAAGGACCGATTCCAGAGCTCTGTGGAGAGCAGAACCAGGAACCACCTCTTGGCCATGGCCAAAGGGGTACAGGGTTTACTTGAGCCACAGGAAACAGTGAGGGCTTCCCACAGTGATAATGGTGTTAAAGCTCAGAAGTTATTTAGAGCAGTTGTGAGATCTCACACCCTGTAATAATAGAACAGACTCCCTATTTGCCATGCAATGGTTCTGAAGTAATGCCATTCAAAATCAAAACTAAAAGTATTCTTAGAGTCCCTCTAGACCAAGAACTACTTCTACGTCCACAGTCAACAATACTAGCAAAAATAAAACAGCTTGCTTTGCAAGGCTTTTACTTAATTAGAGGACATTAAAAAGGCTGTCTATTCAGCCCATGTGTTTTATGGGCTATCTGGGTCTCTCTACATGCAATCCTCTTGCTCTTCCTGAAATGCAACTTTTATGTTTCAAATTTTTAATTTTTAAAGCAAATTCTAATTACAGAAGGAGCCCAAATTACCAGACTGATTCTAGCTACATGACCTTGGAAAGTCACTTCTTATAAAATGAGAACCTAAAAGTAAGATCATTAGAAATAAACTCTCTGTTCTGTTGGCCAGTCCACTCCCTGCCAGAGGGACAGGGCAGGCATGAAATGTTTAATGATAGGATCACTGCTGTCCCCAAATACGTATATATATCAAATAAATATAACCATTGTTTTATCATTTATCCCTCTACCACTTTTTTTAATCCATGTGCTAAGGATGGAACCCAGGGTTTCATGTACACTAAACATACTCTACCGCAGGCCAAATGGTAGAGGCCAGGCATCCCTGACCTCAATTCTTTTTTTAACTAATTAAATCTTAGTCTGCACCCCCCCCCCCCCCGGAGACAGGGTTTCTCTGTTGTAACTCTGGCTGTCCTGGAACTTATTCTGTAGACCAGGCTGGCCTCGAACTCAGAGATCCACCTGCCTCTGCCTCCAGAGTGCTGGGATTAAATGTGTGTGCCAATGTGCTGGCTTTTGTTTTTCTGTTGTTTGTTTGTTTAAAAAAATTTAAAGGACCCTGAAAGTAAGAAGGCAGAAATATATGTATTTTAAAATAAGGTACTCAGTGTTTAGAAATAAGAGTAAATCATAAATAGCTGGCAACCCTCGCTGTTTTTCAGTCTAGTCCTCTCCCTCTGGCCCGTTACTGTACCGTTTCTTTTTCCTGTGAAAGAGAAGCATCTGGTTCTATTAGCTGCCTTTGTGGAGACAACTTCCCCTCTGGGGCCTGAAAGGCTGCATCTGTAAAACAAGGGACCTGGACTACTTATTAACTTCTAAGTCTCTGCTCTCATTCTACCCCTGATGCCTTGGTTCAGTGCTTGCCACTCCTGGACTCAAAGAACAGACTCACAACCCACCTCTTTCCAAACTCTTTACTTTTCCTTATTATCTCTACTGGTCCAAATGTATTCAATCTTAAAACTATTAAAGGGACACGGTGAAAAGCACTCTGGCTTTTGATGCCAGAGACCTGGATTGAAACATAGGTTCTGCTACTAACTAATCTCGTGCCTAAAATGCTGATGTGACTATTTCACGGAGGACTAGTAAAAGGTACAAGGTTCCCAATGCAGATCCTGACATATCTTTCCAAAGCCCCAGTTTCCCGCTACCTATGTGACAAGGATGCACCAGCTGCAGTGAAATATTCTTCCATACTCCTGGTAATGTAAGAGCAAAAGTTATGTTTTACATTTTAATTACTGTGCCTAAAATATCTATAAAACAAAAAGACAGCTTCCTGGAATGCTGGGTGGGCTGTTCATGTGAGACACAAAAAGACATGATCCTGTAATCCCACTGGCCCAAGGACAGATACCTCCTGGGATGTTGGGTGGGGACCGTGTAGATTCCATTTGGTTAATCCAACTGCACCAGGTTGCCCCAAATGTACAGGATACACTTATAGACTCTTGTAAGTGAGATATAACCCAGACAGGAAGCACATCAGGATATAAGTTTATACCTGATTAGACCTGGTGGGAAATATGTAGCCTTATGGGTTCTGCCTTTATAAGCATCTGTTCCATGTGACTCGATGCCTTGGGAGTGGAGAAACTAAAATGGTCCTGGTTAGAGTCCATCTTCCTGGCCAGAATTTAATTAATTTAAGCTTGCCTCAAATTTGGTTCAATTGTGATGATGGCCTTATTCTGGACCAGTGGGATTTACAGTACGGGATCAGAAGGTGGCCTGCACTCTGCCAGTATACTACATGGGCAGAGCAGCCCTAATCACTAACGCTCTTGAACTTTCAAAAGTAAGTGGTACAGCCTCCCATAGCCCAAACCACAAATCGGGGGAAATGAGGGCTCGACTTTCTTTTCAAAGATAGATTCTCTGGGTTTTACCTGAAAGCAAACCTCTCCATCTGCTGTTCACTTCAAAGAAGTCCAGATCCTTCCAACTTAAATGTACAGGAAGTAAGCTAATGTTAACGTGCCACAAATATTCTAACTTATTTTGATTTTCATAGGAGATTAAAAGCAGGAACAGGAAATAAAACTTCTCACATAATGAAGACATACTGAGCTTTGTAGACCCCGTACAAACATGTTCAGAAAAAGTGATAGGTTTCTTCATGATTTCAAAATAGGTCAAAATGGTAAGAACAGGGGAGGGTTGATGGGGGTTGGCAATGATAATGACTTAGGAATTAATTTATTACATAGAAGTTTAAAAAATTCCCAAAGTAGGAATACCTGCCTCTTTTTTTCACATACCAGTTAACAATACAGCTGAGCTACTGGGAAACAGTGGGCTTCTAGCTGGCGTGTGAAAGCAGCACTGCTCAGGAGAAACTCCAGTCTTAGCTTAGGAGTTACCCAATTTAATTTCTCTAAAAACACAAGCCTACTTACTAATTTGAGACCTGTGCTGTTCTGTGGCCAGACTAGGCCAGGCTGCTCTCTCGGACCCTAAAATGCACTATACAATGAAAAGTACAAAAATTCCTGACACGGGCTGCCATTTTTTCTGCAAATTAATCATAAGCACTCTGGCTTCCGGGTGATTTTTCCCTTGTTTTGGCAAGTCTGTCAAACTCTCGCACGTCCCTTGCTCACACTGTAAACCGAAGCACTGACTACTTAGCTAGCTACTCTGAGAGGTGTCTGATCAAACACACTGGAGTCCCTTCTCTAGACTTCTCGGTCCTTTTTACTTCTCTTTAGTCTGCACCTCCCCTCCCATGTTAACCTCCCTGTGGCTAAGCTCCTTTCCCGTCTCATTTCCCCCATCTTTGACCACCCAGCCCTTACCCAGACCAGGTCCCAGCTCCGACCCCCGACTCCTGACCTCACCACTGTCTCGCCCTTCCTTTGCCCCTACTCCTGCCCAGGCTTTCTCCCTCGTTCTTTTTCTCAGTCCAGCTCCACTACTTGCCACAGCACCTGACCTCAGCGAAACCCATGCCTCAGACCCACAACTTGTAACAGCCAAACCTGCTCCTCTACCCAGCACTCCCTCCGCTCCTGGTCCCCTCTAAGCCCTCTTCATGTTGGACCCTGCCCTCTTTCTGACGTTTGGCTTAACAACCCGAACCCTATTCCTAACCCCAAGAGTCCTCCTGTGTGACAAGCTGGCCCACTGCACTATTTCCGACTCTGAATACCGTACCTTCCCCAACCCTTCACTGACTTCTAAAGCCACGAACACCCTGGTCCGCTAGAACCCCGGTTTTGACACCTGATAACCATGCCCTTCCCATAGGCCAGGGATACGTGAAAACGTGGACCCTACCCCCCATCCCTCCAGGACCCCTGCCCGCTGCGAGGACTCAGCAGGTGGCCCCGGACCCTTCCGCAGCCCTGGTCCGGAGACCTAACTCCACGCGGGCAGATTCCTCCCCCAAAGGCCTTCTCCCCACTTGGCCCCAGTCAAGTGACCCCGGCGCCCCATTATCTCCGCACCACCCCCTCCCGGTTCCGCTGCAGCCCCCGCCCGAGAGTCCCGTGCGAGCCCGGCGGGCTGTTCCCTGCCCACGGGACCCCAGCGCGGGGGCCTCCCCCGCGAGGCCGGGACAGCCCCACTCACCTCCGCGTCCACCACCTCGTGGTAGGCGGGCGGGGGGTCGAAGCCGCCGCCACCTCTCGGTGCTCCCGCCGCGGGAAGGCCCGCCGCCGTCCCCGCCGCCGTCGCCCCGCGGGCCGCCGCCCGGCCCCGGGCTGGGGCCGCCGCTATCCATGGGCTCGTAGCCGCCGTAGTCCAGGCCCGGCCGCTCGTTGGTGAGCAGCGCCACGGCCTCGTTGATGTCGTTCTTGGCCAGGCGCAGGGCCTTGCGGATGGTGGCCGGGTCCGAGAAGCCCATACACAGCAGCGTGGTCATGTGCTGCTCCTCCTCCGATTCCATGGCTCCGGCCTCGGAGGCGCGCCGGCCGGCGGGCGGCGAAGCTTCGGCTCCCGGGCCTGGCGGGCCGTGCCGCGCTGCCTCGGCGCCGGCCCCGCACCCGGGCGGGCCCCTGAGCTCCTGCCCCGCGCGCTCCGCGGCCGCCGGGCCAGGGTTGGGTGCGCGCGTGGGCGCCGCGAGCCGAGCCGGGGCGGTGAGGCGCTCAGGCGCGGCCGGCCGGCCCAGCCCAGCGCGCCGCCATGTTGGCCTGCTCCTCCTCCTCGCGGGGCCGCGCCTCCGCTCCCGGAAGCGGCGCTGGCGGCGGCTGGCGGGCCGTCCCCCGGCGCGGGCTGCGCGGAGCGGCGTGTGAGGGGCTCGGAGCCGAGGGCCTGGGCGGGGCGCGCGCGGAGCGCGTCTGTGGCGAGAGGGCCGCGGCGCGCGGGGCGAGCACGATAGGCCTCCGCCGGCGCCTCCGCCCGCCCCTTCCCCGGCAACAGGTCCCCTCGGGGACGGGAGGGGCGGGCGGCGGCGGCTCGCTGGCGGCGGCGGCGGCCGACTCCCCGGCCTCCGTGTCCCATAGCGGGCGGCCGCAGTGGCGGCGCCCGGAGCCCCGCTCGGTTCTCGAGCGTGCTGCGGTCCGAGGGAGCGACCCCGCGCGCCGCCGGAGCCCCGCCGCCGCGGACACTCGCGTGGGGGGCCGCACACGTGGGCTTCCGAGCCTCCAGCCTGCTCGGGAGACCCCCGGACCCGAGCTCCCAGTCCTGACAGAACCTTCCCGAGCGCCTGCCCCACCGTCCTGACTCAACTTTACCAGACTGTGCAGCTGCATTCGGAGGAAAACCTAAAACACAGTCCCCCTGCCGAGACGGAAAGCTCTGCGCTCGTGCGCGGACTTCTCCCCCGCGCGAACACGCAGCCGTCCCGCAGCCGCAGGCGCGTGCCGACCTCGGGGCACCGACACCTGCCCGGCCTCGGACACCAGTCGAGGCTCACTCCAGCCTTTGGCTCAGGTCGGTCTGTCCGTGGGACTCACGCCTCTCCTTCTGTCTTCCACTTTTGATGACCTCTTTGCCTCCTGTTTCCACCTCAGCGTTGGCATCACGGCGTCATTTTTCGCTAGTCGCCTCTGCGCTCTTACCGGCTTCAGTTCCCTCTGAAAATTAGAGGCATTTGGAGTCTAAGTTACGTTTGTTCTAGGTTCTCGCCCGAGATCCTGGCTGCTTTTCCTTCCCTCACCGCATACTTGCTCAGTGGGTCTCCTGTGTGGTTTGTTCTTGAACACAAAGTCCACCAACCTGTCTTTCTCGCTCTGTGAAACCATTTCTGAGGGCTCAACAGTCAGACCTCCACATAGCCCGGATCTGAAATTACTGGCAACACTCAGAACTTGAGTCTGCAGTCTCTCGGCCAGCGTCTTTTCCTTCGGATCACGATGGCTTCTTGCCTAGTAACTTGACACTTAGTTTATAAACACCTGCGATTTGATTGTCTGGATGAATTTATCGTTTATATGTCAATAAGCATACTGTTCTTTGTTGTTCTTATTAAAGACTAGGTAATGGATTGGGTCACAAAGTAGACACCCAAATGTGGTTTTATTAAGGGATTACAACTTCCAGGTATCAGTGACGATTTAAACACATACGGTAGGTAAAGAACACAAGTAATATAGTTTGAGGGAAGCCGCCTGTCAACAGAGTACACACCAACATAATCCCAGCACTCAGGAAACAAAGCCAGGGCGGTCCCCATTTCAAGAATAGCCTGATCTACATAGCAAGACCTTGTCACAAATCAAAACAAAACAAAACAACCAAGTGTACCGTTTACCAAGCCAGGGACTGTAGGTGCTGGTGATGACCATTTGATGATGGAAGGCTTAGTGAAAGCATTCTATTTTGCCCTGTGTTTGCAGAGTTAAGCCAACGGCTAAATACTAAATTAGATGAGCAGAGAAAGTAACAACAACAAAAAAATTGTTTGCCACTAGGATTGGAGCTAGAACTGAAGAGGTAATGAGACAGAGCCAGCCCATTCAGATGGCACGTGAAAAGCCTCATCAAGGGTGGCAGGTTTACAGAACGTGACAGAGGAAGCAGCGCTTAGCTGAGAGGGGGAAGCAGAGAAAAACAAAGTCTGTGTTGAAAACTGGAAAGGAGCCACAGAAGCCTACAACAAACAAGGAAGACCATTTTTGAATCGGATCCTGGAGTGACTGAAAAGCCGGAGTGTCGTTTGAGGATGCAGGAGTTAGGCCAGGCTTTTCTGCACTTCTTTAAAGAGCGAAATCTTGTTGAGTACGCCTGGCGTGGCAGTGTATTCCTGTCATCCCAGCCGGAAGGCTGAGGCAGGAGGATCAAGAGTTCAAGGTCATCCTCGACTACACAGTGAGTTTGAAGCCATTCTGGGCTACAGGAAACCTGGTCTCAAAATAAATAAATAAACTGTTAAACTTGGTGGTCGTGGGGTTTCTATGGTATGAATATTCACATTTTCCTTTACGTTTTTGTTTTAATTGCAGAAAAATCCAGAAATATTTTTTAAAGAACTTTAAACAAATTTAAATTACAGCGGTTTTAGACATATCCTCTTTAAGTGAGGCATGAGGGGTTATCCTGAAGACAAGACATGAAGGACTCTAACACTAGCCATTTTTACTCAGTGTCTATTCTGAGCCAAGATGAGGATTTTTTTGAGCAAAACATAAGGCTTCTGGCCTTTTGAATGTGTTGAACTGTGACAGGCGCTTCGATAGAGTTTCCAAGGGCATTTGAGCAGGTTTCTTATTCTCCAGAGAGAAATTACCCGGACCAGGGCATCCAGAAAGAAGATGGCATTTTAGCTGTATGTGGAAGAAAGCAGGAAAGCCAAGAACGGGTGTGTGAGAGACAGAAGAGAAAGTTGCAGGTGACAGGAACAGTGTGTGCAGATGCCCTGAGGTGGCTGAGGTCGAGCAATCCGAGGGCCCGAGGAGAGAGGAAGCTACCGCACTGACCCTAGATCCCAGAGGGCGGTATGAACCGTGACCAGGACTTCGAATTTTATTCTAACAGAACAGGAACCCACTGAAACACGTAGGCAGAGACGGGAAATGCTCCCGCTTGGGTTTTTAGGAAGATCAACCTAGAGCGGCCACTTTGAAACAGAGAGCGGAGTTCTGCTCTCTCACCTAGTACACAATTTTTAGTCTTGTCCCCGCGCCGATGCTGGGGCTCAAAGCCAGGGCCTTGCAGGTCCCCGTGTTCTCTCTTGGGAGGACTTTTTCTATGGTGTGTCGAAATGTGGCTGTCTTTGTGTCTATCTCCAGTGAAGTTTGTAGTTTCTTGACTATGTGGCTCGAGGTCTCTGGAAATTCTTGTTCACTGTTACTGGATTAAGACCTGCTCTCATTGTATAGCCCGGGATCATATCGAACCTGTGAACCCGCAGCCTCCGCCTCCCGAGCGTTAGCGTAGAAGGACGCACCGTCACACACAACTGGGTGTCATTGCTTCACACATCTCTGCTTCGTCCTTTCTGCCCCCTCCATCCCTGTCTCATGACGTCAGTGACATGCGCACGAGGCCTTTCCAGCAGATCACACGCCTCCCGTCCTCACCATCCATTCTTCTGTCACTCTACGCCTCCGTCTAGATATTTTCTTCCTTTCTTAAAAAGACATCTTATTTTACTTTATGCATACTGATGTTTGCCCACTGTGTGAGGGTGTCAGATCCACTGGAACTGGAGTTATAGACAGAGAGTTATGAGCTGCCATTGGGTGCTGGGAATTGAACCCAGGTCCTCTGGAAGAGCAGTCAGTGTTCCTAGTCACTGAGCCATCCCTCCAACCCACAGTTACTTACTTCGATTCTCTGTTCTTGTTCACAGATTTTTCTCTTGAGCCGTATCTCTTCTATTAAACTGTTTACTGAGTTCTCAATTTTACTTACTGAATATGTAAGTCTTTTGCTTGTTTATGTTTGAGACAGGGTCTCTCAATGAAGTCCTAGATATCCTGGAACTTGCTATGTAGACCAGACTGGCTTTGAACTCACAGAGATGCTCCTACCTCTGCCTTGCAAGTGCTGGGTTTAAAGGTGTGCAATACATAGTTCTTAAATTTCACTTTAACCCTTTTTTTATGCCTTCCGTGTCTATGCCGACACTATCTTGATACTTAATTTCTTGAAATATTAGCTACGGCTATTTTATAGTCTGTGCCTGCTAGTATCCATATCTGGGTCTCCCTTAGCTCTCTTCCTGTTGTCTGATCTTCCTCTTGCCACTTCTTGTATTTTTGTAATCACAGCGGAGCTTTGTGTGTTTATTTTAAAACTGGGCATTGTGTCTTAAAAACTACAGAGATGATTTTGTGCATTTATTTTTTGTCTCAGGCAGTTAATTGGAAGTAGAAGTGATTTTTATAATGATGTTGTTTTGTTTTTTTTAATTTATGAGCATGTGTATGGGCGTGTGGGCGGAATATGTGCAGCTGAGTGAAGGTGCTCCTGAAGGGTAGAGGCGTCAAATCCTCCTGGAGCTAGAAGCGTATGACTGTGACCCTCCTGATGTGGGTGCTGGGACTAAACTCAGGTCTTCTGAGAAACCATAACATGCTTTTAACTGCTGAGCCCAGTGATAATATTTTTAAAATCTGGATCTATTTTTAGTTCACCTAAGGTTTTTTGTTTTGTTTTGTTTTGTTCCCAACTGTTTAATTGTCTATTACTGTATGTCAAACCACCTCAATTTTTGTGACTTAAAACACTGATTTGTGATTTCTTCTAAATTTCTGGGTTGGTAGGAGAGTTTCTTACATCATTTGGGGTTGTACACACATAATTTAAAGTAATAATAAACGTAAATCTGTTTCTAAACCACCTCTACTTCTAATTAGCAGCCAGAGGTAAAGCTAACGCACAGAATCAGCCCTGTGGTTTTAAGGATGCGATGCCCAGTTTCAAAACACACACACACAAAAGCTCCACTGAGCTAGCAAAAACACAGGAAGTGACAAGAGGACCACACAATAGACACACTTTCGGTGTTGGCTGGGACCATGCTTAAGTTCCATTCAGCTGGAGCTTGGCTGGGAAATTTTAGTGCTTTCCACAAGACCTCTCCTCAATATTATATCCACCTTGCAGGCCTTCCCCACATGGCATCTCTCTCGGAAGACCCTTGGCTTAAGTCTGAAGGCTGGGCCCTAAAATGCAAGCTCCAATGATCAAGAACATATGAAACCTCTGTGCTTTAAAGAGACTTATTTTTATTATTCTTTTCCGTGTGTGTCTGTGTGAATGAATGCCACATTAGTGAGGGTGCCAATGGAGGCCAGAGGAGGGGGTCAGGTCCCTTGGAGCTGGAGTGTGTGGTTATGAGCTGTGTTGGATGCTGGAAACCATACTTGGGTCCCCTGGAAGAACAGCAAGCATACTTAGCAACTAATCTATCTCTCTAGCCACGTGAGTTTTCCTTCCTGTGACCTTTACTGATATACTATTGATAAAATCAAATCACATGGTCACTCCCAGAGCCACTGTGAAGAGCATTTTCCCAAGGTATAAATATCAGAAGACCTGGTTTACTGGGGGACCACCAATGTAACACATTTCTATACCATATGAAATTTTAGGGTGTCTACCAGGATATGTCCTCTTTTGTAGCCCTCGATCTCCAATTTGTCATCTTAGCCTGTAAGGCCACCACCCAATGTTCTCTGGGTTGCAGGTTGAAAGTCAACAAATACATCAAAGCAGTGCCAAGTGACTGACAGACTCTTCACCTCCATGTGCCTTCCTTCTCTCTGGGATTTGGCCCTTTACGTTCTCACTGTCCTGGAAACTTTGCAGATTCTTTAAACATATTTCTTGCATTCTGCCCAGGTTTTCTAGTTGTCCTCAGCAGACAGTATTGACCTAAATGAGCTGGTCTACCACTGCTGGAAGCAGAAATGCCATAGAGGAGAGAAAACAGCAAAGTGCAGAGCATAGGGACAGACAGGCTGGTGAGAGATTCAGCGAGTAAAAGTGACTGTTACACAAACTGATGACTTGAGTTTGATCCCCAGGACCCACAAGGTGGAAGGAGAGAGTAGACTTCATCCTCTAGTCTTCACACATGGTGCCATGACATGCGTGTGTCCACATATATACATACACACATGAAATAAGTGAGTATTTTTTTTCAATAAAAGGGGGCGGGTGGAGAGACACAACAGGGTAGGCTTCTGCCGGAGGAGACTTTCCAAGACTAGCAAGACATTCCTATGGAGGGAGAAGAGCCTTTTTCTGCTGCTACACAGTGCTCAGGAAGTAGAGAGAGTTCATAGAAAGATGACTGTCTGGGCCCTGGACCTCTGGTTTCCCACAACTTCCCCAATCTGTAGCAAGACAGGGAGGCACCAGAGCCACCTCCTCTGGGAGGACCCAGCCTGTGCGGCTTTAAACTATGAGCCTGTAGTGCTAACCAAGGACCACAGGCCCATTTGTAATGCTGCTGCAGAAGTCTCCTGTAACCAGAGCAAATACCTGTGGCATTAGTAAAGGGAACCCAGATTCTGACTGTAATCCAGGATTATGATACTCTGAAACAGGTTTTCAGAAAGAGTTTTGTTTAGAAATATTTTAGTCACTGTTCTATTGCTGTTTAGAGACACCATGACCAAGGCAGCTCTTATGAACAAAATATTTTACTGGGGGCTTGCTTACAGTTTCAGAGGCAGGCATCATGCAGGCAGGCATTAGAACAGTAGCTGAGAACTACATCCTGATTGGTAGGCAGAGAGAGAGAGAGAGAGAAAGGAGAGAGAGAGAAAGGAGAGAGAGAGAGAGAGAGCCTAGCCCAGTGATGCACGTCCTCCAACCAAGCCACACCTCCTAATCCTTCTAATTCTTTCAAATAGTGCCACTTCCTGCTGACTAAGCATTCAAATATATGCATCTATGGGACCATTCTTATTCAAACCATCATAAGAAAAAAAAAAGTAGACTAATACTCCATGTACCAGAGTTTGGTCAGCTCAGTTCCAAGCCCATTATACATGTTAGGAAGGATTAAACAGCAACCAGAAAGCTGATACCCTGCGGTGCACTAACCTGGCATTGACTGGGGGAAGGGGAGTGGTTACAGCTTTATTAAAATGTAATTCACATGCCACACAATTTACTCATATAAAGTAAAGAATTCCATGGCTTTAAGCATGTTTACAGACGTATTTACATCAACTATGACTGTAATTTAGAACATTTTTATTATTGGTTTTCCCTTCACCTTCATCCTGGCATATATGTTAGAGACCATTTAAGAGGGAGAACTATATATATAAGGTGCTACTTTTTTAAAAAAGACTACAAATGCCCTCCAATGCTGAGCCATAGAAGCCTACATTTTAAGGTGTTGGAAATTGTAGGTGAGTCTGTAATTTCAAAATAGCTTTTTAAAGAAAAAATTGAATCAACACTTCCAGGTGCCCTTCGTTTAAGTCTATTGAGAATCAGGTTTAAAAATGACCACTAACAGTTTTCATGGTGTTTGTATTAACTTATCTGCTTAACTTTTCAGTTTTTGATAAAACTTGATTTCGAGGAATAAGCTGTAAGTACTGTGTAAGCCAGACAGAAAAAAACAAAAACAGAAACCCAAACTAAAAACAAACAAAAACAAACAAAGGAACCATAGGCTGGAAGCATTTGAAGCAATCACTTCTAAGAGTTAAAAGGAACACATTCCAACTTTATGTTCAGATTTGAAGTTAGTTTAATAGAAAAATATTCCTAAGTAATTTATCTTAAACTCTAAAGTTTAAAGGCGAGGAAGTGGGGAGGGCAAAGTTGAAAGAAACCTAGCAGACAACAGGCCCTATTTCCTCTACCCCTCAACCCACCCCGTGAGAAACCGTGAATCTACTTTCCATCTCTGCATGTTTTTGCCAGTGCTAATAAGATGTGGCCTTTGTACCTGGTTGTACTTCTTTCTTTCAAGTTTGATCATGATGTAGCATGTTTAACACTTCAATCTATATGGCCGAGTGAAACTGAATGATACATGGATATGCTAAATGTTATTTATCCATTCACGGTGTGTGTGTGTGTGTGTGTGTGTGTGTGTGTGTGTGAGTTTTCATCCACCTTTGGGGAATTATAAATGGTGCCTCAGCAAACCCTCAAGTTTTTGTGTTATAAATGTTTGTGTTTCTCTTAGGTCTGTACCTAGGAGTTGAATTGCTAATGTTAATTCTGCTGAACTTTCTCAGGAGCTGCCAAATTGTTTTCTAAAAGGACCCCCACCCTTTACAGCTCTTCCTTCTAGCAGTGTTCAGGGATTTTGATTGGTTTTTTTTTTTGGCCTGATTTCTACTTCTTATTTCTTACTGTGTAAGACTGGTGGTGATCACGTGGTCTTGCGTTGCAGGTTTGGTTTGGTTTGCACTTCTCTGATGACTGACAATGTCAAGTGTCTGTTCCTGCACTTATCTATTTATCTTCTTTGAGGAGAGTAGTCCTGTTCGAGACCTTTGCCTGATTTCGAACTAGGTTATTTGTCTTTTATATTCTGAAGCCAAACATCTTGACAGATGCATGATTACCTAATTACCTTTTATCCTGGGAACTGAGAGGATGATGGCTCGGTGAGCAAACTGCTTGAGTTTGGATCCCCACCACCCACCAAATCCAGGCATGGCAGTGAGCACCTATAAATCTATTGCTGAAGCAGGGACTTGAGACAGGAAGATCCTAGGAGCTCTCAGAACCAAACGGGAAGCCCCAGGTTCAATGAAAGATACTGTCTCAAAAAATTAAGGTATAAAACAATAGAGGTAGACACCCCATGTCAACCTCGGGCTTCCCCATGCCTCTGCATGGGCGAGCGTGCCACACGTACGCTGCCACGCCCAAACACATAAACTGTACCATGTTAAAGTGAACAGTAAAGTGGCATGAAGTACAACCAGGTGGTTAACCGTGATGTCCATCTTCTTCTAGAGTCTTTTTTAATCAAAGTGATAATACTTTTAGAGAGCCAGCTAACAATTAGGAGAAAAATCTCCATTCATGATGGCTGTGGGCGGTGTGAGATAAACTGTGACTTCATTCTTTTGCGTGTGGCAATCTAGTTGGCTCAGCACATTTGTTCAAAAGACTTCTTTCCCAACCGAATGGTCTTCGCCCTCTTGTCCAACAGCAATTAAGTAGAGAGACGTGGTTTATTTCTGGAATCTTAAAGCTGCTCCCGGCTGCAAATCCTAATCTCTACATCTGTACCACCCCGTGTCCATGACTCACCGGTAAGTACACTTACAGTAAGTACATTAGCAAACTTTTGGATCTAGTGGGAATCCTCCAATTTTGTTCTTCCCTGGATCCCTTGGAATCATCTATGAATCTTAGAGTGAGCCCTGTCAGTTTCTACGAGTCAGCCACCTGTGGTTCCCACAGGATTGCCTGGAATCCATAGACAGATTAGGCACTTTAATAATAAAACTCATTTGGCCCATGAATATCAGACATTTTCCTATTAATTTAGGTGTCTGTCGGAACACAGTCCGGTTGTAGGAACTCCAAGAACGGAGTTGTGTGAGGAGATTTCTGAGAACTTGTGAGAAAACTCCCCCGAAACAAGACATGAGTCTTGTGACCTCAGTTTCTTAGAACACAGAATTGTTCCTGGAATGTGTTTTCCGCGCTCCTCCCGGGAGGAGCAGGTAGGAGCGAGTTTTACCCCAGCCGCTGTCATTCATGTGCCTCTATGGAGAAGCGTGTTTTTGCCATGTGCGGCTTGTCCTTGCGATTGAGCACACTCATGTGAGTCTTCCTAACCCTCAGAGTGTAAGCTGCATGATGCTCTGAATAAAGCTGCCTATCACATGAGACTTCAGTCGGCCTCACTTTCAGGGCCCACTCTCCCAGGTTCCCCACGCCAACTAGAGCGGTAAACAGGGTTCCTGTAATTCGTTATGTT
>JAMJFZ010002749.1:5410000-5470000 GCA_026225945.1 Cricetomys ansorgei
GAGCTAATGGGTTAAATAAAAACGGCAACAAGAAAGCCAGAGGGGGCTTCGGCTCCTTCCTGCGTGCAGAGCTGTTTATAAGCTCTCGATCGCGCGGTGGCTATTAATTAGTAAGCACCGCAACGACCCTCAATTTTCTGAGGTGTCCGCCATCATTTTCCAGTTAATCTTTCTCAGCCCTTACTGCATTCGCTTTACACAAGGGCGGAGTCGATGAATTGCTTGCCTGAAGTCATGTCTGTGGTAAAGCCAAAATTACACTCTAAATGCTATGGATAATAATAAAAATAAAGTATCTGTGACGTACATCACGGTTTTCGAAGGACTTCCTTCCTCACTATTTTGCCGATGCTTACTAAGCGCCCTCGAAAGGTTTCCTGTTGAGTAGTTGAAGACAGAAGAAGAGAGGTCATTTTACAGCTGTCTTGGTGAAGCAGAACTAAGAAAGGTCTGAAACGCTCTTTGCTGTTGTCCAGAGGTCTGCACTGCACGGACTTCACGCTGCATCTCCTCTTCTGGTAGGTTTCTAGGCTTTTCAGGCTCCACAGAGCAAACATTTAGTCAGATGCACCCTGCGTTTTGTAAAGCTTTCCTTTTGTTTTATCAGACCTTATAGTATGTAGATGCCCAGGATTCAATGTCAATAGAAACCTAGTTTAAGAGTCAGGCATGGCGGCACAAACCTGTGATCACAGCTCTCAGGAAGCTGGAGTAGAAGACTGCTGTGCATTTGCCACCAGCCTGGACCACAACTTAAGGACTGGGCAAGCTGGGGCGATACAGCCGCACTGTGTCTCAAACAAACACACCTCAGTTCAATAAAGTTGAGTTAGCGGCCGGGTGCTGGGGGTGGGGGTGTCTGCAGCGGCAGCGGTGGCGGCGCTCGCCTTTAATCCCAGCGCTTGGGAGGCACAGGCAGGCAGATCTCTGAGTCTGAGGCCAGCCTGGTCTACACAGTGAGTTCCATTTCTGCTCACTTCCTTTCCATCTTAGTTCCCTCCTTTCTCTCCTTCCCTTCCCTCCTTCCCTCCTTTTCTCCCTCTCTCCTTTCCTAACTCCCTTTCTTTATCATTTGATTGAGACTGGGTTTCAGGTGGCTCAGGTTGGTTCAAACTCTTTACCTAGCCAAGGCTAGTCTTGAACTCTTAATCTTTCTGCCTTTGCCTCCAAATTGCTGAGATCATTGTCATGAGCCTCTGTGCCCAGCACTGTTCACGTTTTCTCAACACCTGGGCATGCCTCGCCCTTTGTAGACCCGGCACCCGGACTCCGCATTCGGTCCTTTTAGAACCTTTCATAATCCCGCAACGAAGAACTGCAAGGTTGGACAGGTTTTTTAAAAGACACAAGTCTATACCTCTTATAAAAGAGCGAGGCTTAAACTGTTACCTTCTAAGTCTGACTAAGTAATAGTCAGACCAGAGGCAAGAACCCAGCAGACCTCTGCTAAAGTAGAAAGGGACAGCGTAGCCAAGCACGGTGACCGATGACACATGCAGAGAACGTTCCAAGACGCGTTTATATCCTCAGGGCCTCCTCGGCGTAGGGTTTTGTGGTCATACTACTTGGCTTCGTTGGAAATTCGTGATGCAGATTAGAAAATTGGAGACTCTGGAAAGTCCCTAGGGAAAGAATCTGTTTAACCAAGCATTTCTCAAAATGCACCGTCATTTCCCCCTCCCCATGGGAAGTCTAATTACAGCCTGTGTAATTAGTGTTCCGTGGTGATAATGACACATTGACAAATAAATGTCGTCTCTGGAGCAGTCACAGGGCAGGCCCTCTACTCTCGGTACTTTGATCATTACAGGAGTTTAGGAATCGGTGTTGTCAGAATGGGCTGTTTTAAACCAGGTTTGGTAGCACAAGGCCTGTCATCCAAGCGTTCTGGAGGTGGAGGCAAGAGGATCAGAAGTTCAAGGTCATCTTCTATCAGCTGCATAGGAAGTGTGAGGCCAGCCTAAAAATAAAAGAAGTTAGAAAAGGCTGGTTCAGGGTCCCATTTTTCTATCCAGTTGGAAATGGTATGGAGAAGTTCCCCTGTAACTGGTGGCCTGAACTCCAGAAGCCCATGGGATGGGCCCTTATCTAGAGACCTCTGTCTCTAGGCTCTGAGAGTAGACTTCTGACTCCAAATTCCCAGTTAGAAGTGTATTGCTTTGAGCTCCCAAAGTCAGAGGCTTGTGGTTCTAGGCCTTCAGAACCAGTCTATGGTTCTGAGCTTTTAAAGCCAGAGATTTGTGGCCCTATGTGCTCAAGTTAGAAGCCTGTTGCTCTGCCAGGTGGTGGTGGCCGTGCACACCTTTAATCCCAGCACTCAGGAGGCAGAGGCAGGCAGATCTCTGTGAGTCCGAGGTCAGCCTGGTCTACAGGGTGAGTTCAGGACTGACAGAACTACGACAGAGACCCTGTCTCAAAATAAAATTAAAAAAAAGCCCATTGCTCTAGGCTTTGAGTGTAACAGCCTAGGACCCAGCAGCTAATGCTATTGCTGTGAAGTTTCTCTGGTAACAAGAGTCTCAGCTTTTAACTTCCAATGGTTCTCTTGAACCTTTCCAGCAGTGGGGTGTACAGATCTCCTTGGCCTTTTGTAGGTTTTGCCTTCTGCAGAGGCCTTGGCTCCCTATGCTCTCTTGCTTTCTGGTATCTGAGCTCTTTCCTTCTTCACACCTTTGCTTTTCTGAAGTCCTTCACGGTGTCCGTAATCTCACCCAGCCACTCTCTGGCGCTCTTCAGCTGCCGTCTAACTCTAAGCTGCCCCGTGAGCCAAGAGCTTAAATCCCAGGAGTCCGTTGTCACAGGCTACACTCTATCAAGTTTCTCCATATTGAGTGAAATAGTGTTTTTTTCAGGTTGTGCTTTGCCTTGGGAGTCTCCACTTTACAAGCTTTTTTTTTTTGCTATCCCTCCATGCTGACGATGGAAGATGGTGGTGTGCTTGGGTGGACTGACAAACAGCACCATCTGTCTGGTACCGTGGAGCACAGACTCACTCCTGGAAGTAGATAAACTTATCAGGGTAAATTGAGATTTTAACATGAGCATGTTAAAAGTCACATCAGGGCAATGGGGCCCAAGAATGGGGCATGCCAGACTGAGTAAAAGGAATAACTCCCTCAACTGGACCCCACAAAACAGTAGATACCTAGCCCTGTGACGGCATGGCCCCACTGACACGTCATCTGACACCCAGTGTGTGTGTGTGTGTGTGTGTGTGTGTGTGTCTCGAGAACTGACAGAGAACTCTTGACTTTCTCCAGGGCTTCAGTCTGGCTTAGTTCCCTGCTGTTGATGTGGCCTACTTGACTGCTCTCCGTCCATCCACCTGCTTGCCATTTGGACCAGAATATCTGTTGTGTGTGTTTCTGCTCTGAACCCAGTTCTGCCCCTTAATTTCTGAAACTGACTACATCTTTCTGTAGCCCGACAATAGCTTCTTTCCTGCATCTGACTTGGGTCTGTTAGCTTATCAATGGACTCTACATGCATTTCTCTCAGCCTACTTCTGAAACCTCTGGAATTCTGATGTAGCCACTTTAACTTGTATTCATTCTATATCTTAGATAAAGATAGATAAATAGATAGATAGATGGATAGATAAATGGATAGACAGAATGATAGATGACAGATAGATAGATAGATAGACAGATAGATTTGGAGAGATAGAGACAGATTTACCAGGTGCTGTGTGATATGAGTTAATATTAGTAATTAAGACTGGAATAAAAGAACCTGCATTTTCCTTGGCCAGGTTCCAGTAGATAAGATCATCTTGCAGCTTCAAACTATCACACCTTGTAAATTTTTTTAACCATTTATTTTTTATTATTTTTGATAAAGTACGTTCACGTGTGTCTATGTGTGGGCATCAGCTCCCTCAGAGGCCAGAGCCATCAAATCCTCCTGCAGCTGGAGTTATAGGTAGTTAGTTGTAACTGCCCAATATGGGTGCTGAAAACTGAACTGGGGTCCCCTACAAGAGCAGTGCATGTTTGTAACTGCTAAACCATCTCTCCAGCCTATGAATTAATTTTTATTCAACAAATTCTGACACTGTGAAAAAACACAAATGTGTTCATTTTCGTCTCTGGCATAGTCTGCTTGTAATAAGTCACTGAGGGCCATGGTTTTGGGAGTCACTTCTAACTGCTTCTGTCAGGTACCAAGGGTGGGAAGCCCATGGTTTTCTTAGTGTTACCAGCTCAGCTCACCCCTACTTATGACAAAGACCACAAGGAAGCAATAGAAGACCGTTCAGAAGAGAATTTTAATGGGGCCAACTATTGTAGCACTTGGGGACAGTTTACAGGAGACAGAAAAAAGGCGTGGTGTAGCAGTAAGCTACAATCTTTTACCCTCCATTTAGGGAAAGAGAAAGGAAAGATAGAAAGAAATCTTCACTGCTTTTTCAAGCAGCCTTGAAATAGAAATAGAAAGAGAGAAAGGTAGAAATCTTCACAGCCTCTTTTTAGGCTGTCCTAAGCTGGAAGAGGACGAGCTGACAGTGAGTCAGACTAGCGTCTCAGCTCACGGTCTGTAAACTCAATCCCTCCAACCTTTGTTCTTTTAAGAATTAACACACTAACCACGACAACTCAACCAACGAACCACCAACCAACACCCACCACAAATCTCGGGGCTTCAGATCTTTTATGCCCTAAGCCAAAAGTTCCCATAAACCCATGAGGCACACAATCCCAAAAACAAGCTACACGTGCCAGAACGACTGCACCTAACCAAATTATAGCCACCTGCACCAAGCATTCCAAATCCAACTCATAAACAACTCCCACACCTGGGGTGGGCACGAAAACTTAATCCAAACGCCATTTTGCATTTTTAAAGAAACCAAAATAACAACTTCTTCCCAATGTCCCACTGCAGCATGGTTTGCTTGTGAACAACGTCTGGTTCCACCCATCACAGCCTTGTTTGTGGGCAGCTACGAGGTCCACCGATCACGAGCTCTTGGCTGAGTCACTAAGATCTCTCTTCCTGAGTCAGACTGGCTGCAGGTTTGGTGGGGTGTGTCCGCTGGCGGGTTCACTGAGACTTGACTCGGATAAGGTGAAGTCTCCTGGAGTTAGGGCAGGATGTCTGGAGGAGTGGTGACTGGAGCAAGGCCTCAAAGCTGAAGCTCTGGCTTCTTCACTGTGATGGTTTCGGCCTGCTCTGTGAAGAGAAATTTGCTTAGAGCGAGTCTTCAAAGAAGCCAGGCTGTTATGATGGCAGTCCAGCTATTTTGTCAAAGAGACGCTGCTGGGTTGACAGCTCTCCACTTGAGGCGAGAGTCAAGGGACAGCCAAGTGGCCTACTGGCTTACTCTGAACAGCTTTATGAATTTAAAACATCAAAGGGTGCTGATAATAAAGACCTCATTGGAAACCAACATTCTCAGTAGTACTTAATAGCGCCCAACTTCTTCCCAGATACCCTTTGGGAGACCTGGGTCTTTGTGATCTGTTTCAATATTACTATTCCTACTCAATAGTTGAGTTTGGGACTCTGGCTGCCTATGGCCAAAGGTGAACTGAAACTTGCTTAAAGAAAATGGGCTGGAGAGATGACTCAATGGTTAAGATCACTGGCTGCTCTAGAGAACCCAGTTTTGATTCTCAACACAATATGGTGGCTTACAGCTATAACTCCAGTTTCTTTTTCTGGCTTCCTTGGGCACCAGGCACACATGTGCTGCACAGTCACACATACAAGCAAAAGCACTCAGACACACGGAAGAAAGGGGGAGGGTGTTTTATTGGTGTTACTGAGAAGTCTAGGAACACTGAAAACAACAGTTCCTTTCCTTGTCTCTGCTTCCGTGTTCACTAGGGCCATTCCCAGACAAATGTCCCAAGAAGAGCGAGGGCACTGCTGCCCAGTTCATATTCCCTTCTCCACCCTCTGCAGCCAGAGAGGAAAGGCTTGCTTCCGCCAACCTCCCTTACAGAAATCTGGAGAGGGCCTGCGATGGCCCAGCAAGTTCGCCCCTGCCATTCACAGCCATGACTGGGAAAGTGATTCTCAGTGATACAAAAGTCTAGTGCCTGTACCAGGTCTCAGGTTACATAGGAAGAGAAAAAGAAAGAGTCTAAATGGCTTCGAACTCCATTTAATTTTCTCTGTAGTTTATCGACCCAAATAAGCAACAGCCTCCACCCTTGGGGAAGGAAAAGCCCTGTAGCAGGGAGGATGGGTGAAGGATGCAAGAACCATGGCATTCAGAAGAGGGGAGATCATGCAAAGATCATATCCTATTCTTTGGGGATTGTGGCCATCTTTAAAAATCTGCTAAGCTCCATGGACTTTTTTTCTCCTTGAATGCACACACACACACACACCATGCCTTAAATTTTTCATGAGTTTTGTTGGTTTGTTTTTGTTTTTTTGCTTGCATTTAAGGGTGTTCATCATTACTTCTCCAAGGCACTTAAGACTTCAGGCTAAAAATTGCTATTCTGAAAATATACCTTGCTAATAGAACCTAGCTATCTGGATCCAAAGATCCAGCCCTGCTGCAGAATGTTTGTACCAGCAGCTACAAGAGCAGTCTCAGGTGTGAAGCTCCCAGTATTAGGAAGAAGGGTCTAGGAAGCCCAAACTGTGTGGTGTGAGGACAGGCTAAAGAAACTGACTTCCTTGGAGCACACTTTGGGATGTGCTAATTCACAAATAGCATGAGAGTTATTCATAGAGGTTGCCAGACATCACTACCTTTTAAAATGTAAGTAATAGAGTCATAATGATCTGGTCTGATCTCCTTTTAAAGAAAAGGAAGTATTGAGAGACTAAAGAGATTTACCCAAGAGCAAGTTACCAGTCTCTGTACCTGAGTTGGACAAGGGCCATGGATGTAACTACCTAAAGCTTTCTTTATTCTACCTCCTCACACAGTAGCACCACAAGCAAACAGCAGGATGGAGGTAAATAATACCACTCACCTGCGATACCCATCTCTTTATTGTAACCTGTCTTAACTGTTTACTTTCCCTACCAGGCTGTAAACTTCAGAATGGAAATTATACCTGCTTCTAAAATCACTGCTACAGCCAGTATGATTGTAATCTTGGCACACAGGAGTCTGAGGCAAAAATAGTAATAGTAAAAAAGAAATAATTAATAATGGTTTTATACCAACTCGGGCCATGTAGTGAGGCTCTGTCTCAAAAGAACATCTCTACCCCATCTTTGTAACTAGCTCTCAGTCAGCACTCAGTAAGCACCTCCTTCCCCAGAGTGACTGGAGAATAACAGAGTTACAGGAGTCCTGCTTCTGCACACAGAAACTGTTCTGCTTTAGATGTTTCTACACCGTCACTTTACCCCTTCTTTGCTCCCTCACCACTTTCTGTGGGCTCCTTGTCTTCCTGACTCGTATCAGGGGAAGCTTCCATCTTCCACACGTGGCAAAGGCCCACTGAGTTGACTCCTGCTTGTGCTGGTATTGGCTGAGCAGAGGCTGGAAGCACTGTTCTTGCCTTCTTTCTCTTATGTTCATCAGGAGAGACCTGGTGTCCTAGCTACTTCTCTGTTGCTGTGAAGCGACACCGTGACACAGCAAGTTATAAAAGAAAGCATTTGTCGAGGATCACAGTTCCAGAGGGTTAGAGTGCATGGTCATTATGGTGGAGAACTACAGGCAGGAAGGGATGGGGATGGTGCTGGAGCAGCTGAGAGCCTATATCCTGATCCACAAGCATGAGGCAGAGAGAGAGAGGGACAGAGAGAGAGGGAGAGAAAGAGAGGGAGAGGGAGAGGGAGAGGGAGAGAGAAAGAGATGCCAGCTGGGAATGGCATAGACTGTTGAAACCTCAAAGCTGGAACCCGATGTCACACCTTCCCCAAGGCCACACCTCCCCCAAGGCCACACCTCCCCCAAGGCCACACCTCCTAATCCTTCCCCAACAGTTCCACCAACTGGACCAAACATTCAAATATATGACTCTACGGGGTCCATTTTCATTCAAACCAACGTACCTAGTGTGATCTCAAAGGAATGCATTAGAGTAGCTTGGCTGATTGAAGACCAACCCCCACACAAGGTAGTGTCACCTTAGCAGACTCCTCCACCTCATGCTGAAGAACACAGGACTTTTTTATTTCTTTGAGGCCGAGAACAGCTTTAATAAAGGGAAAGGTTCTCCCTGGTCCGTGTCAATCAAACTGAAAGTCCTCAGTTGCTTGGCAGCAGGCAGGCATAGATGCCACATCTGTCAGCTTGCAGCTTCTTCAAGCAGGAAGTCTGTGCGGTGTGATGTACTTTTAACATCCTGTAGAAGGACAAGTGCTCAAACCTTTGAAAATTTACACTGAAATTAATTTCTCAAGGTCTACATAAGTGCGGGCCATCAAATCCTCCTTAAAACATAAAGTGAGATGAGGTGTGATGGATTGCACATTTTTGTAAATGTCATCCCTCGTTACGTTGCGGAGCTTAAAGAGAGTGGAGTGTGAAAGGCACGCAGCACCGTGCTCAGCAAGTCTTCGCCCTTGGTCCCTTCCCAGATCTGAGGGCAGAAGCAGCCATGACAGATGAACCTCCTCTGTGTATGGAGCGAGAGTGACTTTGGCAGTAAACAACAGAAAACTCAACAGAAGACGGTACTAAAGTGAGAGCCTTCTTTGTTTTAGTTTAAGAGCCCACTCAACTCATGGCTGATAGATCCTCAGTTTTCTTGGCTTTGTCCCCATGTCTATTGCCTCATAATTTCCAAATAGTTACTGTGATTTCAGTAATTTCCAAGATGGGGAGGTGAGGCAAGATTCATTGAATTGGGGAGGGAGTGGTGTTAGTGGTACTATAGATTAAACCCAGGGCACCATTCATGCTAGGCTAACATTCTGCCATTGAGCTCTGTGTGTGTGCGTGTGTGTATGCATATGCATGCATGTGTGTATGTGTGTATGCATATGTGTATGTGTGTGTGTGTATGTGTGCATGCATATGTATGTACAGGTGCATGTGGAGGAGATGAGCATCAGCTGTCTTATTTAATAACCCTCCACCTTAATGTTTGAGAGAGAATCTCACTGTACCTAGAATTCACAGATTTGTCTACCCTGGCTGACCAGAAAGACCCATGGATCCTCCTGTCTTCTTTGCCTATGAGTTGGATTAAAGGCACACGTATCAGTGTCTTGTTATTTATTTTTATTTTACTTATTTATTTATTCATCTATCTATTCATTTACTTTGAGACAGGGCCTCACTATGTAGCTGGCCTGGAACTCACTGTGCACCCCAGGCTGGTCTCAAAGTCACAGCCTCCTGCCTTTTAAGACATGAGTGCTGGGGTATGAGCTCATGGCCTCAGGCTTGCACGGAAAGCACTTCGCGGACTCAGCCACCTGCCCAGCACGCCCGGGCTTTTTGCTTTTTATTTTGAGACAAGTTCTTCCTTGAACTTGCTCTGTATTCCAGGCAGGCCTTGAACTCGCAATCCTCCTGCCTCAGCCTCTGTAATAGCTAGTATTACAGGCCTTTGCCATCAAGACTGCCTCTGTTAGCAACTCGACCTCACAGATGTGGAGAGATGAGTGTTTGTTTTTCCACTCTGGTTACTGGAGGTAGATGTGGGAGATGGCAGTGAGGGGTGGTTCTTGGGTCAGCTGCTTGGTAATCAATCTCACCACAGCAAAACTTTCAACGTGAACTTGATTCGTTCTGCAGAGCTGGGAAAGGGAGTTAGCAGGATATGACTTTACTTTCTCCCCTTAATCTAACTAAAGGCTTTGTTCACTATCGTTGGTTTCTAGCTGAGAGACCTATGGGTCTAGTAAACTGGAGACTCAGTGGGTATTGGAGGTGGCTCATACCATCTTAGTGGAATGAAATAAATGAATAATTTTATAAATAAACCAGCTTATAAACTCAGCCAGTATTAAAAATTACAATTAAGTAAAGTATACACATTCCAAAAGACAAATGTTAGAAGTTCATCACCCCCTGTAGTATCTCCTCGTTGCTCCTTCTCCGGTGTTTGTGTCTACTGTACCTGTCTGGTGTTGTCAAATGTGCTACCATGCCTGCCTTCCCGTCTCTGTGCTGACAGCTTTACCTTGGCCATGGAAGCATTTATCCCAAAGAGATCAATAAATGCTCCAATCTGTCCTCTCACTTACTTGAGAGAGTCCATTGGTAAACGTTCACCAGCATACCACTATGTCCAGAAGAAAATAACTTGGAGAGATGTGGACGCCCGCCTCGCCTGCAAGGAAGACGCCGCACACAGGATTCTTCTGGTTCACGCTTTATTGAGGACTGTAGCTTGATTGAGTGTTGAGAGCGAAAGACCCTGAATGTGTGAGGCACCCTGCTTATATAGGCAACGTGACCATCAACGATTGGATGCATGTCCAGAACCTCATTAGCATAGGGGGAGGCGGCAAGGATTACTCAACTTGCGCCTGCGCTGTTACTTGTTTACTAAGAACCCGGAAACAGGAAACCGGCGCCATCTTATAATGGCGTTTCAACTCGGCTCCCAACAGAGAGAGGCTGAGAATGCAAGAAAATTCAGAGCAAGCATGTAGGCATTACAAAATAACCTCCAGACCCCTTCCAGAGAAACCACAACAAAGCGGTTTCTGTGTTCACACGGGCACATCGAATGAGACGTTCTACACGTTGTTTTCCTTTTTCAGGGATGCAAAGGGAAGTGCAATTTCTTCAGCCCCTGCACTAATGAATCATCCCACACAGCCCTATGCCGCTCTAATCGCCACTGTTGTCGTTAATGAACGTTGGCTGACTGCCGGTGACTCAGCTTCTGGGTTTAGCTAAGTGATGTAAAATGCAGTCTGTATGCTCGGGAAACATTCGGTTACACTGGGGCATTCACAGAAAAAGTGGGAGTAGTTTACTCTACATACTTCATTTTGTCTCTCCACAGTACTGGTCTTGATTTATATTTAAATGAATATATGTATATATAGCTTAGGTATCTATATGTGTACACACATAATTGTATACATTCTCGTTTAATGTTGTATCTTTTGAGACTGAATCCCATTAATGGCAGCATCTGCCTCTCCTTTGCTCCCAGCTGTGTCCTTGTATTCGCAGGGTCTGACTGGCAAGAGGCTCACAGTTGACGTCAGTTGAGTGTGTAAATGAAATGAGTAGAACGGACAAGAAGAGGGGTAGGAAATAGGAGGAGGAAGCACCATGGAGTGATTAGATATGCTTTTGGGAGGTTCTGGGACTTGAGCGGGATCTTGAAGGAAGGGCAGGCTGGAAAAGTGGTCCCCCCTTTTGCTGGATTTGGAGCAAACCCAGTGCAGCTGCCGGATTGAGGCCACCAGGGTGGCAGCCATTTAAACTGCGCTGTCACCCAGACTCTAAGGAGACGGATGCAACTTGAGGAAGTCTTCTGGTTTGAACATGAATAGCCCCAACAAGCTCATATGGCTGAACACTCGGTCCTCAGCTGATGGCATCGTTTTGGGAGGTTGTGGAGCCTTTCGAAGGCGGAGCCTAGCTGGAGGAAGGGCATTGCCAGGGACAAGCCTTGAGGTTTAACAACCTTCTAAATCCTGGCCCCACTTTCTGCTCTGTCTTTGCTTCCGTCCTCCGATACGTAAGGCGGTGAGTAGTCACAGTGAGACTCCCCCACCTCGGTGGACCTGACTCTCAAACTGTCAGCCAGAATCCACCCTTCCTCCATCTCGCTGCTTCTTCTCAGGTAGCTGGTTACAGCAACATGAAGTTACAGTGCAGGAAGCAAATACAGATCAAAGCCAAGATGGGAACTCAAGATCAAATGCAAAGAACAATAGCTGCTCTGAGATCTAAGGGGCGATTCTGAGGTTGCAGTCTTGAGACTAGGGAAGCAGAAAATTCAGGGTGTGGGAGGCTGGTGAGGCAGAGTCTGAGTTGGGACTCCAGTCTTTCCTCTTTTCCTCTACTCTCCTTCTGTGTTGGTCAGGGTTCTCCAAAGCAACAGAAGTGATAGAACAAACACATAAATAATTAAATAAACAAACATATATAATATACTATTAGCAATAATACAGAATATATTAATAGCAATAATATGGAATATATTTATATATTATATTTATTTAAATATGTCATATATTATATAAGTATATACACATACACACACACACACGATATAAAAGAAGATTTACTGGACTGGCTTACAGGCTGTGGTCCAGAGTAGTCCAACAATGGCTATCTCACAGTGAGAATCCACTAGCTGCTTAGTCCCTGAGTCTGGATGTCTCAGCAGTCCAAGTCTGATTCTGGAGACCTGCAGGATTGTTGGAGAGCTGCTAGTCTTCAGTTTACATTGGAATCTCGAAGAAGGTAGAATACTGGCCACTGCAACAAGATAGATGAGCTTGCCATCAAGACTGAGGGCAAGCTGACAAAGAGCGAAGTTCTCTTCTTCCGTGTCCTATTATTTGAGCTGCCACCAGAAGGTACGGCCCAGATTTAAGGTGGGTCTTCCTGCTTCAAATAATTTGTTTAAGAAAACCCTGCACAGCCAGGGTGTAGCGGCACATGGCTTTAATCCCAGCACTTGGAGGCAGAGGCAGGCAGATCTCTGAGTTTGAGGACAGCCTGGTCTATAGAGTGAGTTCCTGCTTAGGCTTTACTTGATTTCAGATGTAGTCAAGGTGACAAGGAAGATTAGCTATCACACCCTCCCTGGGTGACATTACCCTATTCCATGGCTTGAAATGCCTCTTCTCTTGGGCCTGCACTTAACATCCAATTGCTATAAGAGCTCTAAAAGATGATTCGAACTATGCCTAAAACAGAGCTCCTGGCTTTCTACTCCATCTCCCGCTCCCGCTTCCCCCACTCTGGTCTTTTCTGTCTTACTGAACAAAATCTCTGTTCTCCCTGGCACTGTCTGATCATTCTTGGTATTTCCCTCACCCGCACTGGTCCTCCTTTCCTACAAACCACACCTGACCCAAAAGCACTCTCGCCTGACCCTCCCTCGAGGACACACCCCAAATCTGATGCTGTCTCACTTCTCTGATGACATATCTCTAGCATCTGGACAACTTCAAGTGGCTTCTCAACTAACATGCTTTTTCTGCAATACATTCCTTACAAAGAAACTGGCGTAGCCTTTTAACAATGCGAGTTAAATAGTATTTATTTGTTTATTTTTCTGTGGATGAGTGTTTTTGCTGCACATACACACGTGCACCATGCACGTAGCCTGGTGTCTACAGAGTTCAGAAGGGCCATCAGATACCTTGAGAATGGAATCACAGATGGTTATGAGCTGCCAAGTGGGTGCTGGGAACTCAATTCCAGGCCTCTGATGAGCAGCCAGTGTGTTCTTAATCCTCCAGCCCTAGAGGCAAAATTATTTTTTTTTTAAAATTAGCTCTTTGTAAAAAAGCTACCCATCATAACCACAAGGCAATGGGGTTTATTTCAGATATGAAAAGCTGGTCAATGTTTGAAAATTACACAGCAGGGTTTTTTTTTTTGATAAAATTCAATTTCTGTTTCTAAAAACTCTTGCAAAGATACGTATAGCCTGAACTGAATTAATTTGATAAAGAACCTATAAAATTATCTATAGATAGCATTATACTAAGTGTTGAAAGACTCAAGGCGTTCTCTCTGTGTCTCAGTTACTTTCCTTGTTGCTGTGATAAAATAGCTGACAAAGGTCACTACAGGAAGGAAGGTTTGCTTTGGCTCCCAGTTCAAGAGCACAGTCCGCCATAGCTGGGAAGTCTGATGGCGGGACCTTGAGGCGGCTGATCACCCTGCACCTGCCGTTAGGAAACAGGGGGTGGCGAATGTTCACGCTCAGATCTTTCTTCGGTTTCTTTGTCAGTAACATATCGAAGAAGAAGCACTTTGGAGAATCCACTTAAAAGTCAATTAAAGCTGTCCAGATGTTAGAGATAAGTCAGTACAGAAGTCAGATGCAACCTAAGACCTAAGTACCAGGGGATGGTGTCGCCTCCCTAAGGATGGGCTTATCTAGAAGACCCTCCACCAGCATACCCAGAGACTAACCTAACCTAAATAACCCCCCACCAGTGTGCCAGAAGCATGTCTGGTGGTTGATTCTGGCTTCTGTCAGGTTGATAATTGATGTTGACATTACTATCAGGAGAAACAGGGGTGCCTGTTCGCATTTCACTTATTCAGTACTGTATTGAAGATCTGATCACAAGGCAAGAAATATAATAACAGAAGTATAGTTTGCAGAACCAGGAGTAATGTGTCCAGCTTTGTACACAGCATAACTGACTATCTAGACAATTCCAGAGCATCTGTAAAGGCTGGAACTAAGCAAAATAAAAACTCCTAACAGATTCAAAAAGGTCACAGAGCATAAGATGGACATACAAAACTCTATCCTAACAAGTGTTATGTAGAAACTAAAATAAAAAACACAGTACCACTCCTACTAGCTCCAAAGGAAAGGAAATATACTTGGGTATAATTTTAACACGGTATGCATAAAATCCAGATGCTAAAAATAGCAAAATTCAGCTGAAAGAAATTAAAGAGAATTTAAATACATGAGAGCTATACCGTGTTCATTGATTGAAAGACAGTGTAGTAACCGTATCATTTTTTTTTCTAAATTAATCTATAGGGAGAAGGAAAGATGGCTCCGCGGCTAAGCGCACTTGCTCCTCTCCCACAGGACCTGAACTTGTTTCCCAGAACATACGTTGAGCGGCTCACAGCCTTCTGTAACGCCAATGCTCCAGGGATTTGACATCCTCTTCTGATATCCATGGTTACCTGCACACATGTGGCATACACAAACACAGAGAGAGAGAGAGAGAGAGAGAGGGGAACAAATCTTTAAAATGATCTATAAGTTTAATACAATTTCTATCAAAACTTGGCAAGAGTTTTAATAAATGAGAGTGTAGCCTCGGATATACAAGCTATGGCAGGGCAAAGGACTTTCAGACTAAGGAGAACCTATAGAACGGCGAGAACTGCGGTCCTCTTAGCTCCGCCTCCCAAGTGCCGGATTACAGAAATGTGCCGCCTCTCTCTACCGCATGGAGTTTTCCATGGTAGGCTTTCTATATAGCCAGTGTGGTACTGGCAGACAGATAGACTCATGGGTGGGTGGAACAGAACAGAAGCTCAGGATTGGGCCATGTCAACATGCCCAAATGACTTTTGACAAAGGAACAAAAGCATTTCTGCGAAGGAAGGCTAGTCTTCCGGACACATGTGCAATTGGACATTATTTTGAGGGAAAAAAAAAGCCAACCTTGATCTAATGTTTCGAATGAACTCCAAGTGTGCCTAAGAGTCACACAGAAACATAACACAGCAGAGTTTTCAGAGGCCTCTGACAGAGTGACAACTTGACACCGTAACCCTTCGCCGAAAGAGGGGAAATACGGCCACATCAAAATCGAAAACTTTCGCTCTGTGGAAGATGCTTTAAAAAGAAGAAAAGACGGCTCTCAAAGTGGGAAAAATATTTGCGGACCACATCTCTGACAAAGGGCTTATGTCTAGACTGTACAAAAACCCCTTGAACTCCAACAGTAAAGAAGATCCAGTTAGGAAATGGGAGAAAGACATTGTGTGGTTTGTGTGAGAATGCGCCCAGGGCGCACGTGCTCGAACGCGTGGACTCTTGTTGGTGGAATTGTTTGGGAAGGGTTAGGAGGTGTGGCCTTGGAGCAGGTGTCGCTGAGGGGCTCCATTCTGTTGGCTCTCTCTGGTTCATGCTTGTGGGCCAGACGCAAGCTCTGAGCTATAGCCACGCCCGCCTGCCTGTTGCCATGCTCCCAACCATGATGGTCCCAGACTCTCACTCTCTGGAACCGTGAGCCTTATCATGAAGAGCTTTCTTTCATAAATTTCTATAGTCATGGTGTTTTGTCACAGCAATAGGAAAGCAACTTAGGCAGTAGAGAGTTTCCACTGAAGAGAAACTGCAGGTGGCAAGCAAGCACATGAGAACATGTTAACACCATTATCCATTACTGTAAGGCAAATTAAAGCTATAAATCAATTATCACTGTTTATGTAGCCAACTGACTAAAAGGAAAAATGGTGTTAACACCAAATGAGGATGATGAAACACTAGTTTGCCAGTAACATCTTGATGGTGGTCACTCTAGAAAACAGTTTCACAGTTTGAGTGTGTGCATGCTTGCGTACATGCAGGTGCACGTGTGGGTGCATCTGTGTATAGAGGCTAGAGGCCAACCCTGGTGTTGTTCCTCAGATGCCATTCACCTTGTTTTTTGAAACAAGGGCTCTTCCAATAGCTTGGAGCCCGCCTATTAGGTTATACTGGAAGACCAGAGAGCCACAGGGACACCTGTCTCTGCTTCCTCGATGCTGGGATTACAAGCCTGTGCTACCAAGCACTTTATCTGCTAAGCTATTTCCCCAACTTTAGCAATTTCTTTTAAAACTAAAAATGTACTCTATATCCAGTGTAGTGATCATATTCTTAGATATTTGTTCCAAAGGGGAGGGTGGCTTTTATATTCATGTAAAAACCCGCACAAAAGTATTATTATTATTCATGATAGCCAAGAACTACATACAAACTGGACTTTCTTCACTGGGTGAACAGTAAAAGGAAAAACAAAACAATGGCCATTCGTATCAGGGACTACCATTCATCAGTAAAATGGAGCAGCACATGGGCGGGTCTCGGGGAAAGTCTGCTTAGTAAAGAGGCTGATTTCAGAAGGGTACATGCCATGTGTCCCAGTTATACAACGCCTTTGGAATGCTGTGATTACAGAGATGGGAACCAGATCGCTGGTTTCCTGGGATTGAGATTTGAGGGGAGGAAACAGGAGTGGTTACAGAGCGGTCACACGATGGAGCCTCGTGGTGACGCCGTAGCTGGCATCCTGATTTTGGTGGTGGTTGTGGAAAGCTACACATTATAAAATTGTCAACAACATCTTCTCTTTCTTACATGCTCTCTCTCTCTCTCTCCGTCCCTCTCTCCCTCTCCCTCTCCCTCTCCCTCTTTCTCTCTCTCTCCCCCAGCCCCTCTCTCACGCACATGCGTGCGCGTAGGACCAGGTGAGGTCTGGTAAGCTCTGCGGACCACAGCCCCATCGATCACCGTGTTGCCGTTCCAGCTCTCTAATGACATGAGCTGCTAACATGGAAGCCAGGTGATGGGATTTAAGATCAGTCTGTGCATTTTTTTAAAATTTCCTGTGAATATAAATTAGAAGTTTAAGGGATGTCAGTCAGATTACACCCAGTCTCTTATTTAAAATTACGTCAAGGCTTCCCATTACGCTTAGAAGAAAATCCAAATTCCTCTGCGTGTGACCTCTACCCAGCATCCCCCTTCATTTTATTAGTCAGCCGATGCCACACGCACCTTGCACACACGATTTACACTCACTATGCTCCTTTCCACCTTGGAGATGTTTTCTGGATGGATCCTTCCAGAAAGCTTTTGCTTGTCTTATTTCCATACCCTACAGTCATTCAGGCTCACAGCAATGTCCGCTGCTCAGAGAAACTTCCCTGCAGTCCCGACCTACAGCTTTCCCCTAACTACCCCTGTCAGCCACAGCTCATCCAGTGCCTGCCCTCTTTGAATGTAGTTTTCTTTTTGCTATGTATCTTTTCTCTTTTTTTCCATGAGAATGTAGACTCTGTTAAAATGGACCATACTGCCTTTTTATTTTTTATTATTTTGTTTTTTTAAGACGGTCTCTCTACATAGCTCTGGCTGTTCTGGAACTCAGTACGTAAATCAGGCTGGCCTCGAACTCAGAGATTCGCCTGCCTCTGCTCCCAAATCCTGGGAGTAAAGGTGTGCCCACCACCACCATGCCCATTCCCTGCCCCCCTTCCCTTTTGACCATACTGTCTTATTTGCCTCCAGTGGATTAGACCATGCCTCATGCTGGAATACACAGAACCTCTCCGAACTACATAATAACCCTCAGTCCCCAGTCTCCCTTGTATCCAGAAGAATTCCATACATGTAATAAAAGGGCAAGAACACACGTGAAGCACGTGACGACCGGCAGGGGCCCATTTGTAAGTGTATTTTTGCTAAGGCACACTGGCAAACCAGCCAGCCTTAGCCAGCAAACGGCTCTGGATCCCGCTGAACTCTCCTTCACCAGTGCCTGGATTACAGGTATGCTCTAATTAATCTGTGGGTGAAAGGCGGCAGAGGGAAGGCTGTGGTGGATTTCTGAGTCCTCATCCATGTGGGGCTCCAGAGAATGGTGCAGAAGTATGGCCGCTGATTTAAAGAAACAGATCTCCCTGGAGATTGTGTGAGGGAGGAGGCTGGAGAGCGTCCCTAGAGCCAGACCCTGGCAGCTGTCCAGGAGAACACTGGAGCGGGTGCGAGTGAGCACACACTTTCTCACACCGCCATCTGCTCGTTCACCTGGCGCTATTTTTATTATCTGGGGGAGGTGAGAGTGATTTCGTTTTCTATGACTAAGCTCACTTCACCACCAAACAGGGTACAGTATGAAGCCATCCATCAGCCTTAATGGAGTTTGTGTCTCTACCACAGCTACCTTTTCTCAAAAAGAATAAAATTGCACCTCACACATCTAATTGTCAGCGACACTAAGGTGCCATATTCATCAGAAGCAGCATTTTAAAAATGCTAAGTCATGAGTTATGAGCCACTAACCCAAGCGTTTCCTTCAACAGAAAGTAAAAGTTTCCAGAGAAACCCGAATGTCTGGAGCAGTCTGGCCATGGTTCTGAATAAGACATAAAATAGGGCCACTGTCAGCAGACTCCTGTCAGCAGACTCACAGGAGAGCACAGCACGCCGCTCGGACAGCGTCGGGCCACACCAGAGACTGGGAGAGACTGCGCTCAGCACAGCAAGCCCAAGAAAGAATCCTTTATCCTTGTTTAAATATTTGTTTTATTTTAGTTGTGTGCGTGCTTGTGCGTGCTTGTGCGTGCGTGTGCATGTGCGTGTGCGTGTGTGTCTGTCTGTGTGTGTATGAGTGCCAGGACGTACAGAGGCCAGAGGCTTTGAATCTTCTGGGGCTAGAGTTATACGCAGTTGTGAGGCACCCGCTATGGGTTCTGGAAACTGAGCTTTGGCCTTCTGCTCTCTTAACTGCTGAGCAATCTCTCCAGGACTTCAAAGACGAAGTACTGTTTCCTCCACCAGATTAAAACATTGACCCAATATTGTTTTCTTCCCTTAGTGATTCCCCACCCCTTCCCCTTTTATAACAGTGAACCTTTGAAAAGAGTTAAAGGGCAGAAAATCTGAGTCTTGCTGGACTTATCCTCAGCCTTCTTCTAATGTATTTATTGTTGGCTTGCATCGCCGGTCAGTCTTCTGACTGTCCCGTCCCTTGTTCCCTGAGTTGGGGGAGGGGGCTGTTGGTGCATCGGTCTTGGTCCTGCATCTCAGCTAGGATGGGGACAGAACTGAACAAAGGGGCTTTGTAAGAGGTAAGGATGGGGTGAGGAGTAAAGCTGTGGAAGCTTCCAAGGACAAGGTATAACCATCTAGAGGTCTCGACTGGACTTTCTGCCAGTTAAAAAGATTAAAAAGCACAGCAGGTAGTGGCAGAGGAAATCTCAGCCACAGCAAACAAAATCAGCTGGTGAAGAAAGGCCTTTGTTAGGGACGAGGAGATGCACACATGCAGCAAGGCACACAGAGAACAGGACCCTCTGCGAAGCCGAGGGGGCGCTCTGGAAGCTGAAGCCCATTTTCTCCTTGAGGGATGGGGGTGTTAGCAAGCACATGCTTGCCAGAGAGCCCATAGGAGCTGGAGTCACGAAGGGGTCACCCAGCAGGGACCAAGGTCCCAGAATGGTTTCTGAGAGGATGCTGTTGCCAGAGTAACAGTGGTGTAGCCCAGAGCGGGGAGGGGGTTTGCTCCTCGGCCTATTAGTGCCCTAGTAGTTAGTGCCTTGGGACCCCGAGCAAGGCACAGATGGGAGGAGAGCATTCCCCGAGGTAGAAAGGACAAGAGCCCCAGTGAACTTGATATTCCAGGTGAGAGGAAATTTTCATGCAGGAGGAGAATGTAAAAGTGGATGAGAGACTTTGTGGTCTAAAAAAAAAAAGATGAAATCACTGTCTTAGTTAGGGGTTTTGAAACACCATAACTGAAAGCAACCTGGGGAGGAAAGGGTTTATTTCACCCACAACTCATCATCAAAAGCAGTGAGGGCAGGAACTCAAGCAGGGCAGGAACCTGGAGGCAGGAGCTGATGCAGAGGCTGTGGCGGAGTGCTGCTCACTGGCTCATGTAGCCTCCTTTCTTCTGGAATCCAGAACCACCAGCCCAGGGATGGTACCACCTACAAAGGGTTGGATGGTCTCCGGCAATCACTAATTAAGAAATGTCTTACAGCCAGATTTGAGGGAGACTGTCCTGGTTGGTTTTATGTCATCTTGAGAAAACGAATCTGTAAGAGAGCAGGCTGAGCAAGCCATGAGGAGCAAGCCAGTGTTCCATGGCCTCTGCATCAGCTCCTGCCTCCAGGATCCAGCCCCATTTGAATTCCTGTTCTGGCTCCCATCAACAATGGACTACAACGTGGATGTATAAGCCAAATAAACCCTTTCCTCTCCAACTTGCTTTTTGGTCATGGTGTTTCATCCCAGCAATAGAAACCCAAAGACAGAGACATTTTCTCAATTGAGGTTCCCTCTTTTCAGACAATTCTAGCTTGTGTCAAGTTGACATAAAACCATTCGGCGCAATCATCCAGGCCTGGACTGTTGGAGAGATGAATGTAGAGAGACCGCACGCATTGTTTACTGGCCTCAGGAGGCAACAGACACCCCAGGTCTGAGGCAACTGCCCAGTCTGGCACGATTTCTGGCCAGTGTTCATTCCTCCATTTTGTGAGGAGCTTTGCTCTTTTGTAAGGCTAAGGTTGACTTCCGTGAACGGTCTTCGTTGTTGGAGAAATTACTTTGGCCACGGAGTTGATTTCACTCACTGAGTCTTCTACTCCTAAGAGTGAGACTTTATCACAGAGCACTTTCCGGCTGGATGCTTCAGCCTGGACGTGTCACACACATATTTACTTCTGGGCTTTTCAGAAGTCATCCTGGTAGACACGGCTCCTCTCACCCTCAGGGATGGCTTTGTGAATGGAGAAGTGACTGAGGTCTGATGGGAGGTGAAAAGTACTTATGCATTCTGGGGGACTCATCTGAAAGTCTTCTTCCTAAGTTATTTTTGCTGCTTTTTATGCATTAATTCACTCTATAAATGTTTATTGAGTCTGTACGGCACATCCTAACTTATCCGATGCCACACTGTGGTTAGGCCCTATGCTTGGCCCAACCCTCATAGAGAGGAGTAAAATGTTGCCTGTATCCTTTGAAAGCATTCCAACAGGGCAGATGTGTGCCAAACCCCATTCAATACTGGGATCCTCGACAGACAGAGTCCAAACGCCCTTGCTCAGGGGACAGAGCATTGACATGGACCCCTGGCAGTGAAAGGAGGCTAGATGGTCCCACATCACTTATTACTTGAGCTAAATCATCAAATACCTGTTTAAAAACATTAATATGTCCTGGGAAGTGGGCACTATTAACTTTATACCTATCACTCTAATAGTTACAACTGTATCACAATTTTCAGACTTATCTTATAGAAAATACTCAGTCACTTTCTTCCTACGAGTGCCTTTCAAGCATCTAGGAATGCTCAAAGCCTGTATAGTCCAAAACATTTTCTCCAGACCCACCTCCTTCCTCCCACACCCTGTTTCCCTTTTCTGAGCGCAGCAAAACTTCTCAAAGGAATCCCCACCTCCCAACCATTCCTCGTCCCCCAGCTCACTGCTCCGTCCCGTCCCTGATGCACCCCCATCAACATCAACATTAACACTCCAGGTTACCAGAGCAACCGAGGGGCAGGCAACCACTCTTCAGTCCTGGCTTGCTCTGTGCTTTGGAGACCGTCAACAGCTTCTAAGCATGCGCTGCCCTTGTCCCTGGTGTGGCCTGTGCGTGCTTTTCTTCCTCTTCCTGTGGCTACTCCTTCTGAGCGTTGCTTGCAGAATCACCCTTCTATTATGACCTCTCAATGTGATTCCTAAGCACTTTTTTCCCAAGTCTCTTTCTCTTGTTCTTCAATATTCCACTCACAAGTGAGTTCATGTCCACATGGGGCCTCAGCGGTCAACCTGTACTTTATATTCAAATCTATATCTTGTACCACCGCTCTCTTTTGAGTCTCAGAATCATATTAAAACCCCCATTGGGATGTCTAAAAGGTACCCCAAATTCAACTTATTTAAAGCAAAATCTATGGAGTCCTATCTCAAAACTGGTCATTCTTTGGTAGAAAAAATATGTCTATATAAAAGTGCAATTTCATTTTTTTAGAACTTATTTATCTTTGTGTGTTATGAGTGTTTTATCTGTACAGCACTTGCATGCCTAGTGCCCATGGGGTCAGAAGAGGACTCTGGAGTCCCTGGAACTAGAGTTATATAGGTCATCACATGGGTTCTGGGTACCAAACATAGGTCCCTTCTTTCCAACCCCTGAAACGTCATTTTTTTTCTTTTTATTATTATTATTATTATTTTTTAAGACAGGGTTTCTCTGTTGTAACTGCCTGTTCTGGAAACTCACTCTCTAGACCAGGCTGGCCTTGAACTCACAGAGATCCACCTGCCTCTGCCTTCTGAGTGCTGGGATTAAAGGTGTGCACCACCACTGATGGCTGAAACTTCATTCTTAATACCTTCTCTTCAGTCTCCCTAAACTTAATTGTACATTCTATATAAGCATCTCTCTAGTGTGCCCATAATTCTCTGAATCTACCCCTCTCTTCTAAAGTTAGGCCATCAGCACCTTCACTTGACTCTGGAATGGCCTGCAAACTGATTTGTATGTGTCTACTCTTGCTGGTAAATTCTCCATGGGACCACAAGATGGCTTCAGAATCAGTATAACCAGGGCTAGAAAGATGGTCCAGTGGTTAAGAGCATTTACTGCTGTACCAGAGGACCCAAGTTTGGTTCCCAGCACCCATATCAAGCAGCTCACAAATGCCTCTAACTCTAGCTCCAAGGGATCTTATGTCCCTTCCTGTCTCCATGGACACCTGCAAATATGTGTGTGTGAGCACACACTGACACATGTAAATAAAACATAAAAAAGAGGACCCCCACCTTCATATCCTGAGCACTGGCCCTGGGTCATGACCCTCACCCTACCACGTCTCCCCTCCCACCACCTGGGAACTGCTGGCTCTGAGCACCCTGCCAGGTAGCCTCCTCTGTCTGAGGACTGTGCATTCTGTGGATACTCCCAGGTACCCACAGCCCCAGCCCCACCCCTACTACCCAAGGACCCCCAGGCAGCACCACTCACAGCCCCTGCCACAACTCCACCCCTGCTTCCTGAGGGTCACAAGTCGATGACCACCTGCGAGCCTTCCACAGTCTTCCGAGGTTCTACAGAAGACTCTTCTAACCCTACAGAAAGTTTGCTTCGGTACTTATAAGCTTCACTCAGCCCCAGCTGAGCTGGGAGCACTTCTGATACCCCATTTGAACATTAACAGTGAGTAGCTTCAAGACTGAACCCCAAGTACCATTCATCTGGCTTATAACTGACACACTGGGGTGACAGCAAGCAGAGATCCACATGCCTGTGCAGCAAAAGGTGGGATGGTGATGTCAAATAGAAATTATAAATGTTTAAAGAACTCAAAGATAAAATGGATAAAATGAATAATAAAGATTGTGGAAAAGAATCAAGTAGAATGAGGTAAAGAAATCATTCAAGATATAAAACCAGAATTTAATAAAGAGATAGAACTTCTGAAGAAAACATTGAAATGAAACTTGAAATGCAAATGAAAAGAGGTTGAATAAAAGGCTCCGTGGAAATCCAGCCGTAACAATAGAGCTGGCCACGTGGAGGAGAGACTGGCTCACTCAGTGAAAGGAAAGGTTAAAATTAAAAACTCATGAGTGCAACAAGCAGAAATTCTGGGAGACCATAAAAAGACTAAACACATGAATCATATGTATAGAAGGAGAAGAAATTCAGGTCAAAGGCACAGAAAATCATAGAAGAAAAATCCCCAAATCTAAGGAAAAAGATACCCTGTCAGAGCGTGGGAGGTATAGAACACCAAAGAGACAGGACCAGAAAAGAGACTCCCCACATCATATTAGTCAACACAGTAAACGTACAGAACAAAGAACATACATTGAAAGCTGCAGGAAAGAGAGAACAAGTCCCATATATGCAGGCAGGCCCAGAAGAATAGCATTTGGTTTACCAACGAGGACTATGAAAGCCAGAAAAGGTTGGAACAATGTTCTACAGGTTATGGAAGAACACAGACGTCCGCCCAGATTACTATACCAAGCAAAACTGCCAGCCGTGATCAAAGAGGAAAGAAAAACTTGCCATGATAAAAACAGATTTATGGAATTTACTACAAGCCAGCTCTACAGAAGATACTGGGAGGAATACTTCGCTCTGAAGAGAAGGTCAGTGTGCTGGTTAGTTTTATGTCAACTTGATAAAAACTAGAGTCATCTGAGAGGAAGCAACCTCAATTGAAAATGCCTGTAGAGCATTTTCTCAATTAGCGATTGATGTGGGAGCACCGAGCCAGCCCACTGTGGGAGGTGCCCTGGTCCAGGGTTCAGGGAGGAAGCAGACTGAGCAAGGCATGGGAAACAAGTCACTAAGCAGCACTCCTCCATGGCCTCTGCGTCAGCCACTGCTTCCTGTCCTGTTTGAATGCCTGGGCTGCCTTACAGGATGGACTGTAATATGGAAGTGTTAACAAAATAAAAACGTTTCCCCCAAGTTGCTTTTAGTGCTGGATTTATCACAGCGATAAAAACTCTAAGGAAGGTAAGCACACCCCCAAAAGTACAAGGAACAAATAAACAATTCCTAATGCTGAATTAAAAAAAAAAAAAAAAAAGAGGTCTGTCTGCAAGAACACTACAAAAGCAACAAAATGTCAGGAATTAATACACACCATTTAATAATACCTCTTAATTTTAATGGTCTCAACTCTCCAATACAGACTAACGGATTGACTAGTACAGTGATGCACTTGAAGGCCGTGGAAAAACAAGAGCAAACAACACCCCAAAACAGTAGGTAGGGAAGGATAATTAAAATCAGGGCTGAAATTATTGAATTAGAAATTTTAAAAAACCCCACAAAGAATCAATGAAATGAAAAGCTGTTTCTTTGAAATACCAACAACATTGATAAACTTTTAGCCAAAGTAACCCACAGGAATAGAGAGAAGACCCAAATTAGTGAAATTAGAGATGAAAAGGAAGACATTACAAGAGACACTGAGGAAATTCAGAGAATCCTAAAGGTGTCTTCAAAGTAATTCTAGTAAACCTGAAAATCTAAAAGAAATTTATGAGTCTTTAGATGTATAGGAACTACCAAAGTTAAATCAAGATGAAATAAATAATTTAAGCAGATCCATAACACTTCTCAAAATAGAAGTAGTAATTTAAAAATTTCCAACTCAATGAGCACTCAGGGCCAGATGGATAGAGTGTACAATTCTACCAGACTTTCAAAGAAGAACTAACATTAGTATTCCTCAAATTATTCCGTGAAATAAAGTAAAAGGAACACTTAAAAATTCATTTTATGAAGGTAGTATTACCCTATACCAAAACCAGATAAATACTCAACCAAAAAAAAGAAAAGAAAAGAAAAGAAAAGAAAAGAAAATAAAATTATAGGCCAATTTCTCTGATGAGCATAGATGTAAAAATTCTCAATAAAATACCTACAAATGAAATCCAAGAACATATAGAAGAGCTTATCCAACACAATTGCAGTGGCTTCATTCCAGAGACTCAAGGATGGTTCAAAACATATGAACCAGTAGGTGTAATGCACCATATAAATAAACTCAAGGACAAAAACCACATGGATCTTTTCATTAGATGCAGAAAAGGCCTTTGACAAAATCCAACATCCCTTCTTGATAAAAGTTTTAGAGAAGCTAGGAATAAAGTAGACATATCTCAATATAAGAAAGGCTACATACAACAAGTCCACAACCAGCAGCGTGCTAAAAGGACAGAACTGAAACCACTTTCACTAAACCCAGAAACAACAAAAGTATGTCTATTCTCTTTATTCCCAATGAACATAGTACTCGAACTCTTAGCCAGAGCAGTGAGACAAGCACAAGGTGATAACACTGACACAAATAGGAAAGAAAGAAGTCAAAGTATCTTTATTTGCAGATGATGTGATTTTATATACAAAAGACCCTAAAAACTTCACCCAAAATCTCCTGTAACTGATAAGCACATTCAGTAAAGTAGCAAAATACAAAACTAACACATAAAAATTCGTAGCTTTCTTATATACTAATAACAAATATACTGAGAGAGAAATCAGGACAACAAACCCATTCACAATAGCCTCAAAAATAGTATTTTGGAATAAATTTAACCAAGGAAATGAAAGACTTATATATTGAAAACTTTAAGAAAGAATTTGAAGAAGGTACCAGGAGATGGGAAGACCTCTCACGCTCATGAATTGGTAATGCTAATACTGTACGCATGGCTATCCCACTAAAGGCAACCTACAGATTCAGTTCAACCCCCATCAAAATTCCAACACAGTTCTTCGCAGAAATTGAAAGACCGATCTGAAATGTCAGCTGGAAACACAAATGATCCGGTTCAGCCAAAACAAACCTGAACAATACCACCACTTGCTGAAGGCGTCACCAGCCCTGGTTTGAAGTTGTACTGCAGAGCTACAGTAACAAAAAGAGGATGTTAGTAGCATAAAAACAGGCACTTCGATCAATGGGATGGAATTGAGGATCCACATTAAAGTCCATGCCCCTAAAGTGGCCTGACTTTTGACAAAGAGGTCTGTCTTAGTCACTGTTCTATTGCTGTGAAGAGACACCACGGCCAAGGCAATTTAGAAAAGCATTTAAGTGGAGGCTTACTCACAGTTTTAGAGGGAGTCCATGATCATCAATCATGATGGAAAGCAGGCAGCAGGCAGGCAGACATAGTACTAGGGCAGTAGCTGAGAGCCCACATCTTATCCAAAAGATAGAGGCAGAAAGAGCAATACTGGGCCTGGCATGGGTTTCTGAAACCTCAAAGCCCTTCCCACCCCCCACCACCCCCAGTGACACACTCCTCAGACTAGGCCACACCTCCTAATCTCTCCTAAACAGTCCATCAACCGGGAACCAAATGTTCAAACACATGGACCTGTGGGAATCGTTCCCCTTCAGACCACGACATTTTACCTCCTGCACTCCAGAAACCTGTATAGCCATATCACAGTGCAAAATGCATTCAGTCAGACTTCGAAAGTCCCTCTAGCCCTTCACAGGCTCAGCACTATCTAAAAGCTCAAAGTCTCTTCTGAGACTCAAGACAAACCCTTCGCTGTAAAACCCTGCAAAAGCAAAAGGAAAATTACAAACTCCCACCATACAATGGCACAGACTATGCATTACCATCCCAAAAGGGAGAAAGGGAGGAAGGGGAGCAGAGTGAGGAATTACTGGACCAAAGCAGGACCATAATCCAGCAGTGTAAGCTCCAAATTCTGCATCTCTGTATTTGATGTCAAAGGCCTCTTCAGATCTCTAACTCCTTCCAGCTTAGTTGACTGCAAAACACGCCCCATCCCTCCTTACTCCTTCTCTCGACACATCCTGTCTACAGCAGGGTATCCTATGGCTCTTCCAACATCTTGGAGATGAAATCAAGGCTTCACCCTCCTAGCTTCAGCCATGGCCTCCATACAGAGACTCTCCTGTCGCATGCTCAACAGCTTTCCTTAACTGTGGAAGTTCTACAACTCCTTTATTTCTGGATAAATCCAGAACCACTTGGCCAGAAGGTACCACGTTCTGTTGGTGTCTGCTTGGTCTGGAACCTGGTCCCCTCCTTGAATTAGGTGTGCATAATGTAATTTGACTTGTTCTTGGTTTCTTTGTTGAATGGAAGCTTAGTTATGCTAAGCCTTCCTTAGCTGGCTAAGCGTACCCTGAGGGTACCACTCCCTTTATTCCATTCCTCCTTAAGCCTGTCCTTAAATTTCTCAGCTCTTTGAGCATAAAACTTGGTTCCAACATTAAAGTTCATGATGCTCCTTTTCTCTCAAACTATGCATTTTGTATTCCTTTTTGCTCTGTTAGCTCTTTTCCATTGTAGATCTGCGTAAGAGTGATCACTAATAACCATGCGGCAGAGTGAATACAACTCAACTCTAAATGGGTAAAGAGTCTCAGCATGAGACCCAATACCCTGAGTCTGTTAGAGGAGAAAGTAGGGAATATACTTCAACACACACAGGCACAGGAAAGGAGTTTCTTAACAGGACTCTGGTAGAGCAGGCATTAAGACCAATTATTGAGAAGTGAGACTTCATGAAACTAAAAAGCTTCTGCACTGTAAAGAACACTATCACTCCAGTGAAGAAGCAGCCTACAGACTTGGGAAAAAAATCTTTAATAGCTACACACTTGACAAAGATTATTGTCTAGAATATGCAAATAACAAAGAATAACAAACACCAAGGAGACAAACAATCCAGTTAAAAATTGAGGCGTGGAGCTTAGCAGAGGTTTCAAAAGATAAAATACAAATGGCTGAGAGACATTTTAAAAAGTGTTCAAAATCCTTAGTCATTAGGAAATGTAAACGTAAACTACTTTGAAATTTCATCTCACCCCCAGTCAGAACGTGTAAGATCAAACGGAAATAAACAAGCAAACTAAAGCAAAACAGATGATGACAAATGCTGGACTGGACCTGGGAAAGGAGAGCACTTACTCACTGTTGTCGGGAGTGTGAACTGGTGGAGCTGCCGTGGAAATCAATACGCAGTTTCCGCAAAAAGCTACAAATAGACCTACCACGTGATCCAGGTAGACCACTGCTGAGCGTATACCCGAAGGACTCTATGTCCAATTACAGAGATACCTGCTCATTCTTGCTCATCACTCCTCTATTTGCAATAGCCAGGAAATGGAAACAGCTTAGCTGTCCATCAACTCAAGAATGGATAACGAACAGGTGAAACATTACTAAGATTAAGAAAAATAAAACTATGAAAATTTCAGGTAAATAGATGGATCTGGAAGTAATCTTTCAGAGTGAGGTAACCCAGACCTAGAAAGGGAAATGATACATGTTCTCTCTCATATACGGATGCTAACTTTGAATCTTCAGATGTGTGTGTGTTTAAATGGGAGCACCCACAGAAGTCAGGGGACTAGTTCAGGGCTGTAGAGGTGTGTTCAAGGGAGGGGAGCTCAAAAGCAGGTGGTCTGGGGAGGGAAAGGGGGATGATGGAGAAAGAATTAAGCAGGGAGGAGAAAGGGAAGGCAGTGAAGGCGAGGGAGTGTAAGAAGGGATAACTAGCACTAAAGACCTTTGGAAAGGTCTTATTTCTGAGGGAGAGTTCTGAAATAACTACACGCATAAAAAGAATTTAAAGGGAGTCAACCTATGATATGAGACAATACTATCCCAGACACCATAGACTATAAATAAAAAGCCCACTGTGAGAAATGAGTTATCTCTTTTGGAGTTGTTGGTTGGTGGATCCCATAGATTCTCCAAACAAAACAGGTTATTGCCATTGCTTCTGGTTATCCTCCAGAACTTGATGGTAAAACCCTATTACTGAAGACACTATATACTGGAGTCACAGAACATGGGAGAAATCAAACTGTACTAACTAGGAAGTTTTATCCCTACTGGCTAGCTTTGCTAGTGCTGTAAGGTGTTATGCATGCTATTGAGGAGAAATGTAATCACCAGCCTTACTCAGCTGTGAACCCTGCACACTAAAATAAATGACCTGTCTGGCAAGGTACGCCTACTGAGTGCAATAGTGGCACAAATGTTAGGAGTGAAACCACTCACCTTCGGATCAGATTTAAGTCATGTTTGTTAAGACGGAATTTATGACTGGCAGTGTTAATAACCTGTGGTTAGGTACATTACAGCCCTAGGGGAGAACCTACTAGTAGTATTCTGATAAAGTCAAATTGACGTCTAATGACTTATTACTATACCCATATATTAGTGTATCTCTTTTCCACTTTCTCTTTCCAATGTTCAGAGATCATTGCAGAAAGACTCTAAGAGCCAGAGGCAGTGGATGACTTCAATGAAACAGTGTTTTCTGGACCCAATAGGGCAGCTTCCCATATGAAGTTACAGCAGTAGTGACAGCATGCACTAGACCTGTGCAAATTCAAGCCACACAGTGGAGAAGGGAGGTGATCATGAAGTCTCACTACTAGCTGAGGTGCTATTGGCATCTGATGGTTGTCAGGAGAGGGAGAGTCGGAGAGGCAATGGTCCAGTATATGAAGTTACACCCTAGCAGAGACTGGCAGCATTAAGTGAACTTGGTGGATTAAAAAAACACACACACACATGAAATTGGAAGACAACAGTGATGAAGGTGATACAGGAGGAATTAGAGGGAATGGAATGGGGTGAACTTCTTCAAAACATGCTTGCATGAAATTCCCAAACAATAAAAAATAAAAATCAGTAAATTAAAAAAAAGAATACAGCATAACCATATTACCCTTATATTTAGAAGCATTCCATGGCGTCCTGCTTTCCTGGGGGTCAAGGGAAAAGTTTTTCACAAGACCCAGAGGCTCCAGGAGCTCCGGCCCCATGCTCTGTCCTCCTCACCCCTCACCAGCGTGCTGGCTGCTTTGGCTCTTTCAGCTCTTCCTGCCTTGTGCATCTCCTGTTCAGGATCTGTGTGCTTGGTCCTTCCAGCTGGAAACCCTCTTTCCTTGTGTTCCCTAAATTAACCCTCTCTGGGATCTGAGCTCAACCTATACATCTTCAAGGAGGCTTTCTTGAATTCAGGCTAGATACAACCCTGGTGTTGACATCACAGCTGATACTTTTCCCTTTCCTATTTTCAGTTTTCGATTATTTATGCAATTATTTGATTAAGGCTTTTCCTTTACACTAATATTTGTGATGTCTAGTTTGATGTGTATTTCCCTTTCCTTATGATAGTTGGTGCTAGGTATACTGTGGGAATTCATTAATCCTCTTTTTTTTTTAGGAAAAAGGAAGGGAACGGAAGGAGAAAAGTTGAAGATAATTTGTAACCCGGAGGCCCAAAGGGAGGTGACTGAGGGGAAGAATGACTCAGGAAGACACGGTGGCCTCTGAACATGCGGAAGCGGCCACATGTTCATGCATGTCAGAATGCATGTCAGGGATAGAGTGCCATGTGCACAGGTACCCTCTCTCCTCTGTAAGGCTGGGCCACACAGGGCATAAGCACATTGAATGGGAGTCGGGGACCTGTTGTCTAGGCCCGGTCTGTTGGCGGTTGGCCGCGCGTTCTTTCCTTCTCACCCTTGGTTTCATTTGAAGAATAACCGAATTATCATTATCATCATCTAATTTTTTAAATCCAGCTCGCACCTGACTTCTTGTTTTATGATGTATGTCCGAGCATTACTCAGCCATGGCACAGCAGGGTTCGATTATTAGAGTAGTCCAGACCCTTGGTACAAAGCACAGACACTGCCTCTGGGCAAATCAAGCAAAAAATCAACTGGTTGAAAGGGTATTAGCCAGCTCACAGGGTTTCCAAGAAGCCTGAAGGACCAGACCAAGAGACAGAGAGGAACAAGGAAGACTGCACAGGCAAACCAGGGCCAGACTCCAGCAAGGTCACCATGGACACTTAGCTGTCGGATGTGGGGCATCTCAACTTACCTGTGCCGGGTTAGGCACCAGACACCTCTGCTGGCAACACTGACCTCATTGCCCTCAGGGAGTGGACGCTTTGGCTTTGCTGCTATACTCGGAAAGAATTCTCCACCCCACCCCCACCCCCGCCTCCTTTTTCTGCGTCACCAACTCCATTCTAAAACCTGAGCAGATGCAAGCGACTTCCCAAGCCAGGTCGTCGAGTTGAGTCCCGGATGCCAGGGTGACTAAGAAAACGGCCTTTAGAGGAATGAGACGGGCTGTGATCCCCAGCTACACTGCTATGGCGGAGAGTTTAGCTTCCCAGAGTGGGGATCAGAGGGCGACAACACTGGAAAGCCAATAAACATCACAAGCCTAGTACCAGCCTCCCGAAGGGTCCCCTCAGTGATGGCCACACGCGTCTCTGCCATCCCAAGGAGAAAGGACACAGCGGTCACTCTCACAGTCTTCCGTCAATCTCAGCTGTCTATAAAAGCCGTAGCATAGCTGCTTTGTCGCCGGAAAGCGTGCTCTGCCCTCCAGGCTCTCATTTCTGGGTGTTATAGAGACGTACCATGGAAGCCCTTGTATTCTATGTTTAATGAGCCACTGAAGCCAGCCTGTTTTCCTGGCTCTCCAGCCCTAAAAATAGGACGTTATTGAATAGCCCGATAACCTGGGCAGAGCTTTCCCACTCCAGCAAGGCTGTGTGCCTGATTTGTATGTTTAATGGGCAGATGCTGTGTCTACTGGAGTTTCTATTTTTAAACTTGCTAAATGCCAATTCCCTCTCAAATGTCAATTCCCATTCTCAAAGCATGTGGGCTTGTTTGTTTCCTCAGTAGAAATTATGGTGCAGTGTAAAAGATACATTCATCATTAATGGCTTTTTTTGGGGGGGTGGGGGATAGAAAGAGCACTGAAAAACATTTTTACTCTTACCCTTACTGTCTTCCTTTTACTTGGCAAAAAGCTGGGGGAAATGGATGAAAGGCGGTTTCTGAAGGAAAGAATACGGATGCGGGATCTTGTAGTAATTTATGCACCTTCTTTACATGCGGTCTCCACCACCTCTGCTGCTTCTTCCTTTTTTTTTTTTTTTGCATTTAAAATATTCAAGCTGCAGAAGCAAAGCAAGCTTCTGAAATCATTCTGCGTGAAGAGCTGATTCCGGCTTAATTTGTTACTACTCCAAGGTAACACAGAGGTGTGAAGAGAAAGCAATGTGACTGAGCACTAGCTCCCCCACCCCACAGCTGACACCTTTAAATTTAATGCTGAACTCCAAGAGTCCTCTTCGAAAGAAAGGCGTTTCACTCAGAGCAGGTTTGGCGTGAGCTTCCCAGCTGTGAATCTTGTATACCCGAAATGCTCTGTGCTTTGGGAGTGTGAGGCATTCGCTCAGAAGAAGGCATGTGCCTTAGTTTCCCTTTTGTTGCTCTAACAGAATGCTGACGGAGCAGCTCCTAGGGATCAGGGTTTATTGCAGCTCACAGCTAGGGGTAAATGACCTACCATGGCAGGGAGGTCCGCAGCAGGAGCTGGAAGCAGATGGCCACATTGCAGTGACTGTCAAGAAGCAGAGAGCATTCCAGGCTTGATGGCGCACACCTTTAGTTCAAGCACTCGGGAGGCAGAGGCAGGTGGGATTTCTATGAGTTCAAGGCCAGCCTGCCTTACATAGTGAGTTCCAGGACAGCCAGGGCTATGAGGAGAGCCTCTGTCTCAAAAACCGAAACAAAAACAACGAAAACAAACAGAAGAAGAAGAGAGCCATGAACAAATGCTGCTTCTCAGCTGCCTTTCTCTACTTATACCGTCAGAGATCCCAGCTAGGGAATGGTGACACCCACAGTGGGAGGGTCTTTCTACCTCAATTAAAGAAATCAGGAGAATCTCCCCCAGGCACGGGGGAGAGCTCCATCTCCCTGGCCAATCTAGATTCTGCAAAATTGACAATTATTGCTAACCATCACAGTGACATCTACTCTTTGGCACTAGCTGTAGGGATGGCACGCAGATGGCGCCTATGGAGAGAATGTGAGCTTCGGAGTCAGGTGAGCTGGGTTCCAATCTCCATTCACAAGCCTGGCCATGTTGCTCAAGGGCTCAGAGCATCAGATTCCTCATGAGTGAAATGGAGGAGATTACACTTTTGTGGTTGTGAATATTACAGGAATTAATGTGTGCAGAGTCCCGACACCTCATAACAATTCAGGAACTGTTAACACTCTTCTCTGCACCATCTCCACTCCGGTGGAGCTGCTGTGTGTGCTCTTCCGCTTTCAAGCATTCCTTGTCTTTATGTTTGAGACAGGGTCTTCCTAGCGCCCTTGGCCGGCCCTGAACTCGCCATTCTCATGTTTCAGTCTCTTGACCTGCATTACAGGCATGTGTTAACATGCCCAACTCCTGCATGTGCCTTTACAGATGCCCTTTCTAGCCTGCTCCTCATATGTAATATTACTTCTCCCACCTTGGCTCAAATCCAACTACTCCATTAAGGTGTGACTCAAACAAAAACGGTATTGGAAAGCCCAGCGCCCCTAGTGGTAAAGGCCCTAACCTCTCCTTGGTTTAATGGCAAGTACTCGCTTTCCCATAAACCTCTCTGTTTAATGGCAAGTACTCGCTTTCCCAGAAATCCTTGTTGCCTCATAATATTTAACGAGCCAATCCAGTGCCTGGGTTCTGACCAATCAGAGAGATCCCCTGTTCCCTTTAAAAACCCTTGCAGGACGCTGCTTGGGGTCGGCTGTCCTGTGTGGTGGTGCCAAAGGTCAGTGTACTGGTTTGCTCTGTATCTTCCTTGCTTTTGCATCAGACCTGGTGGTCTCCTTGGTGGTACTTGAGGAGGAGGGGGATTTAAAAAATTGGGCACAACAGTATGTGAATCTGAGGCTAGCCTGGGGCACGTGTGTCAAAAAAAAAAAAATCAGAAAGGTTGAATGCTTTGTCCAAGGTTTCACAACTTTTAAGCAAATGGTAGGCTTGGCTTTGGGGCCTAGACTACCAGCTGCCAGCGTCTGTACTTTTCTTGTCTACACTACATTAGGTTGTATAACCCCTACATCATTGCACTCAAGTTCCACGGTGTGAGGTACTTCTCTGTTGCTGTCATGAAACACCATGACCAAAGTGAGTTGCAGAAGAAAGGGTTGGGCTTACAGCTCCAGAGGGGGAGGAGTCTATCACTATCATGGAAAGGAGGCGTGGCAGGATGCCAACACGGAGGCTGGAGCAGCAAGAGCGTTGAACTGAACTCAGCAGTAAACTCAGGGGAGGCCTTAAGTTCTCAAATCCCACCCCCAGTGACGTACTTCCTCTAGCAAGGCCACACCTCCTAAGCTTCCCTAAACAGCGCCACCAACAGGGGACCGAGTATTAAAACACGCCCAGTCAAGCCGTCGCATCCACTCCCCATCAGGAAGCTCCTTAAGTCCCTCACTTGGAGACAGCCTCTTCTGAAGCTTCCTCTTGCAGTAGGTGGGAACTAGAAGAGACCCACAATTGGACAATGTGCAGGGAGTGAGAGCCTTTGGGACACTCCAAGTTTCTCCAATGGAGACTCACCGGGTATACAGACCACACTTAAGGGCGGACCCCATGTCCAGCAGTGGACAGCCACAAAATAAACTCAGTGGCGTTTTTGGAGACTGTTTTTTTCTCATGATGCATTGTTTGGACATTTTTTACCTTACTGCACTTTTGCTTATATAATATGTTTTCCAATATTGTGTTTTTATGTTTTTGTTCGTGTGTATGTGTGTGTGTCTTTCTCATGGGTTTTCTTTTTTTTTAACCTCTTTTTTTTTTTTTTTTTAAATTTCCCTGTTTGTTTTCTAAAGAGAGAGAGAAAGAAGGTGTGGAGTTGGATGGGTGGGGAGATTGGGAGGATCTGGGAAGTAGACAAAGGAGAGAAAAACCGTGATCAGAATATAGTGTATGGAAAAAATTCACTTTCAATTTAAAAAAAAAAAAAGGAAATAACCTTTTTCTGCCTTTGGATTTCACATGCTTCATTTAAGAAGCTCACTAGTGAGACATGCCTTTCCCTATGACTTCCTGTTCTCCGGTCTTGCTTTTCTGCTAAGCTCAATAAGAATTACTTTCTTTTTCCTCCTTGAATTTGTTTTCTTGGGGTTGGGAGGTCAAATACAGGAGTTGTAGTACACAACTATATTTAGGACTGTTAGGGCAAGCCGGGCGGGTTTCTAAGGAACCATGAGACACGGAACTGCTGCAACATGCATGAGGCATTTATTAATAACCGGCGCGCTCCAGGTCCCGCCTATCCCACACAGGAGATGAGCATGGCGGGCCGATCCCTCTGCCCCCCCCAGCCCTTTTATGGGGTTCAGGAGAAAGGGGTCTGGAGCTGGGGGCTCGTGCAGCTTTGATTGGCTCAGAGCTCTCTGTTAAACTCACTGGTTGGGAGTTTCGCGGTGGGATCCAGGGAGGGCGTGGTCAACCTGTGCCCTTGGACTAGCCGTCCTTGAGACAGGGTGGCTCCTGGTATGCTGGGGAAGGACGAATCCTGCTAAGCTTAATGGTCATTTCCCTGTGGGTGGGGAGGAGACTGAAGAGTACTGTTAATGGCTGTACTTGGGAAGGCATTTCTCAATAGGAGGCATCTCCCCCTATATGTGACTGCATTCCTAGGCTTCATATTTCTTAAATCCTTTCAGGACAAAATGTTATATCCTACAATAAAAAAATAATTTTATCAAAACCACATCTCAATTGCAGTTATGCATGATTTTCAGTTAATAGTACACGCTGAGATTTTAGTGTTAAGTGTTGGCCCCTGTTTTTACCATTAGACACAGGTTCCTTCAGAGCTGTCTTCTGCACCCTACTGTGAATATCTGTACTTGTCTGTCTGCTTTAAGCAGGTTTGCCTAATGCCAGTAGACATTACTTCTCTCTTACTAATGCTTTGTCCGCTGCCTTCCTACACCTTGAAGATGTCTTTGTTTTGTTAACATGTCTTCACAGCCAATTTTACCTTCAGCGCTGCCTGTTTTTGAACTTGCGATTGTTGTGGAAGTTTATTTTTAGTCGTGTTTAAAATAATTGTTTTTGTGCACTGTTTGAAAAAAGGGATGCGTAGGCCTTGGCATTTTGTGTTGCCTGCAGGTGTTGGATTTCTGTGTGTGTGTGTGTGGGGGGGGATGTTTGAGAGCTAATGATCTGCACCTGAGGAGTTCTGAATCAATAAAACACCTGAGCTCAGATGCTCGGGGTTCCACTGTCCAGGATGGTGATGGGGCATGGTGCCAGGACGGTGGTTCCTTCTGCTGAGGTCTGGCAGAGTTTGCATGTATGAGAATCCCCCCCCCGCCCCCCGCCCTGTGTCTCCTTGCTGAGCTGACATAGCAGCTAACACCTACACGTGATTGTTTGCTTTCTGCCAGTTTTACAGCAGCAGTTAAGGGTTGGTCATGATTCGATGATGAAGTATCATCAGAACTTGGTCCCTGAAGTGACGCCATATTTCCTGGGGCTGCTGTCAGAGCAGGTGAAGGCTACTTTCTTCCTGATACTTATCTTCCTTGGCATCATTTACTCTGGGTGCTCGAGGTACTTGTTGAATAAATGCCTTTAAACTGTGAATCTGATTTTGACTTTTCTCTCTAGAAAAGGTTCCATTTCTTTTACAACAAGAACTAAAATTCTCAACATAGCCAGCAGGTCCTAACAGTGAGTCACCTGACCTTCCTGGCTCACTGGTCCTGTGGCCTCTAGTTCTCTACAGTCTGGCAGCACTGGCTTCTGTCTACGCCTCAGAACTTTTCATTTGCTTTCCCTCTCCCTGGAAGGCAGGGCTCCCTTTGTCTGCTCTAACCTTAGCTCCTGTCCGTACTATTTTGTGGCCAACCCCTGTTACCTTGCCTTTGGGTCCCATGGCTTGTCTGAGAATATATATATTAAATTCTGGTCAGATTTACCCAGCACTATAAGATGGAAAAACCTAGGGGTGCCCTTGGTCTCCTGGTAGAAAAGCCAGGCCTGCTGACCCTTGTGACAACAGAGCTCTCTTGTTTAATCCAGCTGGCCCTGTAAGAGACAAGGCAAGCTCTGACTCCAGGCCAGAGATTGATCCTGGCAGTAGCATTTTCTGAAGGGACATGTACCCTTCATCTCCCCTTGGCTTGTGCACACTGGCTGCCAGCAGGCCTGGCTCACAGCCACCTTAGCAGAGAGGAATTTGTATAGCCTGATTATTTTAATTTTAACGTCTTCCTGAATTCCTAATTCCAGGGAGAAACAAAACCCAAATAGCTTTTATGATATGTTAGCTTAGAGACGGGATGCTTGTGCAGGCAAGAGGAGATCAAGGTAAGCGCACCCCATTTGAAATAGGTTAGTTCTTCACCTAATAATAATACCTGTTTTATGGGAACAGGTAACATTGATGACACATTTGCTAGGTCCTGAGAACTGCACCAGGGATTTTTATGTATATAGTAACTCTTTATTTTTCTTAATTACCACCTATGTGTTAGGGTCCTGATATTACCCCCACTTTATAGATTAGGAAGTTGAGTCTGGAGCATTAAATGACTTGCCTAAGTTCAGAACATAGTAGAGCTGAGCTAATAGCTGAAGGCAGGAGAGCCCTTCAGAGTTTTTGCTTTAGAGATAAGAATATCCAGCTATGTTATAGTTTTCAGTGCAGGAACATAGTAAATACAGATCACCAAAACAGCAGATTCTAGATCCCATGCCCAACCTGCAATACTTCCTGGGTGTTCACATCTTTCCTGACCCTGTTTTCTCATCTTTAAAATGACATCTTTAAAACTCATAATTCATATTATGAAGACTAAGTCAGAAAGCACAGTGAAGCTCCTGTCCCATGCCTGGCATGTTGATAGTGACTAATGCATGGCAATAATGAATTTAGTACTGGTATGAAGAGAGACCTAAAATACTATAGTTAGCCTCCCCTCCTCATTCTGTTATTAGCTGACAGCTCCACCATTAACATTTGCACCAAGGTATGCTGTCTCTGGGAAGCCTAATTAAAAAGAAAATACCTTAGAGGAAAATCGCAGTGATCTTTAAACTATGATCATTCTGTGCTATTATCTTAATTAATAACCAAGGTATGTATTGTGTATGCCTTCTGGAAGGTAAGATGGTCACTTGTTAAACTGCCTTTAAATGGTATACTACTAATAGCTACTTCCATTTCATCTACCTTGGCTCAAGAACTCTTAATTTGTTATCATTATAACCACCCTGTGGGGATGCAATTATTGTCTTTGACTTATGAGGCTTAGAAATATATTAGGTGAGATTCTGCAGTCACCCCAGAGTAAGTGGTGGAGAGAGGATATTATTTCAAGGCCTGTCGCAGGATTTGTGCTTTGCCCAGTGTCCTAGTTTGCTTCTGTTGCTGGTACAAAATACTGACCAAAAGAAGCTTGGGGAGGAAGGAAATGGTTTATTTCATCTTACAGCTTACAGTTCCTTTTTAGGGGGGGAAGTCAGGACAGGAACTCAAGGCATGAACCTAGAGGCAGGAACTGAAGCAGAGACTGTGGAGGGATAGTTACAGGTTTGTTTTTCACGGTTCACTCAGCTTTTCTTTTTCTTATATAACTCAGGATCACTTGCCCAGGGGTGGCACTGCCCCCAGTGGCCTGAGCCCTCCTACATCAGTCAAGAAAATGCCCCACAGACATGCCTACGGGCTGATCCAATGGAGGTATTTTCTTAATTGAGGTTCCCTCTTCTTAGATGACTCCAGTCAATGTCAAGTTGACAAAAAAACTAACCAGCACACCTCGTGAGTTTTTCCGTTCTTGGGCCCGGACATATCACCTTTGTGAACGCATTCTCAGTAGATAACACAAAAGCAAAAGAAGTCATTTGCTAAAAACAAAACAGAAAGCTACAATAGGAGTGATTTATTAGGTTCTCCATCTCACCCTTTGATCTGAAGTTAGATGATCGAGAGGCAAGCCCGCACATAAACATAATACGGCAGACACCAACCACAGACTGTATGATGAAGCAACAGAGAACACCTGAAACCATCTTCAGCAAGAAGAGTAAAATTCAAGGTAGGACCACAGAGTGCGTAAGCAGTCCTCAAAGTTAGACGACAATGAGAATAAGAAGTGTGTTTACGGGCTGGATACGTTGCTCAGTTGGTTGAGGGCTTGTGTAGCATGGCCAAGGCCCTGAGTTTGAGTCTTAGGACCACGAGAGCCACATTAACCAGATTAGTGGGTAACATCTATACACTTGAGAGGTGGAGGCAGACGGGTCAGGAATTCAAGCCAGCCTGGGCTACATGAGATTCAAAAAAGAGGATTATTTCTAGAGTTCAAATGATTAGTGTATGGAGTTTCTTCGATACTTCACTACTGGACAGATTTGTGGAAGTATTATATTCAGTTATAAAAAGAAAAGCATATTAAATCAAGTTAAAGAGAGGAAAGATCCCTCTCTCTCTCTCTCTCTTTTGGTTTTTCAAGACAGGGTTTCTCTGTTGTAACTCTGGCTGTCCTGAAATTCACTCTGTAGACCAGGCTGGCCTCCAACTCACAGAGATCCTCCTGCCTCTGCCTCCCCAGTGCTGGGATTAAAGGTGTGCGCCACCACTGCCTGGCTGAAAGAATCTATGTTGTAAACTGTCTAGGTTTAAGTAATAAAGCTAGCTTCTTCAAATCATTTTGACGATACAATAATTTCTGTCTAAGGAGGAAGTTGTCTAGTGTTTCTTTACCTAGGTGAAGACTTTTAGGAGTACACTGGGGGTGGGGACAGAGGGGGTTCACATTTTCACAAACCAGAATGGACACTGTGTATTTTGACCACGTGTTCCATCACTTTGGCAATAGTTAGGGATGCCACACCTCTGGTGTGGGTCTCAGCATTCTGACTGCACTGGCTCTTTGTCTCCATGACAAAAATAAGACAGAAAGAATTTAAATGGGGAGGAGTTTGTCCTGGCTCACAGCTCAGAGGAACAGTCTGTGGGTCTGTCCTAGAGCTAAGACGGGGTTGAAGTGTGCTTTGAACCCTGGAATTCTGACCCTGAAAGTGGAAGGAGTTCAGCTGATCCCCTTTTTCTTACTCAGATGAAACCCAGCTAAATTCTAAATGCTGCCTTGCTTCACAGCATACCTTTTCAAAGGAATGTGGCCTGGTTGGTGCTTGTCTGACCGCTGTGGCTGAAAGGCCTTGGGCTGGGCCCATTTTCTGATAAGGTGTCTTCCTCTTGCCCCTGTGAGACCACTCCCTATGCAGGAGAGGCTTTTCTAGGACTTTGACCCTTAGAATGATGAGGATCCCCATCCCTGGTTGCCAAGGAACCCTCCCCCCTTTTTCCCTATAAATGTAACCACCCTTGTTTCAATAAACTCCACTGACAACAGTCTCCAGGGAATTCTGTTTCCTGTGCGTCTCAGCTCTCATCCTCTGACGGAAGACCTGCTTGGATACATGAACCTGCCCTGCACTTTCTTCCCCAAAGGCTGAGCCAGTGGCCAATGGCTTAGCTACTTCCCAGAGAGGAGAGCAGACAAAGAAACACTGCAACAGTCCATCACAGTTGGGAGGTCATGGAATGGGTCAGACCCTGAAAGACTGCAGCTTCTAGCACAGGCCCTCAGGTGTGCTCAATAGGGAAGCAGAGAGCTAGATCAGAATCTGAGTGCTGCTGTAACCCTCAAAGGTTGGTTCCTAGTAGCCTATGTCATAGCCTTCCAAGGTAGCAGCTGGGGACCAAGTGCGGGGGACCAGTTGTTCAAATGCATGCTCCTGTAGGGGACGTTTCGCACTCAAACCATAGCCAGGACCTGCTTGCTCCATAATGCTGGGCAAAGGGACTCTTTGGTCACTGTGTCTGTAAAACAGGCATGTGGTAACATTGCCATGGCATTAGCTGTTAGTAAGTCATGAAGCTTCTTTCATCTGAATTATATCAAGTCAGCATTTGTTTTTGTTTTCTCGTGCAAATCAGAAGGGCCTGCTGATCCGTGTGTAACGCTTTGATTGCTAAGATGGATTAACCGCTAGTGAAATTCGTGTTTGTCTTATTACTATTTCCTACCACTCTGAGGACACCAGGATCAGGCAGTTTATAGAAGAGAGGATTTATTGGGGCTTACAGTTCCAGAGGGTAAATCCATGACCATCATACCATGGTGGGGAGCATGGCAGGAGGTAGGCAGGCATGGCACTGTGGCATTATCTGAGAGATCGCATCCTCATCTGAAAGTAGGAAGCAGTGAGACTGAACTGGGGAGAGCATCGGTTTTTGAAACCTCAAAAATCACCCCAAGTGACACACTTCCCCTAACGAAGGCCACGCCTCCCAGTCCTTCCCAAATAGTTCCATCACCTGGGGACTAAGCAATCAAATATATCAGCCTACGGGGTCCATTCTCATTTAAACCACCACATTTATCAATAACATTTTTTATGGGTAGAAGGAGGGTGGGAAGAAGTATTGGGATCCTCTGAGGATTATTTTGTATAAGCAAAATAACAATAAGAAGCTCTAACCTAGGGCCTAAGATGTCCTCAGCCCTGGGCTTTGGACCAGGATTACAGTACTAGTCATGAAATTCCCTCCTATGGAGAAGGTCTCAAATCCAATCAGAAACTGGTTATCTCCTAACAGTCATGGCACCGTGGCACCAGTGGGCAGGCACATCTTATCTGGCAGGTCAGTACTGTAGCACCTGGGATCTAGCACTGGGCAAGTCCATTGATGTTCCTCTCTTCCAGCAGCTTGCAAAGCAACATGAAAACTAGCCATCAGGGAGGAAATTTCCAAGTCAGTTTGAAACTGAGTTCTCTATGTCCTGCCGCCAAAGGGTGTGGTGTCTTCAGGGACAGGGACCAAGCCAGCCAAAATTGTGCAGATGGGGGAGGGGATTTCTAAGCCCCCTTACCGAGAAGCTATTGGCAATTGACAGCTGCTGGGGGAGGGAGAAAATCACTCCTTTTTTAAAATTTTTCTTTGCGGGTGTGGACACGGGCAAGTTTCCTACTGAAGAGTGGACAGCCCCACACCCATGCACTGTGGCCAGCACTAATTGGCCTTAGTGGACTATTTAAAAGACAGAGAGAAAGGAGAAGAAGTGATCATGGGTGGATGTTAGAGAGGCGAAGGGGAAGATGGGAATGGATTTATATGATCATGTTTCACAGGACACACCTATGGAATTCTCAAGAATCATGAGAAACATATTAAAATAAAAATAGAATATAGTGAAAAATATTTCTACATGCCACAGGCGTTATAGGGTTAGGTTTATTGGAAAGAGTGGGATGGAAGGGAACTACGGGGAGCAAATAAGGTTATACAGGCTGAGCACACTTATTTATGTGTTTAGGTACACACACACACACACACACACACACACATACACACACACGCACACATACACACACGCACACATACATACACACATATATACACACACACATACACACACACATACATATACACGTACACACATACACGCACACATACACACACGTACATATACATGCATACATATACACACACGCACACATCACACACACACACACACATACACACACGCACACACACCAACAATATCAGAAATTAAAGAAAAAGAGGCCAGGAATTTTAAAGAGCTAGGTGGGATGAGTACACGGTGAGGGGTCTGGAAGGAGGAGAGGGGAGGGGAGATGATGTAACCCTATGATAATCTTAGAAATATTAAATGAAAAGAACTAGGGGGAAAGTTTACCTAATTTGTCTCAGAATTTTACTCGTTGAAAACTGGAACCTGGTGTTTTGTGAAACTCCTTAATCTCAGCCAAAAGAGGATGACTGGCCTTCTGCTTTTTGACTTGAAAGATTGGAGGGCTGGCAATGCCATTCATTCATCAAGCTGAAGTGCAGGAGGGAGAGAGAAGGCTGGACGATGGGGACCAATCACAGCTGGGTAAGAAGAGTAGGGTCTACTGCTCCGTAGCCAGGAGGTGGTGGTGCTCCTGTGCACAGCGACTTACTGACAATTCTTACTAAAGAATAGGAAGAGAGAAGTTTGAAGGTTCCTAATAGAGAGCGATAGAAATGCTAATTAACCCTCTCCTCGTTCCACGCTGTGTACATACACCGAATCATCATGCTGGACCTGCTGAGTCTTTAGTGACTAAGTATCAAATAAAAAAATTCAGGTCCCACCAAAAACAGCATACACGCTGCTGAGTCGGGTGGGAAGCGGAGTTCAGCGATCACACAGATTTATATAAAATGTGTCTGGATGCTTGTGGTCGCTGGCTTCTCTGAACTCAGCCCTCCCTGCAGTCCATCCTTCCATCCCACTCTTGCCGACAAGCCCGACCCTATAATGTCTGTCTGCGGCATGTAGGGATATTTATTTTATTGTACTTTGTTTTATTCTAATCTATTCTTCTTTATTCTTGAGTCGAGATCACAGCTGAGTGGTCAGAGGAGAGGTCAACTCGGTTGGCAAAGGCTTGATGATCACAAACGGACGATCCCAGCCATTGCTTGACAGAATCAGTCAAGATTCCGGAGCGGCTGCAGGGCTGTGAGAGTGGAGGTCAGAGTACCTCTAGTGGGGCTTAGTTCTTTCCTTGACCTTGTGGGTCCTGGGCATCAGAGTCAGGTCTCCAGGCTTGGCGGCAGCTGCCTTAATCCCCAGTCATCTCACTGGGCCTGTGCTGGGTTTTTGTTCTCATTTGATCGCCAGAGCAAGCCACAGAGATAAGGATTGGCATCTCCATTTACAGCTGAGGAAACAGGCTCAGAGACCAGAGACATAAGGAACGAATACAGAACTGAAAGCACAAAACTTGAGTAGAGGATGCCAGAGGGAAGGCCACAAAAACCAGTCACAGCAGCAAAGCGGCAGGAAACTCCTAAAAGGAGGCTCGCTGTCACCTCAACTGGGACCGCACAGACGGAGGAGCTGGAGTACCCACGTGTCTCCCCTTACCCAGAGAGAAAGGCCAGCCATCTGCTTTCTTTGCCAAGTGCCGAGCGCCCTGATTAGACCAGTCTTGTTCTCTTAGGACAGTGACATCTGCACAAGAAAGTGAGAACAGACACGGGCGAGGGGTTCTGATGAAGCTGGCCCCGAGCAGACGGACATGAAAGAGAGAAACTTTACGGACAGTTGTCAGGTTGAGTGTGGTAGCTTATAGATCCCAGGCCTTGGGAGGCAGAGGCAGGAGGATTGTCTTGAGTTCAAGTCCAGGATAGTTCACATAGGGAATTTTAGACCAGCCAGAACTACAGTGTAAACCTTTGTTTCAAACTGAACCCTTTGTTTGTTTCAAACAAAAAGAGCAAAACAAAAGCAAAAAACAAACAAACAGAAAAACCGAACAAACAAAAGACCCAAAACTTTCTCATGGTGTGAAGGCCCTTCGTAGCATTAGAAAATACAGACAGGGGAGGGAGCGATGGCTCAGAGGTTTGGTTTAGAGTGTGAGCTGCTCTGGCAGAAGACCCGAGTTCAATTCCCAGTACCCACACTGGGAGGTTTCCAGTTGCTGGTAATTCCAGTTTCTGCATGTGGACTTCAGTTTTGTGATAGGGACAGTATTTGTGGCATTGCCAGGATGATGATTATATTATATTGCCACAGTGTGGCCATAAGTCCAGGTGACACCGCACCCAGGCAGATGGGGCCGAGGAACCAAGAACAGAAAGGGTAAGGGACCTCACGTGGGCCGAGAACTTATCGTGTGCCAGGTGCTAGAGCCCACACAAACAGGGGAAGCCACCACCAAGCGGAGGTGACAGACAGCTGCTACAGCCCCCCTGTAATGCAGTGAGGAGATTGCCAGGTGAGGGAGGGTTTATGCTGTCCACCAAGCTGCCCTGGAGGGAACAGTAGCTGAACAAAGTCTTGAGGGAAGAAAAAAGTCAAAGGGAGAAGAGACTCCAGAAGGAGAGACTTGGAAAGGCAAAGATGTCAAGGGAAGAGGGGCTGGAGAGATGGCTTAGTGGTTAAGAGCACTGACTACTTTTCCTGAGGACCCAGGTTCATTTCCCAGCACCCACATGACAGCTTACAAGTGTCTGTAACTCTAGCCCAAGGGGATCAGACACCCTTTTCTGACTTCTGAAGGTACCCCATGCACATGGTACAGATATACTTCATTCTCTCTCTTTCTCTCTCTCTCTTTTCTAAAGAGTCCAGTTGGGAACCACGAAGAACAGGTCAATGTGACCAGAAGTCTGATTCAGCCGACTGAAGCTGATGGGGCTGGCATGCCATGGGTCACCATAGCCTCAGAAGGGATTTGAGGCGAGAGCTAAGCAAAGCAGATGTCTTTCACTTAGTTATTTTATTATTTTATTTTATTTGGTTTTTCAAGACAGGGTTTCTCAGTTGTAACTCTGGCTGTCCTGGAACTCACTCTATAGACCAAGTTGGCCTCGAACTCACAGAGATCCGCCTGCCTCTGCTTCCAAGTGCTGAGATTAAAGGCGTGCGCTACCACTGCCCTGGTAAATAATTATTAAGTATATGTATTTATTTATTTTTGAGGCAGGTTGGCCTCAAATTCATTGGTAGTTGAGAATAAACTTGACCTCCTGATCCCCCTGTCTACACTCCCCAATTGCTAGGGTTACAGGGACGCACAACCACACCTGGCTCAGATGTGTCTTTAAATAACCTGTTCTGGGGGACAGTGTTGCCGGGAGGACTAACTTGAGCTGTCATCTGGGAAAAACTGCAAAGCACAGGTGTCCCAACCTGGCTTGCCTGTTTCCTTGGGTCCTTAACTCTGCACCCCTAAGCTTCAATTTTCCTATCTTGAAAGAGGAGATACTAAAACCTAGAAAGATTTTGGAAGAACAGTTGTTAAGTGGTTAACTAAAAGTAGATGCTTGGAAATGGGAATTATTGCAACAGCTTGGGTAAGAGTAAGGAAGTGGGGTATCGGGGAGGGTGTAGAAGACAGATTAGTGTTTAGAGAAATTACAGGAGAGGCTCTGTAGACGCCTCAGTGGACGAATGGAGACATGAGGGAGTGGGGGCAGGGAGATCCCAAGAATCTGCTGTGTCTTAGTTAGGGTTTCTGTTGCTGTGATAAAGCACAACAAATACAATCAAAAGCAATTTAGGATGGAAAGGGTTTATATCATCTTACAGGTCACACTCTGTCACTGAGGGAACTCAGGGCAGGAACTGAAGCAGAGGCCATGGAGGAGTGCTGCTTACTGGCTTGTTCATCATTGCTTACCCAGCATGCCTTCTGATAGCACCCAGACCACCTGCCCAGGGGTGGTACAACCCACCGTGAGCTGCAGGTCATCTGGTAGGGGCATTTTTCTCAGTTGAGGTTCCCTCTTCCCAGATAGCTCGAGCTGTGTCAAGTTGACACAAACCTAACCAGCGAGGCTTGATTTTGGCGATGTTTGACCACACAGAGCAATGGATGGAGTGTTTGAGAGAGATGGGTTTCCAGAAGAAAAAGGTATGGTGTTATTAGGAAGAGGAGGGGGATGGGAACGGATGAAAGATGGGAGAAAGAAACAGGAGCCCCAGGTCACAGTTTTCCTCACTGGCGTAACAACCGGCACCTCCACCCACCCCGGCCTCCATTGACTGAGAGGGGCTGGAAGAAAGCTTCTTGATGAACTTGCTGGCAAAATCACGTGGGCATGTGATGTAGGCTGTTGAGCTCACAACAGAAATAGGAGAGGGCGTAGGAACGGAAGTTATCAGTTGACAAGAGATGAGACGATATAGGCTCCAGGGCCAGCATCTAACGAGAACGATGGACAGAGGCTTGACTGATCCTTGAAGAATTAAACGCCCGCTAGACAATGAAGAGAGGGTACACTTTTGCTTTTGAATCCGAGAAGTATGGCTTTGAGGAGTAAGAGAGAGAAGAGAGTATAAGTAGAATTTCAAGTCATGGAAGTCAGGGTGACTGGCTGCATCTCAGGTTGCATGAAGCTGTCCCAGGTTTAGCTCTGAAAGCCCCCCTATCTTAGGAACGCTGTTCTTCTTGGACGAAGTGGGTGTTTGGTCATCCGGAGTCAGGAGTACTGGGAGAGTTATGTGCAGCGTACTAGGGAGTGTAGTGTGCTCACGGAACAACGGTCCTCAAAACTGGGAACGAAGGAACACTGGGAGCCGTGACCAGAGCTATTCTGCTGGGTGGCAGAGGCTGAGGCGAGGTCATGAGAGTTGCAGGTTAAGGGCCAGGGAGCAGGGAGCAATGGAGTGTGCTGGCAACTTATTTAAGAGGGCTCACTGAGGACTCACAGAATCCCTTGGAGCGTCAGCTGTTGGGAAATTCAGGGTCAGAGGGCGTGTTGTTGTTTTCCTTCAGAATGAGAGGAACTTGAGTAAAGTTATAGGCATGCTGAAGGTAGGAGAGGCGAGACAGCAAGGCTGAATGCTGGAGGGAAGAGGACCGTGTCAGGGCGTTGGACCCCAAGGAGGAGGAGCTAGTAGGGTAACAAGTAGGTGGATGGAGGGATTGAGGACAGATAATGAGCTTGGGTACAGATCTTTACTGGCTTGTAGCAGGAGAGAAAGCCTAGGGACATTTAGGTTGTCTCCGTTAGCTTAAAAATGTTGGTCAGTGTGTGAGCTGGAGATAGATGGCTCACGATGCATGAGCAGACTGCCAGCCTGTGTCAGCGGAGGCAGAGCTCCACCCTGCCGTTCTCTCCAGCTGTCCTTGGGGAATATGCACAGAAACAAAAAGAGCAAACGAGGCAGGCGAGGCAGGAGAGCAGGGCCAGTGGAGGAGTAAAGCAACCCTGGGCTGAGTAACAAGGAAGGAACAGAAAGGGAGTTGCTAAATCAGAGGTAAGGGGGATTCCAAGGCAAAGAGTAGACAGGTATTTCCCCATGACAGATGGTCACAGGCGCAGGACTTCTGGGCTGCTTGGCCTTGAACAAGCCATTTACTGTTGGAGGAGGCCTTGGTTCTCCGTCCCCCCAGTAAGATTACATAACTGTTACGTTTTTCTTCATCTCCAACGATGTGTGATTGTATAAACCAGTATGTCCCGGACTCCTGAGCCTCTGGGCAAAGCACTTTCTGTGCCTTTCATATTGAGTCAGTGTGAATCATTTTCTGTTCAGAGGGAACGAGACATGAGATTTCAGTTCAGCAAGGCCAGGTGCCAAGCTGGAGTTGCAACTGCCATCAGATCAAACCTCGCATTCTGTTTGTTTTGCCTAAGGGGGTCTCAGTGAATATTAACCAACACTGCATGACCTTGGACAAGTTACTGCAGCCGTTCACCAGCTAAGTTAACTCAGCCACCAGGGGAAAGCATGTCACTAGAGCCCAGTGTGGCCATGTGGAAGCACAAACAGAATGGTGGCAAGCATAAAGGTACACATAGAAGTGTCCGTTCCCAGAGAGGCCATTGCCTTAGGTTGGGTTACCCAGAAGCAGAGCCCAACAAGGGTTCTTGTTCTACAGATCTATCTTGGTGATGCTCTCAGAAGTTGGGGGAGGCAAGCGGAATGAAAGCATGGGGGGAGGGGCCTGAGCAGGAGTACAGCCACTCCCTGCTTCAGTCTGCCTCTGTGGCAGGCTCTGGTGCAGAAGTTGTGCACAGGGTTAATCTCACCAAGTGACAGACGTCCATCAACAACTATTGGCTGAAGTTGGGGGTGGTAGTGGGGCATGTTCTTGTTTGGCTTGGGGTGATTTTGTGCAGAAGAAGGCAAACTTCATCAGCAAACCCTTAGAAACAACACTTTGATGTGGTGGACATGAAGAAGGGGCACCCATGGGACCCACCATAGCTACATTTATGGATATGAATATAGATATTCATATATCTGGATATGAAATGTTCCCCACAGGGTCACCTGTTGAATTTCTCTCTCTCTAGATGCTTGTGTTATTTTAGGGTGCTCTGGGAACTTAAGAAGTGGAACCTACCGGAAGAATTAGGTCACTAGGGGAGGGTTCTCGGAGGTGGATTTTGTCCCTGGTTTCCTTCCTCCTCTCTCTGCTCTCTTTCCTGTGAGCCAGTATTTAGATTTTGATGAAGTCAAACAATTTTGATGAAGATTCCTTGGTTTTTCCAAAACCTTATCCTTGGCAGGTTTTGAGATGAGTGTTACGTAAAAGTATAAAACAACCCAGGGTTCCTCTGTGCTTGGCACCCTTTTGTTTCGGGGTCGCAGTAAATCGGCAGGGATTCTACTAAGAACCCATTACTGCAGCAGTGAACAGTGTGCATTCGGTTGCATGTCCTTTCCCCCGAACTGTGAGCTGAGCGGCAGCAGGGGTCACATCCGTTTCATTTATTAACATAACTGGCCTGCAGCAGTGCCTGCCAGACTCAGGTGTGTACAGAAGGGGTGTCAGCAAAGTGGTCATGACAGTGACCTTGCTTTTTGGGAGAATACCTGAGTTGTTTGTAGTTTTTGATTACCACTAGAACTATGTGTGTATAATATAGTTTTTTTAAATGAACATATATTTTAATTTCTCCATAATAAATGTCCTGGTGTACTACTGCTGATTGGTGTGGTAGTTACATATTTCATTCTGTTGAGAAATCGCCAAACTATTTTTTTCACAGTGGATGAACTATTTTACTTTCTGATCCAACTTTTCTAAGTTCTCCATAGTGCTTACTATTTTTTCTATTTCAGTCATTTTTATTTTATTTTATTTTTTGATATAAGATCTCTTGTATCGCAGGCTGTCTTTAAACTTGGTATGTAGCTGAGGGTAACTTGAACTTCTGATTCTTCTGCCTCTACCTCTCTCAAGTGCTGGAACCACAGGCATGCAGGACCACACCCTGTTTATAAAGCACAAGGATTGAACCCAGGGTCCCACACAGGCTGGGCAAGCCAGTTCTGCTCGAATCATCTTTGTGGATATACAGCCTTATCTCATTGTGGTTTCAATCAGCATCTCCTAACGGCTCCTCAACATTTCCTCATGTGCTTTTCACCATCTCCACACCCTCTTTGCTGAACTTTATCTGGGTGTTTCCCCCATGTTTTCTAATTAGACTGTTTCATATTTTCTGTTGGGTTTTAAATGATGTCTATATGGTACACTTCTTTGCTGACATGTAATTGCAAATATTTTCTTCATTGCCTATAGTTTATCTTAACAGGGCTTTCCTTCCTTTCTTCCTTCCTTTCTTCCTCTCCTCCCCTCCCCTCTCCTCCCCTCCCCTCCCCTCCCCTCCCTTCCCCTCCCTTCCCCTCCCCTCCTCTCCCTTCCCTTCTCTTCTCTCTCTCTCTCTCTCTCTCTCTTTCTTTCTTTCTCTTTTTCTAGACAAAGTTTCTCCGTGTAGCCCTGGCTGTCCTGAACTCCCTCTGTAGACCAGGCTGGCCTCCAACTCAGAGATCCACTGGCCTCTGTCTCCTGAGTGCTGGATCAAAAGTGTACACCACATACCTGGTTTTCAAAAAGCAAATTTTTTTGTTTGCTTTCTTCTTCTTTTAAAAATAGCTATGAAGTCTAATTTATGCAGTTTTTTTCACAAATCATAAAGATTTTTTTTTACAGTTTTTAAAAGTTTTACAGTTCTGCATTAAAGTTCACAGTCTATGTGTTTAGAATGTGAGGGTCAGGTTGAGTCTGTCTTTCCCCTCCGGACACCCTGTTTCAGCACTGCCTGTTGAAAGGCATTTTTTTCCCCTCCTTTGCATAGATTTGTTTTGGGGCATTTTTTTTTGTGGATTTATTTCTGTATTCTGTGTTCTCTTTTGTTGATGTGTGCTTATCCTTTCACAAATGCCAAACACTCTTGATTGCTATAGTTTCAGAATAAATCTTGAAACAGGTAATCGGATTCTACTCCTCTTATTTTCCCTTTTCAAAATTGTTTGAGCTAGTATAGTTCATTTTCTTTCATATAAAAATTTTACTGTCTAGACTGGGGATGTAGCCCCATGACAGAGCTCCTGCCTAGCATGTATGAGACTTGGGTTCAACACACACACACACACACACACACACACACACACACACACACACTCACACACACATACATGGGGGGTAGGGTACAGAGAGAGAAGGAGGGGGGATTTGCCAGGGTAAAAAGAGTAAAAGCTTATTTGGGCTTATTTTGTATGTAGTGCTGGGATTGAACCCAGGGCTTTGTACTTGACCACTGAGCTACATCCCTGGTCCTGATCCTCCACATACATTTTACTATTTATTTATTTATTTATCTATCTATCTATCTATCTATCTATCTATCTATCTATTTATTTACTTTTGAGACAGGGTCTTACTATGTAGCTTTGGCTGTCCAAGAACTCACTCTGTAGACCAGGCTGGCCTTGAACTCACAGAGATCTGCCTGCCTCTGCCTCCTGAGTGCTGGGATGAAAGGTGAGCACCAGTGCTACCAGTGAGTACAAGACTCTTGATACTTACAAAAACTCTTAACTAAGAGTCATAATTAATCTAGTTTGGGAGAATTAGAGTCTTTCAATCCATGAGCATTGTATACCTCTCACTTACGGGTGTCTTTCTCGTTTCCTTCCCTTAGTGTTTGTAGTTTTCAACATAGACGTTTTATTCCTGGCTTTGTTAGATGTAACTGGACATTTTATTTTCTAGTGATTGTTGGAAGTGCATTGTTTTTGACTTGTTGGTTTGTACACCTGCAGTTGGCTGTCGTGTGTACACCTTGCATTTTGCTGCTTTTCTAAGCTCATCTGCTAGCTTCACTTGTTATGTTTTAAATAATTATATTAATTATTAGTTAATTAATATATGTTGTTAATAATATCTTATATTATTATGTATATTATAGGATATATTATATATAATTAATATAATAATTATAGATATAAAAATTATATAATTTTAAAATAATTATCTTTGGGATAATTATAGATTAAAAAAATCTTTTTTGTATATTCTTTGGGATTTTCCTACATAATCATTACATAATTTTTCCTTCGGCTTATATATTTAAAATTCTTTGAGACTCTTTTGAAATAGACTATTTAAAGCATGTATAGTTTGTAAGGGTGAAAATTCCCCCAGCTGTTTTTTTCATTATTGATTTTTAGTTTGATTCCATAAAGCTGGCGATCTCATGGGACTTTCAATTATTTTAAATTTGTGAATTTTTTTTTAAACGTTTCAGGATGTGCTCTCATTTGGCGTACATCCCACGGGCTCTTGAAAGGAATGTAGATTATGATGTTGATTTCCTTATGCTTGAAGCACATACGTATTTAGAGTTATCACGTCTTCCAGTTAGACTATTATATACTGGCCTTCTACCGAGTTTCTTTGCTCTAAGCTACATTATCAGGGTGCTGAGAGATGAGTCAGAGGTTAGGAGTTCATAGTGCTCTTTCAGAGGCCTAAGTTCTGTTCCCAGCACCAGCGTCCGGTGACTCACAGCTCCCTGTACCTCCAGCTCCAGGGATTCCAACACTCTGTCCTGGACTCCGTGGGCACCTGCGCTCATGTGCACACAATTTACAAAAGAATGAAATTATTCTTTAAAGTCATTGTTTATCAGATACTAAAATAGTATTGCCAAATCTATGCACTTGTAGTTAATGATATACCTTCCCTATCTTTTCATCTTTGATCTGCCTCTATTGTACATGGCACAAGTTTCTTTTAGCTAGAGTTGACTTATTTAGTGTGTGTGTGTGTGTGTGTGTGTGTGTGTGTATGTATTCTCATACATGCATGTGCGCTGGTGCGTTTTCCTGGAGATTGAACTCGGGGCTTCATGCATATTCAGCAAGTTCTTTACCACTGAACCACCCTTGCCCTGGGTCCCAACTGATTTTTGTAATATATTTCATTATAATCTCTAGCGTTTAAATTGCATACTTAAAACAATTTACGTTTAATGTAACTAATCATATGGCAAATAGTCCGTTTTATTCTTTGCCTTCTGTATATAATTTATTATTTCTGCTTTCCTTCAACTTTCTTGTGAATTACTGAAACCTTTAGCCTCTATATTAACTTATTTTAATCATCAAATCCAAACCATGGAAAGCTATAAATTCTAAAACTTTTTTTTTTTTTTTCTCCAGACAGGGTTTTTCTGTATAGCCCCGGCTGTCCTGGAATTCATTTTGTAGACCAGGCTGGACTGGAACTTAGAGATTCACCTGCCTTTCCCTTGAGTGCTGAGATTAAAGGTGTTCAATACACACCCAGTCTAAAAATCTAAAACTGTTTTAGAGGCCAACCAGATACCACAAGTGAGAAACTCCACAGGGGCCACTTACATGATCTATTGCGGATTGGCAGTAACAATTCAGGTGCACTAAAAATATAAAATATGTACGATATATAAATAAAGCTTAACAAATTTTGTTACTATTGGTTCCCATTCCCAAAATATCTCCGTATGCATATGCAAGTATTCCAATGTCTGGAAAAAAAAAATCCTAATTTGAAAACCTTCTGGTCCCAAGCATTTTGTGTAAGAGATATTCATCTTGTGTCCCTTTTTGTAGGTTTAATTTTTGCCTTGTCTTTTTTTTTCTCTTTAATTGGACAGGTCCTCTCTACACAGCCTTGGCTGTCCCGGAACTCACTATCTGGATCAGGCTGGCCTTGAACTCTTAGAGATCCACCTGCCTCTGAATGTTGTTATTCCAAGCGTTACAAATACTTATCTATAAACTTTTCCTCTTCGTACATTTGATAATACATCACATAATGTTATACTTTCTTTCTCAGGCACCAAATGTAGTTCAGAAAGTTCACGCAGAGGAAAGTATATTTCATTTACCTACATTTTATTCACTGTGGCCAAACATCCCTTGCTGATGTTTGAATATTTCTTCTTCTACCTTTTTCTTTCTTTTTAAAAATGACTAATATGCATGTCTTTGATCCTAGCACTCAAGAGGCAGAGGCAGGTTGATTTCTGTGAGTTCAGGGCCAGCTTGGTCTACAGGGTGAGTTTCAGGACAGCCAGGACTGTGTAGAAAGTCCATATCTCAAAAAAACAAAAAAATGACTAATGAAGTTTTCTGTGTGTTCATCCTGTTTGGTGTTTGCTTAGCGGTTTTAGCGCTCAGGAGAACAGCCTTGTCTCTTTACTCATGTGAGGACACAGTAAGAAAGTGCTGTTCTGTTGCTTCTGTTGAACCAACAGAATTGCTGCTCTGTTGCATTTCTCAGTGGAGAAGGACAACCCACAGGAAGAAGAGAAGGGCCTTTTCCTGCCAGGAGGGGTATCCTCTGTGAGGCCTCTCCTGGTGCCATCCTGGCGGGAGAAGCAGGGTCCCTGGTCACTGCTGAGTGCGGTGGAGGTCCAGGCTTTCCATGGTTTCCACTGACAGCACAATGTCGGGGTGCTTGCTACCAGACGGCAAGGATGAAAGCCCCAGCCCCTGATTGGCTTTTGTTGATACCTTCCCAATAGAGATTTGAGATAAATCATTCCAGCCCGGTAATGGTGGAATCTAGGATCCCTTCTCCACCATTTCATGGTATTTGGCTTTCTTAGAATTACTCTGTTCGAAAGTTGTCCGTTTTCCTTTCTGCTTACATGTGTGTGCATGGACACAGGACATGCAGAGGCCAGGGGTTGATGCTGAGTGTCTTCCTTGGCTGCTTTCCACCTTAATTTTTCGAGACAAGATTTCTCAATGAACCCGAGGCTGACTGCTTCCGCTAGACTGTCTGGCCAGCAAGGCCTGGGGACCTGTGTGCTGTTCCTCAGTGCTGGGAACACGGGCACTGCTCTGTTCTTCCATCACTACTGGGGACTAACGCAGATCTTCATGCTTCTGCACCAAGCACATCAGTGGCTGAGCCATCTCTCCGGCTCACAGGTTCTCTGTCTCTCTAAACTGCCCCTCTGCTGGTCCTTCTGCGGGAGGGGGCAGGCTCTTGCCTGGGGCTTTTCTCATCCACATCTTTTCAGATGAACGTCTTCTTGAACACCAGCTCTAGGCTACATGAGGTAAGAGAGGAAACTTGGGGCATTTACCATGGTGGCCTGTCCACTTTTTTCTAGAGGTGTTACAATTTTATAGAAAACACGAAACACAAGGTAGGAGATAAGCTCGTGTTAATTTAATGGTGAGATAAGCTGTCAGAACTGCATGAAATCCTCCCTTCCAGAGAAGCCAGTTCCTCCTCTGGCCACCACCAACCCCTTACCCTCCTGCCGGCATGAGATTCCTGGGGAAATTTAATTCTTAGGGGTCCATTGTCAATAGCCTGATAGCAGAAAGAAGGAGCGCAGTGTCTCTGTGGAATACCTCCTTTCCTGGCCGAGCCACCATCACGCTTGGTCCCTAGCCTGCCTGTCTTCTCTTCACCCTTCAGAGTCTACACACCTACACCTCATCCCCCACCAGAGAGAGAGAGAGAGAGAAAAGAGAGAGAGAGAGAGAGAGAGAGAGAGAGAGAGAGAGAGAGAGAGAGATAGGTTTTTACATGCCAGGGAGTATCTGTGGAGGCCAGGGATATCTTGTGGGAATCAGCTCTCTCCTTCCACCATGGGGCCTGGGGATGGAACCGTCAGCCTTCTTGGCAAGTGCTTTACCTGCCGAACCATCTCACCGGCCGAGGATATGTTTTTATAAAGGCTAATAAATGGGGTGTGGGTAATTCACAAAGGCTGCAGGTTTCCTGAGCCCAAGTACATGGAACTTTGGAGACAGGATAAACTATATGGAGGCAGGAAAAGAGGCTTGCGGGGATTGGGATGGGGGAAGGGAGAAAAGATGAACAGATGAAACAAAAGGCATTTTTCTCTTTAAGGCGGGGAAACACTTTGCCGTATCCCTACAAGGGTGGCCGTGGTATTGTACATCCGCCGAACCGAACTGTTCAATGTACTTCAGAGAAGTACAAGACTAAGATGAAGAGAATATAAAAGTATATAAAATGAAATGGAGAGGTGCCAAGACTCTCGTGGAAGGCATTAGGGTAGTTTTCATAGGCAGAAGTTTGTTTTCACCTCCTTTCCTCGGTTGCTTAGAGGAAGTGGACTCTGGGAAAGCCAGAGCCTCAGTGTGTCACTAGAGGGAGGTGAAAGGAGGGACTGGGAAGGAGTGGGCAGAACCATGGTGCCCTTCCCACACTGGCGCACATCTGGGGAGCTGTTGACTTCCTGGGCCCTCCTCGTGGAGTGTCCGGAGGATGTTATTTTTCAAGTGACTGGAGCCTCTGCTTCCGATTCTCACAGTCGATCTGAACGCCCCTTGCATCAGGCAGAGAGCGCTGCCCAGATCCGACACTAACTCCTTGTGGAAGAGGCTGGCAGGCCCACCCGGCAGTGGGGCAGCCTGCGGGGCAGCCGTGCTGAGTGAATTTAGTGCCTGTGAAGGAGGCTGGATGGGCAGGCCCGGGGACAAACTCCCTCTTTGTTCTCAGGACACCCCCTAAGCAAACAGTGCCAGTTCTCTACTGGGCCCTAGCCACACTCAGCTGTGAGGCGTGCAAGAGGCTCTCTGTTGATTTCAGCAGAAGTCAGTTTGTGTCTTGGGAGACCCACAGGCAGCCTGCGGGCTTTAGGGGGAGGTCTTCAGCTTACACTTGCCAAGTGCCCAAATTCAAACACTTTTTGCTTTAGCCTACAGTGAGAAAAAAGTTTTACACCTTGAACCAGCGAGACACACACACACACACACACACACACACACACACACACTTTCCACACATTTAAAATATGAAATGGGGCCAGGGAGGTGGCTCCGTGGGTGTAGTGCCTGCTGTATAAGCATGAAGGCCCGAGTTCAGATCCTCAGAACCACGCCTAAATAAGACATGATGGCAGGCAAATGTAGCCCTAAAAGTTGTGGGGGCACAGGGTGTTAGGGATGGGGGTTCTTGTGCATCCTAAATCCAGTAGGAAAAAAACAAAAACAATTTCACAAAGTTTGATTAAATTATAAGCCAGTGACGGTGAAAGCTGGCCAGGACCACGTGGAGACCCCCCCTGGGACTACTCCACGATGGCCAGACCACATGGGGGTCCTTCGAGGATCCCTCCATGACGGCCATCAGCTGGAGGGTGGCTTGAAAGGCAGATCCCGTGAGGCTAAGTGTTTCCCATTAGGCCTAATCTGGGGTGGGCACACATCGGATGTATTTCCTACCTGGGCGACTCCCGCCTACCTGTTTTCTGTTTTCTGTCTAGGTATTCCTGCCTCCTACCTGGCTCTCTCCTGTCCACATCCAACAGGGGCAAGCATATATTCCGTGTCATTACGTTTGGACCCGGACTTACATTCTCTGGCCGGATAGCCTAGTTAAGAAGAGAGCTCCTGGTTCAGTGGGGGGACCCTGATTGGAAAAAGTACAATGGAGGGAACAGCTCCAAGGGAACAGCATTTTCCAGACCCAGAGGTTGATGCACGGGTGAACTCACAGAGACAGCAACAGCATGCACAAGATGCATTCAAGCCAGGCAAAATCCCAGCATGAAGAAGGGGGTTTGGGCACAAAGTCTAACCCCTAACCAAAAAGCTATTTATAAGTGATAAGGGCTGGGGGAAGAAAAATCAGTTTTCTCCAGTGGGGTGACACAGGGTGTATCAAGCACACTTTAGGGCAAGTCCTCGGCTCAGGAGTAGTTGGCCAACACAAAGCTGGAGCCATGGTTTCTGTGTGCTTTTTTGTTTTGTTTTGAGAGAGAAAGAACATGAAGTGGGGGGAGGGTGGGGAGGATCTGGGAGGAGTCAGGAGGAGGGAAAATACATTGTATGAAAAAATTTTTTTCTTCATTTTTTTTTTGAGACAGGGTCTCTCCCAAGACCAGGCTGGCCTCGAACTAACAGAGATCTGATGCCTGTTTCTGCCTACCTCTGCCTTCAGAATACTGGGATTAAAGGCCTGTACCACCATGCCTGCTGCCCTAAAAAGCAATTTTAATTAAAAATTAAAAACAGTAAGAACAGAGAGTGAGAATATACCTGATGTTGACCTTTGACCTCCACATTCACTGCCCCCCCCCCCGGACAAAATAAATGAATAAATGAATAAATAAATCCATACATGAAATGTGAAGTGATCTAGACTAAGCATCAGGATGCATTTATGATCCATAATGTTTTGTAAACGGAGCTTGACTTTTGGGTTTTATGTACTATAAATTTGTAAATTTATGGTTAACAAACACTAGGCATGGTAGTACATACCTGTAATCCTACAGCATGCAATAGCATCTGCATATGGTATCATTGGTCCAACTTCTGTTAGTGGACAAATGCTTGGAAGATATTGTGTAGACTGGATCCACTTCTGTCCTTTGCCACCCTGCTCTGTGGCTTAGGAAGGAGATCTCTGGGGACTTCCTCCACGACTGCTTTGCCTTTTGACTTCTGCAGCTCAGAGGGCTGGGGGAGTGGGTTTTGGTGTATCTACCGAGGTCACATCTCACACCAGATGGCTTTTCCTACCCAGCCTGCCCTGTCTCTAGGTTTCCATGTCCACTTCCTCTTCTGGGTTTGGCTGTTTTCGAAAGTATGATCCTTGTGGTTTCTCTGCATTCCGACTGCATTCTTTCTTTCTTTAAAATTTTAATTTAATTAAAATTTTAGAGACACAGTTTCTCTGTGTAGCCCTGGCTGTTCTGGAACTTGCTTTGTAGACCGTGCTGGGATTCTCTGTCTCTGCTTCCTGAGTGCACTGGCATTAAAGGTGTGTGCCACCACGCCTGGCTCTAACTATACTTTTAAAATTCATTTATAAACATTCCATAAACTACCCAATTTGAGTAGGACATGTGTTTGCCAGGTCTTGACTTTTATACTATTTTTCTACTCACAAAAATCATATATTTTATTGCCTTTTACTCTGTTTACGGTCATGAGTCCTAGTGAAGGGTAGAAGACTCACACTTCTCTCTTTTGCATCCTCTGTGTTGACAGCCAATGCTGACTATGTAGGACCTCTCAAGCTGGGAGAGTTTGGAAAACCACGAGGCCTGAGCTTCACACTCTGAGTCTGGGTGGCCCTGGGTCTCTGGTGTCAGGAGCTTCAGAGGAAACCTGTGAAGGGGCACACATGACTGACTGCAGTTCGTTTAGGGAAGACTTGGATGAAGCCTTCCAGAACCACTCCCAAACCCCCATGCAGCTTCTTGCATGTGTGCATGCGTGCATGCCTGTGTGTATGCGTTCTTTCACTGTCTTGCCTGAATCTCAGAGTTTTCAGTGGTCCCTTAGTTTGATCTCAGGGGCTGAGGTGTGGATGAGAGCATGGATTCTGATTGCATACACTACTGCCCTCTCGTGGGCACAGCTGTGGTGCCCTTCCCTGTCATGGTGGTCTTCCCTGTCATCAAACCCCAGGACCAAATGAGGTTTCAAAGAGTCATTTAGTGGAGCCTAGCAGAGGTTGTGCCTAGCCTTTCTCAGAAGACA